>JARFIW010001140.1:600000-932500 GCA_036346225.1 Platerodrilus igneus | reverse complement strand
GCAGTGGAAGCAGGGGGATTTGTTTTCTCATGTTCATATTCTTCCCAAGCAGCTTTACGTTCGGCTTCATCTAACTCTTCTTCTTCTTTATTCTCCAATAATGTCTGATGTTCGTGATATTTATATATTCTATCTTTTTCCTTTTGCAATAATTCGGCTAAAAGTATATCTTTTGGAAGCAAAGGGGTTGATGCTTCAGCAGGCTTCGGATCAAAGCTAGAACATTATCAGTTTTATTTAAATCAAATCAACTTGGTTAAATACTTACTTATATAATTCTGCCAAGTCGTTCTGATTATAATGTCGATCTATTTGTTGTTCATCAATAACTCTTTTAGAAATGGCCTGCTTTGTTACTTGACGTTCATAGATTTTCATTTCCATGGTGCCCTAATAAAACAAATGTTGCGTACTGTTAAAACAATGTTCATTACACATACCCATGTAACAAATCTATAAATGTAACAGGGTTTTATTTGTCCAAAACGATAAACTCTGTAAATACTTTGGGTATCATGAGATGGATTCCAGGAAACGTCAAAAATAATAACCCTGTTCGCTCCAAATAAATTTATACCTAAACCACCTGCTTTTGTAGAAATTAAAAATAGTCTAAAACTAAAATTAGGTATAAAAATGATTGATCAACAATTTACCTAGCTCTAAGATTATCAGGATTGTTAAAGCTTTTACACCAAGCAGCTCTATTATCACATGATGATGATCCGTCAATTCTAAAGTAATCTAGTCCTAAAGCCCATGAACCAGAAAAATCACATACGGTTTCACCTTTACCATCTTGTGTAGCTTGATCTATTTTACCCAAGAAGTATTCAATTATATTTAGTGAATATAGTGACTGAGAGAATACTAATCTGAAATTAACAATATTTATTACAAACATCAATAACAGCACCGTTAGAAAAGACACGGTAACAAAAATTCGAAAAAAATCTAAACACATATACAGGGTATCCCAAATTGAGTAGGATAGCATGGGTATCTTTCTTATTATTAATGATGGAGATCTGCTTAAATGGACAAAGTTGTGTTATTTGGATAGCTCATTTAAATTCCGCATAGATACATTCTAAATTCCAAACGGTTTAGAAATTATTTTAAAAAAAACTGAAAACTGCCAATTTCTTCGAAGTCGAATGTTTTTGTTATAATAAAAGATACGAAAAAATGTTTCTTATAAAAGTTACTTAGTTCAATTGTGTGCATTTAAAAGTGATATTAAAATTAAATTCAAGATGGCAGTTATCGAGATATTAGCATCAATTTTCATATTTTAAATGGACGCCATATTGGATTTTTAGATGGTTAGATAGCATATTTTTTTCTCTTTTCAACGATGTATTACAACATATGTTTAAATGAAAAAATTTACTGAAAATGATAATTTTATTTTTTATCAAGTAGGCATCATCAGATTTCTCTTAAACAAATGAAATTATAACAAACTGCCATGTTGAATTAGTGTATCTGTTGTACTAATAATTGGCATTTGTGTATTCTCTTTCCCAGTTATAAGTTGTGATATACTTATTCTATAAAATATTCAAATGGCAAATTTTTCAACAAGCGAACAATATCATATGTTTTGTACATACATAAAATGTAATAAGAACAGTCGCCTTGCTGCCGAAACATACTTAACAAACTTTCCCGAAAAAAGACAGCCAAACATTAAAATCTTTCAAAGATTGGACACAAATATGCAGCAGTATGGATGTTTAAAAAAACCTACACGAAACATAAATGGAGACATTGCAGATGACGTGTTGACACTGGCCTGTGTGGAAGCTAATCCAAACATTTCAACACGGGAAATAGAAACCCAAGTACACGTAACCAAATCTCAAGCATCAAGAATTTAAAAAAAGCATAAATATCACCCTTACAGATTTCGCATTGCTCAAAACTTACAACCAAACGACTATCTCCGCAGTTTAACATTTTGCAGATGGTTTATCAATCAAGTTAGGGAGAATGATGATTTTATCAATCGCGTTTTGTGGACCGATGAGTCTTATTTTTCTAACTGTGGAATATTTAATCGTCATAATGAACACTATTGGGCACAGGAAAACCCACGCATAACAGTTCCACGCCGCAATCAAATTCGATTTGGATCTAATGTTTTTTGTGGTATATTGGGAAACCGTTTACTTGGTCCTATAATATTCGATGGAACCTTAACCTCTCAATGTTATTTGGAAATGTTTCAAACATCTTTAGAAGATTTATTAGACGACCTACCTTTGGCACAAAATAATCAAATTTGATATCAACAAGATGGTACACCTCCACACAACGCTAGAGATATTATCACCTACTTAAGTAACCGTTTTGATGGCAGGGTAATCACGACCCACACACCTGTAAAATGGCCGTCTAGATCAGCAGACTTAACACCCCTGAATTTTTATTTATGGGGCACTTTAAAAGATAATGTATATGGAAGTAATTTCCAGTACAATAATGTAGATGAACTACGGGAAGCAGTTATGCAGGCAATAAACGGTCTTAATGGAAATACATTACGACACGTAACAAAAAGTGTTCTAAAACGTTGCCGATTGCGTTTAAATAATAACGGTCAACATTTTGAACAATTGCTATGATTTATTAGTTGGTGTTTAATGTTATTCTAATGTTTTTTTTCCTTTAATTTGTTTTAAAACTGGTTTGTGTTGATGCCTACTTGATAAAAAATTAAAATTATTATTTTCAGTAAATTTTTTCATTTAAACATATGCTAATATCTCGATAACCGCCATCTTGAATTTAATTTTAATATCACTTTTAAGTGCACACAATTGAACTAAGTAACTTTTATAAGAAACATTTTTTCGTATCTTTTATTATAACAAAAATATTCGACTTCGAAAAAATTGAGTTTTCAGTTTTTTTTTTAAATAATTTCTAAACCGTTTGGAATTTAGAATGTATCTATGCGGAATTTAAATAAGCTATCCAAATGACACAACTTTGCCCATTTAAGCAGATCTCTATCATTAATAATAAGAAAGATACCCATGCTATCCTACTCAATTTGGAACACCCGTATAGTAGTGTTGAAGCTAACTATCTCTTTGTTCTGCTTATTTAACGACTTGCATTCACTGTACAGTGTGTCCCAAAGTGGATGTACTAAATGGGTAACTTAGTTGTTATTAAAGATACAATAGAACTGTGTGCGCAGTCATGGGCCAACTTTTTGAGATCAATTCAATGGTGAAATCACAAATGAGTGATCTTCTTTTGTTTTCGAGTTATAGCCAAAAATTGATATTTTTAACAATTCTATTAATTTGTATAACTCATTTGTTTGCAAAAACATCCAAAAATATTGTCTTTTATACAGTTTTTTACGTAGAACACAGTGGCGTACGTAAATATTTAGTATTTATAACACTTTTGAGGTTATAATATAAGCTTGCATTTTTTTTAATGGAAACCACAATTGGTTCCCGCTTTATTTAAAAGCTCTTTTTGACAGCTTTTCAAAAATATATAGTTTAATATAATTATTTTTTCAAATGGCCGATTTATTCCATGTTTTTGGTATAATAAAATATTTTATTATATTGGTAATAAATAGTTGGACGTGAAACAAAAGGTAAACACAAAACAAGAGTTTATTATTGTACCACATCACATTTCTAAACAACAAAATTTGAAAGCTAGAAGAATACAATATCATAACTACATGTTACAAAAATTAATATAACTACATCTTAAATTGAAAATTATATTTCCCTATCCACATATAAATAGTCTATAATCTATATATGGATACACAAATACATACACACTCAAACACCTCATACCCCACACACACAAGCACCCACCCACGCATGCATGCGCACACACCCACACACACCCCACCTACACACATCCACACACATAATATATATAAAACACTAGAACATAAATGGAACTACTACAATATTTTATTTACTGACAATTCAGAGATATTGTTCAAACTGGCCTCCATTCTCTCTTAAACAAAGTTCGCATAGTTTTATTAAAGATTTAATAGAATTTAATAAATGAACCGCCTTAACTTTACGAAATGCTGCATCAATTGAATTTCGCAACTCTTCAATACTATGGTGCTGAGTTTTATAGATTTCCTCTTTCAAAAAATTCCACAAGAAATAGTCCAATAACGACAAGTCAGAAGATCTAGGCAGCCACTGAACAGATCCAAACGTACCCATCCATTTATTGGGATATTCTCTATTTAAATAATCACGAGTAATTATAGCGTTGTGCGGGGGTGCACCATCTTGTTGGAACCGCACTTTTTGTCTTTTTTCGAGAGGCATGTCCTCCAGTAATTTGTGCAACTTGGTATCCAATATTTCAATATAGCGACCAGCTGAAAGATTATTTTCAAAAATATGGTATTGAAATTTGCCACCAACAATGTAGCAACAAATATTCAAACCATAACGGCTTTGTTGACGCCTCGTATGTTTGATAGGTATTTTCATTCGACCAGCAAGTGCTTCATCAGACCATATAATGTTATTTCCAAAATTGTTAGTAGCAGAACATTTACGGGGATACCATTGACAAAATCGCCTTCTTTTTTGAAAATCGTCGGGAAACAAACTATGTATAATTTTAATTTTATAGAGTCGATATTTATTATGCTTCAATATTCTTAAAGCTGCTGATTTAGAAACACTCATTTCCCTTTCAATTTTCCTACATGATGTTCTTGGGCTCGTTTCCACAAATGCTATGGTTTCAACAGTAGTTTGCTCTTGATTAAAAACTGCATACTGTTTCATTCTAGGTTTATCAAAACAGCCAAACTGTTGTAAATTACTATCTAACCTTTTAAACATGTTAATACGTCTTTCGGAATATCTGTATTATTTACAAACGACATAATAATATTATTTGCTATTAGTTACGCAATTACCTGTTAAAATATAAAGTTTTTGCTGATAGAGGAATTCTCGCAGACTCAATAAATGCAACTAGCATATCGTATTTTTCGTAATTTTTAAATTTTGCCATTTAGTAACAGACTGAAGGTTCACTTACAAACTAACAATCCAATCTATTGCATGCGCAATAGATATGCTACAGATTTTTTTGAGCATTCTAAACAGTTCGGTTTTCCGCATCATAAACACTTATTTATTTATTTAATACATATTACTCCACAGATGTACAAATCAATCCAATTACGGAGTAATACCTAAATATAAAAGTTAAATAACATTTATAATTAAAATCAAAACTAAAACTACTGGTCAAAAAACATACAGAAGAATTACACCACTAAAATAATCATAGACATATACATTAGCAAAAACAGAATATAAAAACATAGTAGTCAATATTTAAAGTATTTTAGGTGTTAATCAACTGGGCAACATCTTGAATAAATGACCTTAGTGATGAATTAAATATATCAATATTTCCAGAGCATTTATTATAAAAATTATTATACAATGTTCGATAAATTAACAGGGTCGTCTAATAAATTATTTAAGAGCTTAAACAGATGGATCAAGTCTGATTTTTTCCTACGTTCTTCTAACGATGGTATACTAAATTCTTTTAATAAATCTATATATGGGTAGCCCCTGGGGAGATAATTTTGATGCTTCTTAAAATAAAGAAATTTTAAAAATCGCTTTTGTACATTTTCAATTCTGGCAGACTTTTTATTATACTGTGGTGACCAAATTAGTGAACCATATTCTAAAATGCTCCTAACTAGGGTATAGTATAAGGTTATAAGACAGTCAATATTTGAAAATGAAAATGCATTTCGAATTAAGAATCCTAGGGATTTTGCTGCTTTTTTGACTATATTATCAATATGACTTTCAAACAACAATTTGTTATCAAAAGTGATTCCCAAGTCATTGACAGATAGAACACGTTTAATTAAACAATTATTAATTTTATAATCAAAAAGAATTGGTACTTTCTTATTTGTGCAGAACATCACCGCACATTTTTCTTCATGCAAGAATAATTTATTTTTAGTGCACCACTCTACAAGTATGTATATGTCATCTTGCAATGACATACAATCAGAAATGGAATTTACTTTAGTGAAAATTTTCAGATCGTCGGCAAATAGTAGTTTTTTATTTGAGAAAATATAAGTTGTCATTAATGAATAATAAAAAGAGAAAAGGACCCAGTATAGAGCCTTGTGGAACGCCACTGGGGAGGAGATGCAGTGCAGAATTATAACCATAAAATTCTACATATTGATAACGATCAGTTAGATACGATTTAAAAAGTCTAGCAATTTGTCTGAGAAATTAAATTGATCCAGTTTATATAACAAGATGTTATGGTTAATGCTGTCAAAAGCTTTTGCAAAATCAAAATAGATTACATCACACTGTGAATGTGAATTTAAACATTCAGATATGAATTGTGTAATGAAACATAAGTTAGTCATAGTGGACCTCTGTCTTAAGAAACCATGTTGAAAGTTAGTTAGCTGATTTGATACTTGAGGAAGGAGACGATCGTATAAGATATGTTCAAAAACTTTACTAACATTTGAAAGAAATTGGACGGTAGTTGATCACTAAAGATTTATCGCCTTTCTTGAGTATAGGTTGAACTCGCGATATTTTTCAAACATTGGGAAATTTTGATTTAGTTAAACATAGATTAAATATATGAGCCATGCAATGACTAAGGCAGTGAGAAGAATCTTTAAGCAGGAAAGCTGGAATATTATCCGGACCGTAGCTAAAAGTATTCGGGAGTTTCTTACAGGCACTAATTACGTCAGCCGATGTTATTTTGTGTATTTTTATAATATTGGAGAAACGTTTCATTTGTGGTACAGTTGGTGTATCCACGATTTGAACAGGGAAGCTACGAGAAAAAAATTCAGCAAAAGCAGGCGCTATACTTTTATGTTCCAATATTTCCCTACCATCTATTTTAAATACACTTGGGGTATGTACCTTCCTTTTATTATTAACAAAATTCCAAAATTGTTTAGGGTCCTTTTTAAGAAAAGTTTGGGATTTTTTAATATAATTTTTGTATTCAGTCAGAATGGAGTATTTTAGTTTGGCCCTGAGTTCTTTATACTTGAGATTAAAGTACTGTGAGGCTGGATGTTTCCTAGATAACCTATAATGATTGAAGCTCGTTGATGTTTGCTATACAAACAATTGTCGCTTTTTGTTTATCTTTTTTTTCGCGGCCAACTATTTATTACCAGTATGATAAATTATTTTTCTGACGACCACTTGTGAAAACAACAGATTACACACTACTTATTTATGTAGAAAGTAAAGTATATCACTCTAGAGTGCGAAAGTACATATCACTCTAGTGTTGAAATACTTTTCAACTCTAGAGGGATATGATTGATGTTAGTATGCTAGTTACCTAGGCAACCCAAACGACTACCGGTTTCTATCTTTTTGTATTCATTCGTTTCGTTTTGGCTAATAACAGTTTAAAATACCCATAGGTAAATCGATACTGACAGTTTCTTTTTACCTAAAGATGTAATTACTCATATTAGTTTGTAATTGAAATGATTTCTTCAATAAAAATTGAGAATGCATACGCTAAAAGCAACAGATTCGCGGATTTTATAAAAACAAAGGTGTTCGAATTTTCAACATCAAAACGTCAAATAAATTTTATAGGTGTCTGTCTGTCTTGCATTATTGCGTACACATTTATTGCAAATAAGCATAAAAATAACTATTTCGTAATTGTTTTTAGTGGTGGTCGTCGGAAAAATAGTGTACAGTACTCGCGTGGAAAGTGACATTCCACACTCGTGGAATAGTCGCACTCGGCTTACGCCTCGTGCGATAATACTCTTCCACTCGTGTGAAATGGGTCACTTTCCACACTAGTAATGTAATATACTATTATTATAATAAAAACATGGAATAAACCAGACATTTGAAAAAATAATTATATTAAACTATATATTTTTGAAAAGCTGTCAAAAAGAGCTTTTATATAAAGTGGGAACCAAATGTGATTTCCATTTTAAAAAATGCAAGTTTATATTATAACCTCAAAAGTGTTATAAATATTAAATATTTGCGTATGCCAATGTATTCTACGTAAAAAAACTGTATAAAAGACTTCTACAGTATTTTTGGATGTTTTTGCAAACAAATTAGTAATACGAATTAATAGAATTGTAAAAATATCAATTTTTGGCTATAACTCGAAAACAAAAGAAGATCGCTCATTTGTGATTTAACCATTGAATTGATCTCAAAAAGTTGGTCCATGACTGCGTACACAGTTTTATTGTATCTTTTATAACAAATAAGTTACCCATTTAATACATTCAATTTGGGACACACTGTACATAAACATCAGTATGCACAATTTGCATTTTGCATAAAAGCACACAATACACATAATTTTCGATATGCATGAATACATTTTCCATAATAGTTACTGCGCGGAACTTCAATGTGCATAATAAAAAATGTACTTGAAATATTTCGCACCTAAATAAAATTACAACAAGAACAATTTAACCATCACAGACACATTATTTCAACATCATGCTAGAAGAAGATACACGTGGAAGATGCCAGGAGATATAGGAAGATATCAAATAGATTACATTCTTGTTAAACAATGGTTTAGGAATCAAGTAAAAAAACCGTAGAGGCTACCCAGAAGCAGATATAGACATTGACCACAACAGTAATTCTGAAGGCCCCTCTTAAATTTAAAAATTCGAAAAACAAATGGAAAAAGGCACTTTGACAAACTAAAAGATAAAGATATCCACGAAAGATTTGAAAACAGTGAAATGAATTGCTGAAAGATATCGGGAAAATTTCTGATACTAAGGAAGTAGAAACAGAATGGAATAACATTAAATCCAGCTTAGACATGGCGGTCAGAGATATTCTGGAGTATACACAAAAAGAAAATAAGAAACCATGCATAACAAAGGATATCCTGAATTTAATAGACAAAAGACGAAAATACAAAAATAGGTAATACAAAACAGGAAAACAGAGATACAAAGCCATAAAACAAGAAATTATTCGCAAATGTAAGAAAGCTAAAGAACAATAGGTTGATGAAAAGTGCATAGAGGTACAAACTGAGATGAAAATAGGAAAGACAGACAAAGCATACAAACTAATTAGAATAAATTTTAGGGATATAAAACCATATAGCAAAAATATAAGAGACACGGGAGAAAACGTCATATAGAAAATGTAGAGAAAGCGGTTAGATGACAAGAATATATAGGAAATTTATATGCAAGTGAGGAACTAACAGCATTAGAACAGGAATCAGACATTGAAAATGATGACGGGATATTTTATACTTAGATATGAGTTTAAATTAGCATTAAAGGGTGGGGAAAATGGCAAGGTGCCGGGTACAGATAAGGTGCAAGCAGAAACTCTAAAAACCGCTGGACAAGCAGTAACAGAAAGTCTCTCTCAACTTGTAAGCTATATGTATGAGACAGGCGAGATACTGAAAGATATCAAACGTAACATCATAGTAACTATACCAAAAAAGAGAGGCACGGATAGATGTGAAAATTTTCAAACAATAAGTTTGACAGCAACGTGTCAAATATATTAACTAGAATTGTACAAAGATGGATAGAAAAACGAGCTGAAGAAATACTATGAGAAGATCAATTTGGATTTAGGCGAAATAGGGGAACAGGAGAGGCTATAGTCTAACAAATATACAGGGTGCCCACAATCTACCTCATATGGGTAACTTTTTTATTATAGAAGATACAATGTTAGTTAAATTAGCATAGTTGAAGAGAAATCTACCAGTAGTATGATGATTTTTTGAAAACTCACCTAGATGCTCGACTTTTTTAGATATTTGGAAAAAAAACCAAATTTGCCATTTTTTTCAAACATCAATAACTTTTTAACGGTTTAACCTATAGAGAAAATAAAAACTGCTTCCTTGTAATGTAACTTTTTACGTAGAATTCCATAGCGTATATGACAATTTTAATTGGAAATGGGTTTTCAAGCTACAAACATAACCTCACTTTTTTTAAATGGAAACCATAGTTCAATATGACCCAAATGGAAAGGTTTTTTCTTCTGATTACCCTAATGTAAGAGTTGATATACTTATTTTCAGTAGTTGTTTTGATAATGAATAAAATATGATTCACTTATTTGCGGACATCAAGGTGTCGTGTCCATGGATACATATTACAAATAAACAAAATGTGTAAAAATCAATAATGGAAACACATGTTATAGTAACTAAATTTATAATAAACTAAGAAAAATAAAATAGTTAAAAAATAAACTATCCATACAATACAAATGACTTAATCAAAGGAAACCAAAATTAATTAATGCTAATATGCCCACTGCTACATTAACATATGCTCAAAATGACCTCCATTAGCTTGCAAATGCATCTCGCACCTTTTAATTAGGTTTTGGTGCACCTTATTTAAGGTTTATGGTTTTACACTTGTAATGGCTGCTGTAATACTATCTTTGAGTTGCTCGTTGTTATTGGGTTTTTTAGCATACACTATATCCTTTACAGTACCCCAAAGAAAAAAATCTAGTGGCGATAGTTCTGGTGACCTTGCCGACCATGGAATAAGACCTGCATTGCCAATCCAATTTGGAAAACTATTATCAAGATATTCAGAAACGGCTTGAGCGTTGCGAGCAGGTGCACCGTCAAGCTGAAAATAATATAAGTTTTGCAATAAATGAAGTGGCAAATTATCAAGCGTTTCTTGCAATTCGTTTTGCAGAAAATTCAAATAGCGTACACCATTTAAATTACAATTATAGAAGAAAGGCCCCAAGTATTTTATTACCAAAAATGGCACACCACACATTTATCGAAAATTGATGTTGATTCCGCTTTTCTTATGTTAAATGGGGATTTTCCTGGCTTCAGTAGACTGTATTTGTTCTGTTAAACATGCCTTTGATGGTAAATTTTGCTTCGTCGGTAAATATAATAGTGTGACTAAAACGAGGATTATTATTTGTTTCATTAAGAAACCACCTACAAAACTGTTGTCTTCTCTCACAATCCCCACGATACAGTGTATTGCTAACATGGGTTGTGTATGGTTTATAGCGGTTTTGTTTTAAAATTAGGTGAGCTTTTTCTGTAGAAGTAGCGCACTCAATTGCAGTTTCTCGAGTGGACGCTGTTGGCTTAAAATTTATGTAGGCTAACATACGTTCTTCATCATCAGTTTTGAATTTTCTTTTTATCAGTACTGGGTTTTGTAAAAGCATCAAACCTTTTTAAATTGTTTTCTAATTTAGAAAACAATCTTTTATTTGGCTGCCTTATTTCCAAATATCTTTCATAATACATATCATCAGCAGCATCACAATTTCTATTACAGGCATAGTAACAAAAGAGCATGTCATTTTTTTCGTCGTTTGTATACATTCTCTATTACAATCAAATAAATTTAAAAGTCTTCTACACAAAATTTGCAACCGAAAGCAAATAAACACTTTAACTAATAATATCTGACAAATGGCAGTTGTTTTTTGTTTATTTAAAATATATATCCATGGACTCCTTGAAGTCGGCAAATAAATGAATCGTATTTTATTTATTATAAAAACAACTATTGAAAATAAGTATATCAACTCTTACATTAGGGTAATCAGAAGAAAAAAACGTTTCATTTGGGTCATATTGAACCATGGTTTCCATTTAAAAAAAATGAGGTTATGTTTGTAGCTTGAAAACCCATTTCCAATTAAAATTGTCATATACGCTATTAAATTCTACGTAAAAAGTTACAAGTAGTTTTTATTTTCTCTATAGGTTAAACCGTTAAAAGTTATTGTTTGAAAAAAATGGCAAATTTCAGTTGTTTTCAAATATCTAAAAAAGTTAAGCATCTTGGTGAGTTTTCAAAAAAGCATCATACTACTCGTAAATTTCTCTTCAACTTTAGTAATTTAACCAACACTGTATCTTCTATAATAAAAAAGCTACCCATATACGGAGATAGTTTGTGAGCACCCTGTATAAAACAAACTTACATTTTATCTCCTATAAGTTCACACTGTCGTAAAATTTCAAACAGCAAATACAATTTTTGACCAAGAGCAATATTTTCGAGTTCATCGCCATCCACAATTTTTTTCCACCAATTATTGAATTCATCCTTGTCATCGGGAATGTCATCTGCTATATCATCAACTACCACTCCAGCTGCAGCAGCTGCAGTTCTAGTCATACGTTTGTTTGGTTTCTTCTTTTTTACATTTTCATCTCCGGAATTTTTGTTCTTTGTTGAAGCATCACTATTTTCGCTATCACTACTGCTACTACTACTGGAATTATTTGGTGTGGTACTTTTTTCACTTTTGTCATCAATGAAATCTTTTAAGGAACCTTCTGATTCATCACTTACTTCAAACATGGCCTGCAAACAAAAATTAATGATATTAGTTCATTCATAGATATAGACATTTACATTGTAGCAATGAATACATCAAATGTAAATATTTTATTGGATACCCGTTGAACTTCTGTCACGTTCAGTACTTTTTGTAACCCTCGAGAATTTGACCAACCATTCGAAGTTTAACAATCAAACAAATAATACCCAATTCTTTTAAATTGTTTCATTATTTACCTATTGTGACAATATCAACTCAACTCTGAGAATTGCCTTTAGTTTTACTCACTTATGCTGCCATAAATTCGTGTATCATTTTCTCTTTTACTCTGATCAACATAACAGAAATATTATAGTAGTCAACATATTTATCAGTGTTCTTAAGTAAATTTGTATCAAAGTCCTTGAAACTAAATTTGTATAAAAAAAGGGCATTCTTCCTCTTAAAGAAAGAAAGAAAGGTTAAAAAAGGGCATTCTTCCTCTTAAAGAAAGAAAGAAAGGTTAGTACTTTTCCGTTATCTTAACCTCTTTCTTTGTTTTGGTATTTTAAGCTTTCTTGGTTTATTAGATAAATTAGTATTATTCACATTTGCATGAATATCTTTAATTTACCTCAAATTGAAAAATAGGCTGTTGCATTCTTCTGAGAGAAGAGTAACTTGCTAACCATCAGAATCTGCCCAAACAATCACAAAATGCAGTTATTTTTTGATCAAGAGATCTTTTGGAAATGCAACATCAAATCATCTAAGAAGGTAGACATCTACATCGGAAGTTAATTTGTTAGCAGCTGATTGTTGTTCATCACTGTTTGATTGTTTTATCGTTGGGTCACGAACTGAATCAATCAAGTGGTATGAACAAAAACTGAGCATGAATTATAACACAATTATAAACTGGAACAATACACATAATGTAATTGTTACAGACCTTACTCAATGACTGACTCAGAAAATTGGAAGCAAAAAGTTGATTTGCTACGTACCTAGACGTAGTCGGAAGAAAAGTAAATACCAGGCTAACTATCAAACGCGGAGAGTGGGAGGATTGACCTACACACCAAGAAGAAACAAAAAAAAACACATCACCTACGATTATCTATTAACACAAAAAAAATAAATAAAAGATTCTGTACAACCAAGCAAACAGAAAATAAATTAAGCATTACTATTTTAAAGCAAACAATTATATTATAAGGACAATTAGAAATCTAGATACTAACTGCGCATCTCATATTTACACAAAATAAAATTAATCAGTAGGAAATAAAAACTGGGAGAGCTTTTGTCAAACGTTTTTAAAATTTCACCTAGTAATTTTTGTAAAATAACTAAGTAAAGCGAATAAACGTGTGCGTTCTTTTGATACACATCTTTAAAAATAGTACATCGCACCTGTAGAGCGATAGTGTCAATTAGCGGCCACAAACAATAGTTTTCCGATATCACGTTTCTACACCAAACGTTGATACGGAATATGCCATTGACACACACAAAAGAAAACGAGTTGCGTACCTGTAGGTGTCGAGATACTTAGCTCGCATCCCGTCGGGGGGGGGGGGAGTCAGCACAGAAACGCCATGGTCATCAGCATACATTTACCCTGCTACCATAATTTCAGCAGCGATTTACGGACAAAAGTAGTTGGTCTACAGACAAGAGCAGTTGTTCAACATAAAGAAGGAACCCATTTGGCCTCCAGCTAAAAAAAAGCAAATACACGCCAGACACCTCCTAGTTGTCGAACAGAAACATGTGCATTGCTTTGGAAATACGGTGACAAATAAATGTAGAAAATATTTCGACATACAAGCTGTAGAATCACATTCAACAAAATGGTTCAAACAACACGGAGTCGAACCGCAAATCCTAGCTTATCGAAGCACAGCAAAACTGGAAAACCCGACTTATATCGGATAGTGGGCAACCTTATTTCAACAAGTATTTACATCGGAACAATAGAGAAAACCATTATACGCAGATGTAATGTATACTAATGTATACTAAAACAGGAATAAACTATTAAATTGTAGAATAATCTTGTCGTTTCGAAATAAATAAGTTCAAAATGAAAATTTGTAGAAAGCATATTTATTATTGTAAACAGAATGTTATTGAAGAATTTAAGAGATTACCGGATACCTTAACACAAGGCATAGACTATTTAATTTATCGAATAAATTTTTGTTTTAAAAGAAAAAGGGATTTGAGTTAAGAAATTTATTTGAAAGCGTGTTTATTATTAATTATGTTAAGCGGGCTTATACTGAACAGGTACACTATATAGAGGGTTATTGAAGAATTTAAGGATTGAGACGAAGTTTTTTCAAACGAGTCATGAATGAACAAGAGAAAAATAGGGTAATTAATTTATATGTAACAGATTGTTGAAATCGATGACTTTATGTTTAGCAAATAAAGAACTAGGTTGGCTATATGCTTGCCCAACTTTGAATCTTTGGAGGACTTTGTTGAAAGAGTGGAACGTACTTCTTTTTAAGGTTCCAGACCATCAAGCGCATGTGGGGATCAACTAAATTCTACAAGAACAAGAACTGAAGCACTGGTCATCACCATTTAAAGCAATGCCTTGCAGAGTTCATATGACACGAGTTTCTTAATGAAGAAAATGTTTTCCAATCATTGTTGGAAGTAGCTATGAATTTTTTGCATTCAGAATTTCAGAAGCGATTGCCATTGTAAATCTATTAAATAATTTCAAGTTTTTGAAAAGTGGCCAAGATAATGGAAAAGTACCTAAAGCTCTCCTAAATTTTCAATATATTTACATGTTACTTTTCTTATATATAATTTGTAAATGAATCAACCTAAGCTGTTATTTAGAAGTGTAGTTCTTGTATATTACTTTGACAAAATGATATAGAAATATTTATTTACTTGTTAATACGTAAGCTAATTTTATATTTATAATTTCAATATTAATACAGATAGAGAGCATATAATAATTACAATTTTATTTAAATAACTAACATTATTATATAATGTACATGAATAAAAAAAGTAGAAATACAATTAACATTTAAATTCAATAAGACAGAATGCATGTTGTATAAGATCAGTATGTGACATTTTGACTTCTAAAATTTTAAAGGCTCCATTATTTAAAACTGCATCTAATAAATTCTCTTATTAATGGAAAAGTACATACCATAATTAAATCTATGACAATTCCACTCCTGTATAAAATGCTCATATGAGAATTGTCAAAAATTATGTTTGCTATCGGATAAATAGGGTATTAGAGTATTTTAAATCAAGTTCCATATTAACATCTGTATAATAAATAAATTTTGTTACGAAGTTTTTGGAAGAAGTTTTTAAAAAGACCGCTCCCAAGGCCCGAAAAGTAACTCGCATGGCTAGTGAAAAAATTGTCGAAGTACACAATATGTTTCGAGTTATTTCCAATAGCAGAAAGCATATTATTTAACACTTTACTTCCAAGAGGCTCTTTAGTGCAGTTTTCGGATTTTCCACAGTACAATTCAAAACTATAAGAATAACCATCTGTTCCACACATCATCCACATTTTGTAACCAAACCAAATGGCTTTATTTTTTATAAACATTTTTGCTGAATGATCTCTATGGTAAGGTGTTATTGCTTCATCGATGCTAAGTTTTTCTTGAAAGACACCAAACTGCCGACCTTGTGCTTTCGATTTTTCATACAATGGCAAGACCTTCGCCATCTTTGAATTTTAAAGATTCTTGTTATCTACTAAATGAAGATACCATTTTATTTGCCTGAATCACTCCCTACTCATAGTTTTGGCAAAAATTGGAGCAGTCAAATCATCAGCAGTTTACGAATAATCATTTTCTCCAGGAAGAGAGTGATATCCACTAATAAGCAGCAATCCTAAAAATTTTCGCACATCTTCAGAAATAATAAATTTATGGTTATTTTTATAGCTTCTTGCATATAACTGTGTTTGTTCTGTTATGTATGATATAATTTGCTCTGACGCGTATAAAGAAAATACCTCATATTCTGATTTTCCTACGTGCTCTTTTCCTACCATACCTAAATCAATTGGAAGATCTTGAATAGCAATGGTTTCATTTTTCTTCCAAGATGAAGAATCAACTTTCTGCCAGTTCGACAATTGGCCCACACCTTCATCGTCATTGTCCTCGTGTCTAAGGTGAACTTCAATTTCACCAGATATTTCAGATGGCACATAGTTGTCCTGTAGAACTAAACTGAGATCATCTGGCATATTTTCTTCGTCGCTGTCCACATCTTTGTCAGCGGACTCGGGTGGTATAATTACTTATCAGTAGGTGTAGCACTTGTAGTTGTGTACTCAATTGCGTCGGACAAAAACCGCACCTTCTTTATAGATGTCCTAATATAATTTAAATTCTAACTAATATCGACAAAACCCAATAATAATCAAATTACCCATAAAGCTTCTTTACATCCATTATGCAGTTTACTACCGCTTCAACCGAATGCACTTGTGAACTAACCATCTATAATTGCCAACGTTCCCATTATGGGAACAAGAGATTATATAACCCTTATCAGCTTCTAAGAAATACACCAAAGAAATTAACACTTGGAAATATAATATATGCAACTGCTAATTTGAGAAAAATATGTTTGCTTGAAATATATGGGATTACATTACCGAAAATAAACCTAATAGTAATGATGCTCAAATTCAACAATTTAGCAGTTTTACTCCAAAGATTAGATAAGCTATTTATAGGAATAACTCTAACTAATTAATACGCAGTATCAGGTAAAGGTCCATATAATACAGAAAAATCCCCTACAATAAAGCTAATCCTTTTCATAATAATATAATCTGTGGCTAAAGTCATGTTCCCAAAAGATTAATATTGATTAGGTCGCTCGGTACATGTGATTAAAGCCAAGTTTCTGTAACTGCAATTAAATTATAAGTTTGATAAAACGTAATTTTTGAAGATTTCAAAGTTCGCTTGTAAACGAGTGAATTGTTAACATAAACTAGTTTTAAGTTTGCCTTCATTCAGTCACCCTTGTGCCAACCAATATTTTATGTAAGTTTTATAATAAAAAAAATAATTAAGAAAACGATGTTCAACAATTGACGAATGTGATGCTGTTCTGCTTTTTTACCACTACTGGCTAGATCTTTAAATAATAACATCGTTCTAGATAATTACTTACTCCATGATTAAAATTTATCTTATTTAATTATTTGGCATCAAAATTTATTATGTAGTACAATTTAATAATATTATACCCAATAATAAATATACGGTGATTAAAAAAAAATCATTATTCCAATTATATAAACAATTAATTCAAAATTTGCTATCCATGATAGGAATTGTTTCATCGCCAGCATACATGTTTAGTAGACATTACCAGTCATAATATTGTTTCCAAATCTTGAATACTGTTTACAGACATGACTTTATCATTATGTAGTCGGGTGCTTCAAATACCTAAATTAAATTGAACTCTCAACTTCGACCGTACCTTTAAAATTTTTATGAAATTTTTATCCCATATATGCCTATTTCACGTTACTGTCTGTTAAATCGATTTTTATGAGAATATAATTTGATTTTGCATTTGTGCGCACTTCCTTTGAGGTTATTCATAAATGTGGTGGAAATCTACATATGTAAATCTTGTTAATTGCTTTCTATTTTATAAATCTCTGGTGAAATATTATGTTCCTTAAGATTCGGTCAATTTATAAAATGATTTTTCTTAGGTGTCTCTAGTTGTAAGAATTAGAGGTCTAATCTCATCATCACATGCAGGTGGTTCCAAAGTTATCTGCATAAACCAATAAGGCTTCTTACCCCTTAATTTTTAATTTTGAACTGAACTGAATCCTTATTTAAGAAGAACCCATTTCAAACAGAGTTTATTGAAATGCTTTGAATACTATCTGAAAAAGTTCAACGAGAATGCAATATCGGTAACTTATTTCCTTAACCTGTATCGGTATTTATAATTTAAACATCAGAATGTTTTCTCAAATAAAAAATGCATAATCATATAACGAGATTATACGTTAAACGAATTAATTACATTAATTTGTAAATGAAGCATGTTCTATTCGGAATTAATTTTCTAGATCATTCTGAATAAATCAACATAAAATTGATTTCTTATATCGTAATCATTCAGAATTGAACCTATAAGCTTGTATATACATTTAAAAAAATTATAGCGTTACGTGCCGAAAAATCGGCCGTAAACATTTCCAAATTTAGTTTTAATTTGTAAGGATTTCGTGCCAATAATTTTAAAGACTTGTGCACGTATTTCCGACACTTCAGACAGTGTGTTTGCACAAAGGATTACGCAGACGCGGAGTGTGGAAGGGTGGTGATTTCTGGACACGTCGAGACTGGCCAGCGAGACATCGCCAAGTGTGGTTATCTTGTGCCGTTATCTTGTCTTTTTTCAGCTATGTAGGTTTCCTGTCTTCTACCTAATTATCGTCCCTCACCCTATTCCTGTGTTCCGCTACAAGGAAGAGAAAGAAGACAAAATTAAATTTGGATTCGACAAGGGGGCCCAACAAATACCCACGTCCTCAATGCTTCCCGATGCCAGCTGCCGCCCTGATGGGTAATGCTGTAAGGAGTTCTACAGTTACGTATCTTTCCCGTTTTATTTGCATGTGTGTGGTGTCCGAAGGGAAAGGAATGATACACAGAACGTCAGAATGGTGAATTTATTTATTTCATACACCGAACTTAGTGCTATATTAGACTTAGTATATACGTTGAATGTGCTCACAATAAGACTGTCTCTTATTCGCCATCATGGCTCAACAGCAGGTCTTCCTTATCCTAGACTATGAATACCTAGCATATATAGATACACAACACTCTCCCTTGTCAAAAAATCAGTATTACATTTTAAATACATTAATTATTATTTTCTGGGAGAAAAAAAACAAAGAAACATTACAGATTCAATCGTTCGGGTGGTTTTATTTTACGAGTTGAACGTCGAACTACTGGTTCTGGAGCAATATGTTCTTGAATGTTATCATCATTTGTGGCAATGGAAACATCACTCTGATCATTATTATCAATCGTTACATTTGTTTCTAAAAGTTTTTCAACAGAAGTTATTAATATGGGTGGTTCCACTAATATTGGTTCATCAGTAATCTCAAATTTTTCTTTCACATCTGAATCTAATGTATTTTCACCAATTGCCCTTACCTGATCTATATGTCTTATCCATAATCGACCATTATCAAGTTGGATTGTATAATATAAATTAACCAACTTTTCTGAAATTATACCAAACATCCACTTTACTTTTGGATCATTATAATTACGAGCAACTACACGTGCTCCAACTTTTAAGATTCGCGGCTCTGCATTTTTTTCAAAATCTACTCTTGACGGTAGGTAACTGGGTTTCATAAGATCTAACCTGGACCTTATCTCTCGATTAAGCATTAAAAATGAAGGTGAATTCCCTGAACTACAATGTGGGATTCGTCGATACTGAAAAAGTAATCGTTGTAATTGAATTTCCTTATCCGTATATTGCTCTTCTCCCATGGCTTTTAAAGAGTTCTTTAAAATTTGAACGTATCTTTCAGCCTGTCCATTTGTAGCAGGATGAAAGGGAGCAATACATTTGTGATTAATATTATTCATTTTCATGACGTATTCAAATTCTGCCGATTTAAATTGGCTTCCATTGTCTGAAACCAGTACTTTAGGTATACCGTACCTAGCAAACAATGAACGTAAAATTTTTATAGCTTTACTTGAAGTTATTTCTTTTAAAATAAAAATTTCTGGCCACTTGGAATACGCATCAACCACAATGAAATAATACAATCCCTTGAAAGGACCAGCAAAGTCAATGTGTATTCTTTCAAATGGTGCAGATGGTGTCAGCCAAGGATGGTAAGAATATTTAGGTGGGTTATTAGCAATTTTATTACATGCTTCGCAAGTTTTAGCTAAATATTCTATATCTGAATTGATTGAAGGCCACCAGCAATAGCTGCGTGCTAATGCTTTCATCTTGACTACACCAAAATGAGCTATATGCAACTCCTTTAGAATTTTAGGTCTGTATACCTCAGGAATAACTACGAATTCCTCTCATTATACAATTTGCCTGAAGAAAATTCTCCTTGTGGAATGCGGAATCTTAATTCAGAAGGAACTATTTGACCACTTTTAAACCTTCGTATAATGGTTGTAATTCTTGATCTTTTACTGTTGCTTTAGCTAAAAGCTTAACTGTAATCGGTAGTGTTTCTATTTGCTGAATTTCAAAAATATCTACCATTTCGAATTTCACTACATCTTCAGAACGAACTGGAAGACGTGAAAAAGCATCTGCATTGCCATGCAACTTTGTGTTTTTATATTTGATATCATAATCGAACGCTTGTAAATACAAAGCATAGTGTTGCATACGTGATGCCGTTAATATAGGTAATTTTTTATTTGAAGAGAAAATATGAACTAATGGCTTAGAATCAGTGTATAACGTGAAACATCTGCCATAAAGAAATTGATGAAATCGCTTCACAGCAAAAATAATTGCAAAACTTTCTTTTGTTGCGTGCTTGTAAGCGTTTGCAAAGCTGTTTGGATTGGACGTTCCTGACCATCCGGAAAAATATGTGAAATAACAGTGCCCACAGCATAGGGACTGCTATCTGTGGCTACAATTATTGGTAAATCAGGATTATAATGACATAAAACTTTGTCTGTTTGCATTTCTGCCTTTATTTACTTAAAAGCAGATTCACATTTTTCTGTCCAATGGAATTTCGCGTCTTTACGCAATAATTGATTTAATGGAAAAGCTACGGAGCTTAAATTTGGAAAAAATCTACCATAGTAATTTGCTAAACCCAAAAATGCTCTAACCTCTGTTGTATTAGTGGGTCGTTTCATCTTATCAATGGCATCGATTTTACTTTTGAGTTTGTGTATACCATCTTTATCGATACGATATCCACAATACTCTATAGAATTTTGTAAAAAGCTACACTTATGTGAATTAATTTTTAAATTATGTTTAGCTAAGCGTTTGAAAACTTCCTCCAATCTAGCTAAATGAACTGAATCATTAGGTCCTGTAATTCTGATATCATCCAGAAATACACTCACCCCCCGGAATATCTTTAAGGATATGTTCTATATTTCTTTGCCAAATTGCTGGCGCTGATGCAATACCATACATCAGTCTTGAACATTCGTACAATCCTCGATGAGTATTCAGAACTAAATACTTGCGATCATCAGGATGTACACACATATTTAAGTAAGCTTGATTTAAGTCAATCTTAGAAAATTTTTCCCCTCCTGCCATGGATGAGAAAAGTTCATCCACTGTTGGTAAGTGGTGATCATCCACTTGAAGAAATTTGTTAATGGTGACTTTGAAATCCCCACATAGTCGCACTTGACCATTGGGTTTAGGAACAGGTACAACTGGCGTAGCCCAATCAGATGAATTAATCTTTTTAAGCACCCCCGCTTGTACCAAATTATCTATTTCTGCATCAACTTTAGGAATTAATGCAAATGGCACACTACGCGCCTTTAAAAATACTGGTGGCGTGTCTGGTTTCATGACCAGCCTTGCAACCATGTCTTTAATTTCTCCTATACCTGCTTCCATAACAGTAGGATATTTAGCAATTAAATTTTTAATCAAAGGATTACTTTGTGATTGTAACGATAATTGATAAACTTCCGTCCAATCTAATTTAATGAAACGTAACCATTCTCTACCTAACAATGGTGTTTTAGCTGGTGACATTACATATAAATTCAGTGTATCATTAAAATTTTTATACACTACTCTTACTTTAATATAACCAAGAACATTGATTTCAGTGCCACAATAAGATACAAGTGCTAACTCTGTTTTCTCTAGCTTAATGCTTTTGAACAACTTGTTATAAATCTCCGAACTAATTAAACTTACACCTGAACCAGTGTCGATTTCAAAATTAATCTGATGTGCTTCCACCTCAAGATTGATCTTAAACTTCTTCGAAGGTTGAATTTGCATGTTCATTACAATCTGAAACTGAATTACAATTAATATCTTGTAAATGAAATAAGTTTTCTAAACAATAATTAGTATTGTCATGAAAATTTGAATTATAATCATTACTTGAAATGTTTTTAACCTGAGTCTTTGGTTTAAATTTTCCACATACTCTACTTAAATGCCCTTTCTTATTACATTTAGAACAAATAACATCTTTCTTGTTACAGGTATTTGCAAAATGATTTGAATTACCACATCTAAAACATACTAAACTAGAATTATTTTTATTATTTCCTTTTTGAATAGGTTGCTTTTTAGATGCATTACTTATCTTAGACACAACTGCTACTAAACCTCCTGTGTGAATTTGTGCAGCGTTCCTCGCCGAAGCTTCTAAACTGCATGCTTTTGTAACTGCATTCTTCAAGTCTAAGTCTGAAGTTTCCAACAGTCGACTCTGAATGTGCTGATTACGAAGCCCGAATACGAATTGGTTCCTCAATGCTGTATCCAAATAAGTACCGAATTTACATCCTGTCGCAATTTTCTGCAGAGCTGCTAGAAATTCTTGCAGTGACTCGTTTTCGTTTTGCTTCCGTTGCCAGAAATGAAAATTTTCCATAATTTCAGGTGGTTCCGGACTATAGTATTCTTTCATTTTAGAAATAATTTCTTCAGAATCTAATTGCATTAGGGTCCACAGGTGCTGTTTTATCACACAAAACATCATACGCCTTGGGTCCCATGTAATGCAGTAAATACTGAGCTTTCAGTT
Source organism: Platerodrilus igneus (assembly GCA_036346225.1). Taxonomy (NCBI): domain Eukaryota; kingdom Metazoa; phylum Arthropoda; class Insecta; order Coleoptera; family Lycidae; genus Platerodrilus; species Platerodrilus igneus. Next base: position 909,283 of record JARFIW010001140.1, on the reverse strand, counting down.
CTGCTGTAACCTTGAAAATTTTGAACGCTCCTTCTAAGCGTTGAATCCATCTATTCCAATGAAATTTCGATGGGTCGAATTGTTCTATTGTGAATGGAGATTGAAATGAGACATTTCCTACTGGAGAGCTGCTCGAATGATCCACCGGCACGATGAAATCTTACTTTTTATTGAGCTTGAAACTTGAGCACGTTTTCTTTTTTTTTAGGTTGTTTTTTTTTTGATTTTTAATCCTCGTCGCCAGTCTGTGGTGTCCGAAGGTAAAGGAATGATACACAGAACGTCAGAATGGTGAATTTATTTATTTCATACACCGATCTTAGTGCTATATTAGACTTAGTATATACGTTGAATGTGCTCACAATAAGACTCTCTTATTCGCCATCGTGGCTCAACAGCAGGTCTTCCTTATCCTAGACTATGAATACCTAGGATATATAGATACACAACACTGTGATAATAATTTGAACATTTATATGACGTAATATCTTATTTGCGCGTCATTTTGCAATTATTTATCATTGCTACCAACTACTGTAGTGGCTCGCGTACCTCACCGACGGGGGTATAATAGTAACGCATTCCAAAGTATATTAGGTTGAATAATTTGTTTTCTTATCTTCCTATATCTTATAATGTATTAATTAAATATATTTGTAGTTTTTTCACTTAAAAAATAAATAATTATATTTTTAATATTTGTTAACTTAGGAAATATAAGTTGGTAACACTGTATGTTACTATAACAACCTTATTGAAATGACATGCAAATAGCTGTTATGCTAATTTAACAGGGGGTAGCTAAATTAATTATTGATTTTTGTGTTTACCTTTTATAAATGTATCACTAATCCAATTAATTCTCTTGTAACTATAAAAATAGTGTGTTTTATTCTAAATTCTCTTAAATAAGTGCCTAATTCGGTTTGGAATAAAATTAAAAGTGCATATCTTTCAGGAGTGTCTATTACATAACATAACCTCACTTAAACACGTGTTTGGATTACATAATTTTGTCCGTAAGTATTCTAACTGTAAATAAATAGCTTTATTCTCTATCCATTATGAAGAAAAAGAGGAAAAATCTCTTAAACTGACACTAAGTTTAGTTAAAATAATCATTTTACTTCTGAAATTTTTCTTCGTCTATCTTAACTTGTTTTTTAGATTAACTTTTCAAAACTCGTCGTTTTATACATTATCCTATCTTATTATTATTCTGAAACGTTCTCTTAATAATTTAAATAAATAACCATAACTTATGATTCCCTTTTTAAAGTAAATTTTACCTTCAAATACAGCCAACGCAATTATCTTAGTATCTTTTATCTTCCAAAACACTGTAATAAACTGGATTTCTTTATATCTGCCTCTCTAAACACTGCAATAATGAAGGGTTAATAACGTTTTGTATTTAAGCTCATTTACGATAGTTGTTGATAAATCCCGCGATATCAAAAAAATATTTTAGTAATTTGGAATACTGTTTTTTCTATACATGTATCGTAGAATATTTCTTTTGTGTAGCGAGTATCATTTTGTTTTGATAGCATATTTTTTTAGATATATCGATATTCCAACGTAGCATTTTAAGATCTATTTGTTTTAAGCGAGATTTGCCATCGAACTTGGTCGCTCAGCTGTATGTAAGTCTAGACGAGATCCATGAAGGGCCGGTCGCTCAGCATTACGTAAGTCTAGACGAAACTTCGGGGGTAAGTTTGTTGCTCTAGCAATTTGTGAATCATTTTTTTAAGAATGATGTTGGAATTTTTCTTCATTAGTCTAGGAGAAGCTCAATCGAGGGCTCATCATCGTAGCAAGTATATGTGTTACAAGATATCTTTCTGTTCCTCAACAATTTTATCAGTAAATCGAGTTTTGATTACTGTTATCTCTTCACATATCGATTTAAACCACACTAGATGGCATAAAATTATCTTTAAAATCGTTCAACCCTAAGTTTTATTTCCTTAACGATTTACCTAATGTTTTTTGCCCGTACTATCAATTAATTAACTTTAATTACTTATTCCCTCTCTTATACAGCATATACTTTTTACACGTTTAACTTATTTACCTTAAACTACCTATCTTTTTGCTTCTGGTTGACTTTTCCTTGAACTTCCCCAGTATAACTCTGTCGCTTCATTTAATTAATCCTCGCACATTTTCTACAACATATTATTTTGCTTTCAGTATGTATCTTACATCGTTTAATTGTGTGGTAATTGTCGTAACTTTGGTTGCAATAATTCATTGAATTTTTATGATTGGTTTTAGCTGATGTTAGAGTGGATGCTTTTTTCTTTGGGCTCACATAGGAGACGCGGCATATGCCATTGAAAAAATAGTTCATATTCGCAGTTGCAAAAAACTAGGACTTTCTATTCCATGTGTTTTTCCTCTGAATTATTACAGTCGCCCACATTATCCTATATCATTATTTGTTTCTTTTTCTACTAAGTCATCATAACATATAAACATTTTTTTCGTTGTTTTTTATTGAACTTCGTAGTGAGGTGCTATCATTTTTTATTGATATCTTATCAAATTCTCGGTTGTTTTAGCATATTGGGACAGTGTGTCTGTATTTAACTGCTTATATTTAGGCATTCTTGTGTGTTTATGGCATTACCGTTTTTAAAAAATTACCTTAAAACAGTTGGGTTTTTGTGTGAATGTATCTGTAGTGATACTTTTAAGTTGTTGTGTCAACTTTTGTCTGATTTTCCTATCGTAGTGGACGTACTCGTTAGGGAAATGATTGTTCTAGTTCTCTTAAGAGTCTAGTAATTTTTTAACTTATGATATACCTTAACTTGTCGGATTAATATCGCAGGTGGTCCTTCAGACCGACCTGTGTTTTATAGGGACAACTCTCTACCTTCTCTCGGACACTTGTTCAAAAACTCTACTTTTTCATATCCCGCTGTCTCCGTTTCTGCCTTATCTTTCTTTCGGTAGACCTGTTCTTGTCCCGGAACACCCGTCTACCACATGAGTAATTTTTCCCTCACTCCGAGCTACTGACAACATTGGCTAGTTGAGTAGTACTTTGCTATCCACCTTTTCTGTCTCTTTAGCTCAATGCGAGCCCTTCCTCTATTTTCTTCTACCTGGAAGTGCCTCGTATGCATTCCAAATACCCACCTCCCTCTTTCTACCTTTCCTATTTCTAGTGCCTTTTCATTTCCGTTAGTCAGCGTGTGGTTTTGCGGGGGGGTTTTCACAGACATTACATGTGATTTTCCAATGCTCCACCCGAAGGTATTACACTGGCCAGGAAGAGAGTTTTTTTCCTAGAGTTTTTTTTCCTTGCTGTTTCAAGCAAGGTAGGGATCTTTAACGTGTGTGACAACACTCACACAGGGGACCTCCATTTTACCTCTCATCCGAACGAGGGTGTATTTTTGTGAAAAATGCTCGCCTAACATTTTTCAAGCGGACCGTGTCGGGATTCGAACCCGGGACCTAGGGCGTAGTAGTCACACACATACCACTACGCCACTGAGCCGCCTGGTTTTCACAGACATTACATGTGATTTTCCAATGCTCCACCCGAAGGTACTACATTGGCCAGGAAGCGAGTTTTTTTTTACCTGGAAAATTTTGAATTTTGCCGAATCCTTACTGTTCCAAGCAAGGTAGGGATCTTTAACGTGCGTGACAACACTCACACATGGGACCTCCATTTTACCTCTCATCCGAACGAGGATGTATTTTTGCGAAAAATGCTCGCCTAACATTTTTCAAGCGGACCGTGTCGAGATTCGAACCCGGGACCTAGGACGTAGTAGTCACACACATACCACTACGCCACGGAGCCGCCTGGTTTTCACAGACACCCGGACCACGTCTCTGTAAATCTTTCGCGAGGTCATGCGGTGCCGCTGTCAGTGCACATGGTCGCTAATAGTGAATGTATGTATGAGTGTGTGAATGTGTGAGTGTATGTAGAAATATGTGTGGATATCACGTGGGTATGACCGATATCAATTAATGCCGGGTGCACGAATGCACCCAAATGCCTTTGCCGGTCCCTCGAGCCGTTTACTGCAAACGGGCCTGCTTCACAGGTCGTCCTTTTAGGGGGCACGAGCATTTCCCCATTTAACGGCTCCGAGGAGCCACTCTATCGTTATCTTACCTATTGTCTTTGATAATAACTTGAGTTAATATCTTTATCTTACCTATTATCTTTGATAATAATTTAAGCTCAATATCGTTATCTTATCTATTATCTTCGATAATAACTTGAGATTTTGTTTATCTTTTTATCTTCCTAACGTTTGGTATTTACGACCAGACGTAGAAATTATTTTTTTGAATATTGAGTGAAAAAACTAACCTGATGGTAGCCATGTGATTTGTTAGATTAGTAATGTATGGAATTAGTAAGAGGGTACTGTTGGTAAATTTGTTGATTCACAACCATGTCATGGACAAGCTTTGATGTATATTGTTTATTAAATCAGAGTACCAGTACCTAAAAATTTGCTAGAGTGTAGAGTAACTCACTCTTTTGAACATTGTTAAATTTGGGCATTTTTTTGCCAACAAAGGAACAGTCTAGATACAACGCTCATGTGCGTCTGCACTTAGGAAACTGTAATGTTACCTTTAGTTTAGTATATAGGTTAGGCGACTTGTCGCATTTGCTTTTGGTTAAATAGTGTTTCATGCTCCCCGACAAATTTGTGCTGTCGATTATAACTGCGCCACATCAAAGACTCGTGTGTGCACTTTACCGTTTCCTGGTAATCCGGAAGACGTATTATTGGTCAGAAAAAACCAAGTGGCGCCTAAAATAAACATTTTGTAGGATTTAAGTTAGGATTTATGTAGGTTAGTTAGGATCTAGAGTTTAAGATGTTACTGTGCTAACAGTCATTTTCTTTTTTAAGTTCTTTCTTTTATGGCTTTGTCGCAATTGTTACGTGCCGGAGTGTGGAAGGGTGGCGATTTCCGGACACGTCGAGACTGGCCAGCGAGACGTCGCCAAGTGTGGTTATCTTGTGCCGTTACCTATTCCTGTGTTCCGCTACAAGGAAGAGAAAGAAGACAAAATTAAATTTGGATTCGACAAGGGGGCCCAACAAATACCCACGCCCTCAATGCTTCCCGATGCCAGCTGCCGCCCTGATGGGTAATGCTGTAAGGAGTACTACAGTTACGTGAGTATCTTTCCCGTTTTATTTGCATGTGATAATAGTTTGAACATTTATATGACGTAATATCTTATTTGCGCATCATTTTACAATTATTTATCATTGCTACCAACTACTGTAGTGGCTCGCGTACCTCACCGACGGGGGTATAATAAGCCTACTGTAATTAATCAAAACAATACATACAAACTACACAATAAAATTTTCAAAAAAATAAGTCTTACCTTTTTTCTATTTTCAATTGATTTAAGAAGCAAAACCCTGGGATGTGTACATATCCGTTGAATTTCTTGAAAGTCTGAGAATAGAAATGCTGTCTTACGTATCTTAGAATTAACTGGCCGTCTTGCCAAATTATCTAAATAGAATTGATATAGTAGTATTTGAACTTCGCTTAATTTGGTAAATAAAACATATTCATGTTTTGGTGGTAGAAACGGAGCCAGTACATTATAGTCCTTCCTCTAGAAAAAGAAAATTCTGTTTATGAAATATAATATTTTAAACGTTACTTGAACTACACCATCCAACATTTTGTGAAGTACGTGAGATCGCTTTTTCATTACACTAATATCACGAGCTGTTGAGTCGGTGTATTGACCATTAGTGATTGGATTAACAAATCGGTTAAGATACTCTTTGTAAGTACCCAACAAATTTGGTTTCACAAACTGTACCATGCAATAATATTCTTTTAAATTGTTCTGCATAGGTGTACCCGTTAGTACAATTCTTCGTTCAGTACGAACACGTGAAATGGCAACATTGAGATGAGTTTTTTCGTTTTTCAGAAGATGTCCTTCATCACAAATAATCAAATCAGGTCCTACAACAGTGATTTTCAAAAGTAAAAAATTAAAAGTTTCTCTTTTTGTACTTTATATTTATTAATATAGATAAAAATAACATGCCTTACAGAACGAGTTTAATTTCATATTATTAAGGAAAAAATAGTGGTTCCTTAAATTGCCACAATATTTGATTGAAAGAATACAGCAAGTAAAAAGGAAACAACCTTCAAGGAACAGTTCATAAATCTTGGCAATGTATAAAAACCCTAAATTTTTGATTGCTACATCAATATATAAATTCGGTAATCTTTTTTTTCATTAGAAAGAATTATCTGTAAAGGTCCAGAAAACGTTTTTCTACAAAATTATGATACAAGACAAAAGCTTGGTAATTAGTAAATTCTATTTCACTCATATTTTTATTGTGTGCTGTTTCATAATCTATTTTCAAACTTTTAGGCATAATGAACAATATATTTCTAGCCTTATTCCACAAACCTAATTAAAACCAAGATTTAGTTCTCACTCTTGCTATTTGAATTTTACACTATCACAGATGCTAGGCATTTGAGGCAACTAGTTTTAGAAGTGGTAATCTTGTAATATAAGTAAGTTAACCGTCATTATCATTACAATTATTCAGATTATGAAAAATATCCCTTTTGATCAATGCTTATTATTTTTGTACTTTGAGCACCGCAGAATTAGGTTAACCAAAAATTTACAACAATTTCGGGTGTGGAGTAAGGCAGATGATTTTGAATTTCTGTTAAATGGAAGGAACTAATAACCAAAAGCATTTTTGGGTATTTTGTTAGACAACAAGCAAATTCTAATAATTTAACTGCTAGTGTAAATCCAGAAAATCAAGTTTTACAAAATATTGGATTTAATATTGTAGCAATTTTATAAATGAAAGAAAAAATGAAAAATTCGCTAAAATTACTTATTTACAATCCTAAATAAGTTTTCATACTCATAATAAAATTCTAGTTCCAGATGAAAACAATAAACAATTAATTCTATTGCAAGGTTGAATTTCATTCTTCGTTGGTATGACCAACTATATATTTCAGATGTTTGAAAACTTGTTATGAAGCACTTTATCGTTAGAAATTGTAAGTAAATACATTTTTATTCACAAATATATCAAGGTTTTCCCAAGTTGTTTCATGACATGGCTTGTGACCCTTCCTAGTATTGTTAAGCATTTGTCTTCATTGGTATAACTTCCGAGTAGATAGGGTTTTCCAGAACAAATTGCTATTATGAACCGTTAGAACAGTATTGTCACTTCCATTCCATCTTCTGAGCAGTTCGTAATGGGGTCGTTGATGGTAAAATTTAATTTAATAAGTAAGACAGTGCTTTAAGCTGAGTTTTTTAGTGCAAAATCTAAGGACTATAATAACGCTTTTCACTTCAGATGTCGGTCTGTGGTAGTTTGCTGTGTTACATAAAAACGGACTATTGGTTAATTTTCATAGTCCAAGTGTAGTTAAATCCTGCACCACAGCAGAGTAGTTACGCTATGGTGTCTATCTACAACTTGTTATTAAGGGTGTGATTTATTCTGTTGTCAAATTCATCACTAAAATTATAAGAAACATGTTGTATTAAACAACCTCCCTTAAAGCTCGAGATGTCAATAACCTCACTAACCATACTGGAAATAAAACTACCATCATTTCAGTCCATAGTATTCTTTACATAAAATTGAAATTATATTTAAAATTTCAATATTTTTTTTGGTTGCAGATATTTTATTAAAAGGAAAAACTTGAGTAAATTCTTATTTAGAATTTGTAATAATTAGAGCGTGCTCATTCGTGAGTAGCCGGCCCAAAGAAATGACGTTGAACGGTTTCTCAGTGTAATTATTTGCAACAAAACTTGTCTTATATAAAAATAGAGGATCCACTTAGTATCCTTCGTTTATAAATTGAAATTTAGTTAATCCGAACATGTAAATAAAATGAGAGATCTGACAAACCACTGCTAAAATACCAAATTTGTTAATGCGTAAGCTATTTCTGAATAATGTTCGAGTAATTAAAGCTAAAACCTATAATATTATTCGATAATGTTATTGAATATGAATTTTGTTATTGTCATTACGTTTAATTTAGAGTGACAAATGTTTAAAAAATGTTTGTTGTTGAGACATATCAGATTGGTTGAGACAAGATCTACCCTACATTTTGTTGCACTATACTTGTTCAAGAATTAAGATGAAGAATAAAAATTAACAAACACTAAACGATTTTCTGTATCTGACCAAGGTTAATTAATACCTATTAGATACAGGGACGTCCAACGTAAGATTACATTTTTATTTTCCATAATAAGACAACGTTTCAACATTTAATTGTTTTTATTTCAGAAAACAATTGAGTAACGAATAACACTTTCATTTTTTTTAACTAGCAATGTACCCCTTCATTAGGCTCATTCGATAGAGATTTTTTTCTTTTAGATAACGTAAAATCTTAGTACCCTTATACCAGAAAATTTTTGGAAAATGTAATAACTGTTTATCAAGTTAATTTCACCAATAGCATGAATCTAGACAGACATACTAAATCTCTTTTATTCACTCCGTAAGTGTAAATTTCATAAACGTTAATTCCCCATTTTTAATGCTTTTGAATACAAATAATGCAGTTATTCAAGTGGGAGGCCCAGGTCATTGGCAGTAGAGATGTAGCTGTTATAGAAAATATTTCAAATTCTAACCATGATAATACCAATTCAGAGATTGAATCCGAACAATGATTCTGTAAAGGATAAGGACTATACTCAGAGTGTGGCATCATCTTCAGATGAAATCGACAGTGAACAGCTATTAACAGACCCATTAGGAAGTGACAACATTATTTCTACCATTATTAACATCGATACTAACAACACTGAATTGAAGCAGGCACCAGTAAGAAAACTTAATAAATGCAACATTAAAAAATTTATTCAAGTCAAGAGAAATCATGGGGAAGCCTATACAACAAAGTCAGGTACATTAGTAGATGCTTGAAGATTTCAAGCATTGAGTGACATCCGTCCGATTAACTGCAAGTGTAAAATAAGTATAGAGCACCAAGAATCACTTTTCAAGAAGTATTGGATGTTACATTCCAAATTTGGACATGTACACTTTTAAATTTGTGAGTGAATACCCGCCATTATTTTTAAAAATAGACTTGTTCATTTCCGCCATTTCGGACAGTTGCGTTTGCGCAAAAAGGAATGTGCAGACGCGGAGCGATGGCACAAGTGCGCGGTGTGTGACACGACATGATTAGCCAACGAGACGTCAAACGGTGACGTTTGCCTGTGTCGTTCCTTTGTCTTTTCTCTTTCAGAATGTAGGTTTCCTCTTTATCTTGCTTTATCGTTGCCTTCACCTTTATTCCTTCGTCCTACCTACAAACAAAGAAGAGGTAAGACAGTAAATCTGGTTTCAACGAGGGCATGACGTATCCCACCCCAAACAACTCCTAACAGACGAGATACCCAGAAATCAGCATGGCCCCTGCGCTAGGATGACCACAAAATCGTGAAGCGTTCCATATTTTTAAGTGAATACTTTTTATCTTTTTTTAAGGTGCAACTTGTATGATTGTAAACATATTTGGCATGTGATACAATTTGACACGTATCTATGGCGTAATATCTCTGTTGTGCAATAATGTGAAGGTGGATAATATCAGTGTTGCCAACTGCAGAAGTGGCTCTGAACGCGCGACGCCGGCATTATAACATAAAACATCGATTCTTTTAACACGTTCGCTGTTAACATTGAAAAGCAACTTTCACCAGAAATCAAATTGTATTTTTCTCAATTAGTATTTAAAAAATTGTTAAATAGCTTCTAATTCAGTTCGTATGAATCACTAATAAATTTTTGGGTTGTTATGAACATTTCAAAATTTCACGCAACAGCACGTGATTGGCATTGGACATTAAATTTCATCCAACTTGCATCATCTCCCCACATAATAGATTGAGCATCTACTGGATTTTGTACAAGGACGCCTATTGATGGCTATATTAGAACTTAGTTCATTTTCATCCTCGTTTTCGCCTTCATTTTTGCTACATTCTGAAACTGAAACGTTAACCGATGGCAAATACTCATATACAGTATCACTACCACAAAAAAACCTGTTCATCGTCTGAAAAATCCGATAAACCTCTTTCCGCAAACTATTGAAGTTCTTGTGTGGATAATGGTTGAATACAGTCACATTTTATCGTTTTACATCTAGAGGGGCTAGCTTGCTGATCTCTACTATCCATCATAGTTAACCTTTCTTTGATCCCAATGCAATATAAAAAAAAACAAAACTAGAAACCACGTGCATTAAAACTTTGCTAAATATCTTAGGTTGATGCCTACACTACATACCATGTTCAATTCCAATGCCACACTAAATCAAACGTAATATATAACACATAGAGTAAAGCACACGATTGCGCGTGATCGGCATTAGCTTAAATAGCATCATCATGCGCTAGTGCGTGGTTGGCAGTGAAGGTGTTAATAAGCGTGTTTCGTCCCAACAGTAAAAGACGACATTTGTAATTCCGTCAACCAACAAAAACCACAACAGTTGAGCTTCAAATGCTAAGATTGCACTTCTCATGCTTTACAGACCATTGTTTCCACCAATGTGTGTAAGAAAACTTTAAGCTTTTGGAGGAACGAATGTGTCAAAACAAAATGCTTGACTATCCATCTCCTTCAAGTGTAGACGTGTTTTACAAAAAAAAAAGAAAATAATACAAAAACCAAAAACAAAACGCCTAAATATATTTAGTGCTCTGACATATTAACAAAGTGTTCCCTTCCGTTCCTATCCCTACCATCACACGAAACATCACGCTTCGTCGAAGAGGGCTACGGCCAGACAAACAACGAGACCTCAGGATTCCACCCACGACATACATGAGAATTGGAAACTGCTGAATCAGGAGCAAGATACCGTGGGTAAGTGCTAGTTATTACAATGCATTGGTTGCTCTGGGGAATTTAACCCTCAGGTAAATTTGATGTTATATGTGGTAAATATTAACTTAACTGAGCTATAAATGGGGTGGTTTTTAAATTAATTCAAATTAAAAAAAAATTAGGTTCTGTATCAGGCATTAATGCTGATGATCAACAAGGAAGAGCTTCACCAGCAAATAAAATAAACGAAACAACATTAGAACTTGTTAAAAATCATATCAATAGCTATCCAGCATACGAATTTCATTACAGCCGTCGGCATACTACAATTAAATATCTAAATTCTGAATTGTCAGTAACAAAGATGCATGATATATATTGTGACCTACATTGTCAAAACCTAGTTTCCCGATGTTATTATTCAAAGGTTTCTAATAAAATGGGCTTTCATTAAAAAACCATCAATAAATACCTGTAACAAATGTTACAACTTTAATATTCAAATTAAATTCGCGTGGGAACCAGAAATTTCAAATCTAAAAGCATCTAGCATATACTGCTAGGAGGAATGATAAAGAAGCATCATCATCATCATCCTAAGACTTACATCTTTGATTTGCAACAGTGTCTTCTGACACTGTCGTTATGATCAAATAATGTTTTATAAGTGCCAACTATGAACTTAAATTTAACAATTTAAGATTTCCATAATGGGCACTCTACATGTATTATGTGGTCTGAAAATGAAGGTGCAACCAAGTCGCATCTTGCATATATGAATTTATAATGCTACAGCCTGTTGAAATTACACAAATGGTTTTTTATTCTGATTCGTGCTCTGGTTAAAATAAAAACAGCAATATATCTGCTGTTTTTAATAGCTATGAATCATAACCTTCTCTTTCAGAAATTCACCAACAACTAGAAGGTGGGCAAACACATATGTATGACGTACATGCTCAAATTGAAAAGAAGAAACACTAATATTCCTATTCATATCTCCATGGCAGGTTTAGTTACGTAAGATCTAGTAGTAAATCTAATAAAATTGATGTTGTTATTATGCAGCATACTGATATTCTAGACTTTGCAAATCTTTTAAAATTTCTTTGTTAAATCGAAACACGGATGAAGATAAAAATTAGTTTTCGTGACATAATGTGCAATGAATTCTATATAATAACGAATATAATAATACAATACAATTTATTTGAGAAACGGTTAGAACAAAATGAAATTAATATCCTTATTGTGTTACAAGACAGTGCTAATAAATTAATAAATGTTTAAAGCTTATTCTAATGGAGCAGTAGATATAAGATAGTAGGAATAAGAATACCTAATTAAGTATATAATCACACCTAAGAACTGATTACACGTTCTTGTATGTGTGATGAAATAAGGTATAGTCAAGGCCATGTAGGGAATGTTTTAAAGTTGTAATATTGATAATAATAATAATAATAATAGATCTAACCATTGCAATACAGAGATAATACATGCAAATGTTTTAAAATTAAAATTTCACTGTAATATAAATTATAAATTATGAATTATAAAACATGCATAATAAAAGTGGATAATTGTTGTTAGGGAGAAAATTTTTTAAATTGATTATTTTTATGATTAGTAGTCGTAGTATTACAAAATTTTTTATTGATGTATGCTTTATTCGTTATGCTTTCATAAGAAACTGACTTTTTTCTTAAATAGGTGAAAGTTGTTTATTTGTTTTATTGCTAGAGGTAAATTGTTATATAGTAAAGGACCGGTATAAGTTAAGAATTTTTGACGCATTGTTGTTCTGATTTTAGGAGTAGTAATATAGGAATTTAGCATGTTTCTTGCGTTGTAGTCATGGTTAAGTTTATTCCCGAGATTGGGGTTTTTATATAAGAAGGCTAAAACAGCTTTGTTATATTTATTTTTAACATTTAATAATTGAGAATCTAGATATAAGAGGCAAGAGGGGTATAATTTATCCTTTTTAAAAATTATTTTTAATATCATTTTATGTAATATTTCAAGAGGTTTAATTGGTTCATTATATATTCCAACCCAGTTTATTACAGAATAGCTCTTAATACAGAATCCACAAGAGCATAATATACCCTTTTTAGTACATTTATATTTAGAAAGTTTCCTACATTATATAGTATATATATATATATATATATATATATATATATATATATATATATATATATATATATATATATATATATATAGTTTTCCTAAGTCCTGGATATGAGCATCTTTATATGAGCATCCCATTTAAAGCAGGCATCAATGCATACCCCTAAATAATTTAATTCATTTACTTTGCTAATTGAGTAGCAAGAACATCGTCTTTACTATTACAATCAGAATTATGCAGTTTTAGTTCAAGAATATCGGGTTGATGATTTTTATAAATAGTAAAAAGCATAAAGTGAGTTTTTTCAATGTTTAATGAGAGTAGATTCAAATCTAGGTAATTTTTAATAACTTTCATTCCTATAGTTGCACTTTTCATAGCTTCCTCCCAGGTTTCACCTTCAAAAATCAAAACTGTATCATCTGCATAAGAAATGAATTTTGCACCTACATCAATTGAGTAAAGGTCATTAATATATACTAAAATTAGTGTAGGTCCCAGTACCGTTCCTTGTGGAACACCACAACGAATTAAGCCTTCCTCACTGATTACATTATTGACTTTCATCCTTTGAGTGCGATTGTTTAAATAATTTTTTAAAAGCATTAATGGAATTTCTCGAATACCCATATGTTTCAATTTGGTTAATAATATGTCATGCATCTTTTTATTGTGGTCTAAAAGTTCGACAATATTATTAACTAATTCATATATAGCTCTATTGGTAGACGTTGCTTCTGAATCCATACTGGGACTCAATAGTAAGTTATGTTTTTCAAAGAAAGATAATAATCTAACATTAATTATTTTTCCAAAAATTTTTGCGATATTACTAATAAGACGATATTCCCGCAGAATTCCCGCAGAATTAATAAAATATGCAAGTCAGAAAACTTTAGATAGATTATATGAACTAGTAAAATTAATATATGACACAGGTGAGGTTCCAATAGATTTTGAAAAAAATATTATTATCATTTTAGAACGGTTAGTTTAACTTCTCATGCTTCCAAAATACTAACAATAATAATTAAAAATAGAGTAGAAGCTTTGACTGAGAATTATTTAGGCGAAGACCAATATGGTTTTCGAAAGACAGAGGGACTAGAGAACCGATACTAATGATTAGGGTAATTATCGAAAAAGGTTACAAAAATAAAAGACTCATTTCGCGTTTGTAGATTTAGAAAAGCATTTGATAGGGTTAATTGGATTGTTATGTTCAGGGTTTTGCAAAAAATAGGAATCTCTCATAGGGATAGAAAAATTATTTACAGTCTATATAAAACCAAAGTGTAGTAATTAGATTTGATGAAATAGAAAAGGAAGCTAAGATTAGAAATGGTGTTAGACAGGGTTGTATAGTATCCCTTGATTTTTAATGTTTATATTGAGGAAGCTTTAAACTTAGCTAGAGAGAGAAAAGAGATAGGTATTAGTGTACAGGGACAGAAAGTAGACATGTTACGTTTTGCAGATGATATAGCCATTATGGCAGAGTCTAAAAAAGAGTTAGGAGAGTTTTTAAATATTTTAGATGAGATACTACAGAGTAACTATAGTATGAGAATTAACTCAGTAAAGACAAAGATAATGACAAGTGAGTTACAGCCTAGTTCTAAACCAAAATTAAAAATAGGTAATACCGAGTTAGAGGAGGTAGATGAATTTTGCTATTTAGGTAGTATAATTTACAAAGGATGGACGTAGCAGAAGGAATATAGTAGCTAGTATAGCTCAAGCTAGAAAAATGTTTTTAAAAAAGAAAAACTTACTAATAGCTAATAGTATTAGTTTAGATAGTAAAAAAAGTTTTTTAAAGTCGTACGTATGGAGCGTTCTACTATACGGTAGTGAGACTTGGACAATTAAAGAAGTAGATAAGAAAAGGATAGAAGCTTTTGAAACTTGGTGTTATAGGAGAATGTTAAAGATTATCTGGACAGATAGAGTAACAAACGAGGAAGTTTATAGAAGGATAGGTGAGGAACCCTGTATGTGGAAACAATTGAAGGTCAGGAGAGATAGAATGATAGGGCACCAGTTAAGACATGAGGGACTATTTAGTAAAGTCTTAGATTATAGACTACCAAATAAAAATAGAGTAGGAAGGCCTAGACAAAGCTATATTAGTCAAATTATTAGAGATTTAGGTTGTGAAGGGTATGCAGACCTTTTTAGACTAGCTCAGAATAGAAAAGAATTTAGAGCTGCGTCAAACCGACTTTAAGTTTGAAAACAAAACAAAAAAATAAAAATCAGGTAACTAAATGTCACCATGACATAACTCACAATTAGTTAGCGGTCTGGTGTGTTGGTAGCGTTTCGTTGCTTAAGCCTTACCATAACATATAATTTAACACTTTTCCTTTTTGAAGCGGATAACCAGGTTATATTTCATTTCCTTATAAATGGTAATCATGTAAACATGTTAGAGTTCTTTAACAACCATCAGATCGCTAATATCTATGTAGAGTCAGCTGGATAGGAAAAAGAAGGATTTAGGAAGACCTAGACCAAACTATATTAGTCAAATTATTAGAAATTTAGGTTGTGAAGGGTATGTAGAGCTTTTTAGATTAGCACAGATTAGAAAAGAAGTTAGAGCTGCGTCAAACTGACCTTAAGTAAGGTCGAAAACTAAATGATGATGATGATACTAATAAGAAAAATAGGACGATAATGGGAAATAATATTTCGTGCAGGAGCTTTATGAATTGGTATAACAGTTGCATGTTTTAAAGGGTCTGAAAAAGTTCCTTTGGATATAGCTAGATTAATTATGGGTTGGAGTGGTTCGAGTATATATATTGATATGATAATGCCGTACTCGGTGTAATGACGTTTTTACATAACTCCAGCGCTCTGTGTTCTCAAATCAACTTAAATCTTACTAATTTTATTATTATGCCACGGCTAGCCCTTTATAATCTACACAGAGTGCACAACGTTACGATGATCAATTTTTCTCTTCTCCACCCCTTTCTGACTACCTATTTGTTTGAATTGATAAAGCGAAGTCAATTAATTCCATATAATGAAAAGAAATATTATTTACAAGTTTTGAAAAATATTCAAATACATCCTTCAATCAATAAATATCATATGTATCGTTTACCCAACAATTTATATGCTTTGAAATCAATCAAAAGTCACCAAAAAACTACCTCTTTTTATCAAAGAAACCTCGAACGTTCTAGACCCCTTTATAATATATTACGTACTTTTAACGTATGCAATGTTTGTTGCTGACTTCGTTACACTTTTTATATAAGTTAAGTAAATTCAGTATTGAAATTTAAATAGAAAAATATCTTTAAATTAAATAAATCTGACCTGCTGCGGCTTGTTCGGGTTGTGGATCAACACCCCTTTGTTGTCCTTCTTCGTTGAACCAGTGTTCTGCTTAGTTGAACCCTTCGTTTTCCATAAATTACTTCGTGCTTCTTTATTTCATATGCCTTGAATCTCACAACTCCAAATTGTACCAGAATTGTACCAAAATATAATTGTCGACGCTGATTTGAATTGTAATATTATATTGACCCAGATTTGAATTGTTCTTACGACGCATACTTGAATTATTCAGAAATACACCACCACATTATCATTAACACATTTAAATTATTATATCCCAAATTCGAAGTATTCAAAAATGTACCATCGTTCGAATTATTAACATCACATTCGAATTATTAAATTATTCTTCTCATCAACCATTCGAAATATTCAGAAATGTACCACCATTCGAATTATAAAAAAATGTACCATCATTCGAGTTATTAACATCACATTAGAAGCCGTTAAACGGCAAAAGAAGTCTTCATAATTGTAGCACTATTATCAGTTGATATATTTTATTAAATATTTAAAATTACACGTGACTTTTTGATTCACAGTGACGCAGCTTCGCCCTGCCTGAGTTTTTAAACTCACTCGTCTTATCATTGCTCGTTGTTAATATAGGCTGTTCCCACTTACATGTGGGCTGGGTTTTCAACAAGTCTTGTAGATATCTCAACCAACCAGGTCTTTGCATTTCCTGCATTTTGAAGTTGTTTCTGATGTAATTTACTTGGCTTTCCGTGTAATATCTATTTGCTATTGATACATCGCTATCTTGACCATACGTTGTTTTGTATAGATATGGCCTTTTTGGATAATTGAACAAAATAAATGATGTAACTTTAATTCTACTTTCGTTTATTTTTATGCGTGTTTGAAACTGCATTTTCTTATCAAAAATGTTTATTATTTCACCGTAATTACATAAAGCTTTGTTAGATTTTATCTCTTATCTTCGTATTTGTTTTATAACTAATTAGAACACTTCTCAATGCGTGTTTAATTACATGTACTATTATTTCTCTTGAATGCGCATACGTTTGTTGAAAGAATTCTTACTTGCATTACTTAAAATTAATAAAGGTGTATATACAGAGTGTTAAATACTTGTTATTTATATAATGTATGAATTACCTATTTTTCTGCAAAATACATTCTATTTTTGTAAGATATGCATATGCTTACTCGCATTGTTTAAAGCTAATTATGGTCTATATACAGGGTGTTAAATGTTTGCCATTTACATAATATACAAATTACTTAATTCTCTGCTAAATAAATGCAGTTTTCTGATTCCTATTGCAATTTATGGTTACTACACGACCCTTGCTATTCAATACACCCCTAAACAGCCCCTTATCACAGCAATATATATATATATATATATATATATATATATATATATATATCTATTTTAAAATTTTACTGACTATATTATCAGGACCCGACATTGTATTGTTCTTAAGAGAATTGACGAAATCCTAAATTTCTTGTTTAGTAGTTGGACGCATGTATAGTGAGTGGGATATCTGTTTTTGTTTAGTGAAAATATTATGTATATTGAGTACTTTATTTATTTTACTGGCCAAGTTTTGACCTACAGTTAAATAGTGTGCAGTGAACATATTAGATTTTAGTTTGTCACAAACAATATAGTTTTGATCGTCCGCTAAGATATCTGGGATACAGTTTTTGTTATTGTTTAGTTTATTTATACTCTCATTTATTATAGACCAGATTTTCTTAAGATTGGTGTTGGACTCTGAAATTTTTGCAAGGTAATAATCGTCTTTAAATTTCCTAATTAATTTAGTAACATAGTTTCTATATTGATTTGCAAGTTGCATATTATAGGGATTTTTCAATAGTTTCTTCTTCATAAAGTCTCTATGTAATATAGATACTGTTAAGCCCACCGTTATCCAATGGTTTTTTTTATAGGTTGATGGTATACTTTGTAGATAGTTGCTTTTTCAATTTGTATTTGTAATAGTTGTAAGAACTTATTAGTGGCTTGATTCACGTCTGTTTCATTTATAATATCAGACCAGTTAACGCCTTTACAAAAAATTTCCAATAGAGAATACTTGATATTAGGATGGATGTGGGTATCTTTAAATTGATTATTCTTAATGGCATTTCGTTCAAAGTGCAAGCATGTGACAATCGAAGAGTGATCCGTTATACTTGTCTGAATTGTATAAGAGTTAATGGTTTTATCAAAATCTTTAGAAGTTTTAGAGAATCGTATAAAAAAAGTGATCAATAGTAGATTTTGAGAAGTTTGTTACTCGGGTCGGACAGGTAATACAGGATTTATACCCAAATTCGGATAGAAGATTATTGTATCTGAAAGTATTAGAATTGTTACTTTGTAGCAAAACTATATTAATGTCACCAGCAATAATTTCAGTCTACTGGAAGTTAGATGATCGCAAATACAATTCCAGGTCTGTGAGGAAGGTGTCTATGTTAGTACTAGGTGGTCTATATGTGCATGTCATACCATATTCCTTATCATCTAACTTGAAAGTAATTCTTGAAAAGGTTACCTCCTGGTATTTATAAATAATGATTTATTAAAAGGTTTTCTCTTGCATATACTGTAACGCCATCGTTTTGGTTAAAGTGTGCGTCATTGTAACAGTTAGAGTATCCTTTAATTTGATGGCTTTGAGTATCAATATTCCAAGTTTCAGTAAGAATAATTATATGTGGATGGCAATTGTTACTACTTAAAATTTGAAGTAGGATTACATCTCATCAACATTTTTTTTAAGGCTTCGTATATTTTGTTTCGGTATGGTATGGTTAGATTAATATTATGCTTATTGTAACTCAACTTATTTTGTAGTGTATCTAAACTTACTGTTGTGTGATTAATTTCATAACAATATTTATCAATTGTATTGAGGAGCGAAATCTTATTCATGATACTAATTTAATTAATTATTTTAGAACACCCTACAATGTTATTAATACAAAAATAAATAATAATTAGTATGAAGGATTAAGAATAAAAAATAATATAAAAAATATAATACTTGCAAATATTTCTACTTATAGATTAAGCTGATCAGCCGTATCAATTTTCAACGGCCTGGAATCTGGGGACTGCCTAATATATGTGTAGCCATCCCTAATCCACACAAAACTTTTTTTCTTTCTTCATAGCTCTGGCATATGCAAAAATTTATTATTCTTCATAGTTAAGTGTTGATTTATATAGATAGTAGACGAAGGTTGTTGAAAACCTAGTTGACGAGCATCAATTCGTTTGCCTTAATATGCTGCCAGTACCTCTAATTTTGTCCTTATTCTTAAGAATCTACATACGATAGAAGATGTTGCATTTGCACCATTTGGTTTTCCAAACGGTGAGAGATATCAATTTCATGTTCACTAATAGTAACTCCAATAAGGCTACATATCTTTATAACAATTTTATTGGTATCTTCATTTTCAACATACGGAATATCAATAAATTCAAGATTATGTAATTTACTTCGGCGTTCGTTATCTTCGTCTTTTATAGAAAGCATATTAATAGTGACTAATGCAGACTGGAGATATTTATTTGTTTCACGTGTTTCGTCTTTCAACTGCTCAACTTCTTGTTGTAGCTCTCCAATTTTTTGTGTGTTTATCGTTATGTCCAATTGCATTTGTTCCATTCGTTCAAATTTGGTTAGAATAACTTGGAGGACATTTTTAATGTCAGACATTGCTTGTCTCATGATAATACTGTCTTTTTTACAATCAGGACACCTAAGTTCTAAAATACGTTTCCTTATTGGCATACACTTAACTTCAGATGCACATAGACCTATATAATTTGCATGAAAATTGCACTGGCAGTAATCACATTTGCAGAAAGTTTCTGATGAATTTTCGTTATTATTCTCACATATAACACAGATTTCGTATTCATTAATAGAGGAATTCTTCTGTTCATTAACGTTTGCAACATTTTTACTCATGTTTACAAAAAGAAACAACAAACAATCTTAGCTATTTTTGGGTTAGGTTCACCTTACAGATAATTCTGGATTAAGATTATTTAATTCTGCTCAAAAATCGTTAGTGTAATTGGAGAAGAATTTTAAATTTACGATCTTTAACTCAATTAACATATTACTACGTAAAGAAGTATAACAGGGAAAAATTACCAAAATTGATTTTCCACACATTTATTAGAATTAAAAGTTTTTAAAAAAATAGAACAAAATAATAAAACAATAAACAATGTAATACTATTTCTTCTATTTAATATTCGGTTGCACTAATTTTCTGTGTTAATAGTGAGAACAAAAGTCAAAACACATGGTTTTGAGGTTATATGTAGGGGTGGGCGATACGGGATTTTGCGTATCGAATATCGATACATATTCTATATCGATATGTATCGATATATCGAATATCGATATATATCGACACGATCGACACGATCGATGCGATCGACATGTATCGATGCGATCGGTGCGTATCGACATATCGATTCGTATCGATGCAAATCGACACGATCGATGCGCATCGGTGCGTATCGAAACGTATCGACACGCATCGACATCGCATCGATTCGATCGATGCATATCGACACGATATTTCACGTAGCGGCACGTATAGATATATATAGCGATTCGTATCGGAACGTTTAGATGTGTAGATTAAGTATACATATCGAGACGTAGCAATACCCATCGGCACGAATCGACACGCATCTATAAATTTTTCTACTCTTTCTTTGGGAATAAAATCACAAGATCGTTTTAAAATAATATATTTACTGACAATTCGATCTTTCACTTAAGATTGTTTGTTATCAAAATAATTAAAGTTTCAAGTTTAATATTTGTGACATAAGTATGTATATAGGTGGGCGATCTATCGAATATCGATTCTATTCATATCGAATATCGACACGTATCGATATATCGATACGATCGATCATATCGACACGATCGATACATATCGAGTATCGATATATCGATATTTATTTTTGCTGTATCGGGGTCGACACGGGGTCGATCGACACGCATCGACATATCGATACCGACCCAGCCCTAGTTATATGTAATATGGTTACTAATTGAAGCAGAAATTATTTTATTTTCACTATAATGATACGTTCCCAACGTTAACAATATTATGTTTGAGGATGCGATGCACTTTCAAGTTAATTTTACTTTTAATTACGGCATAAATCAGAATTCCAAGCTCACGGATCTTTAATCCGTCATATTAGTTTACATAACCTCATCATGGCTTATTACATTACAAGAATACCCTGAAGAATGATGAACCTTACAGGATCTTAAATTACTGTCGTCAAGAACATTCTGACACTAGATTGGTTCTAAAATCCCATTATATAGGAATGGTACCTATTTGTAAAGACAAAAGCAAGGATCTTTTAAGTTACATTTAACTGATCCTGATTGTCATGATTCTTATAAAATTGTGAGATACAAAATCAGGAAAAGTGAGTTGTCAAAAATTTGGCATTTACTGAAATAAAAAACTAAAAGTCAAATTGTCGTCTAGAGCACACTTGCCACTTGGCCTTAATCATATAGAAATTATAAAAGCACATAACGGCCTGGATTTAGGATAATAGTCTAAACATTCTTTATTCGATACTGACAACTTCACATAAATTGACAAGTCACTTTTCCTTAATAATACATATTTAATTTCCACACACTAATGTCCACTCACGTGACTGATATGAAATTAATACTCATGGATACTCCTTGTAACAATAAAAAAATTTTAAAAGCAATTTATTCAAACTGTTATCATTTGAGGAATTTTACAGTGCATGTGAAGCATGGTCAATCTGAAACATTCCGTGTTTTGTTTTATTTGCGAGATCTAGCATTTATTTTCTATTTATAAAAAAAAAAAAGGATCAAAGCTACTAAACATACCTGGATTTATCATTGCAGTTTGAAACGATTCACGCATTCGTTTAGGTAATCGTTTATTTGTCGGATTTGTGAGATTCCTAAACATATCATATCCTATAATTAAAACCCCGCCATGGTTATTCCACCTCTTCACCGTATATTCTCTATAACTATTTTGTCTGTTTGATACAAGTTCATATACTTCAATTGTATCTCCCTCTAAATCATCTAACCATTTCTGAAATTCCTCTACCCAATTTAAAACGGTATTAACAGGGCATACAACCAAAACCTTTTCAACGTTAGTCTTTTCTTTGTTTGTTATTAGAGTATGTATAAGAGCAATAACCTAAAATGGTAATACTTATAATATTAAAAAACCTACTCCATCTGTTAGTACTTGTAATGTTTTTCCTAAACCCATGCAATGGGCTAGAATACATCCAGATCCATTTGTCTTTTGAGTTCTTGATATAGATTCATAACATGCATCCCACATAAAGTGTATACCTTTTGCTTGATGGGGCTTAAGTTTTGAAACTAAATCTTTTTCAACAGAAAGTAATTCATTTTTACCGTCTTCATCAAAATCTAGTACTACTTTATCAACTGTCGAATCTGCAGGTTTATCAGCATCAAAAATTGTATTATACTAGAAACAAGAATGTATCTTATATAGCTAACATAATGATTACTACCTTTTTCTGACGTTCTACTATCCGTGCTTTACGTTCTATTTCTTCCTTTTCTGCCTGTTTGGTAGTTTCCCTTAATTCCTCATGACCTTTAACCTATGATAAGAATAGCAGAATATGAAATGGTAAGTTATTAGAACTTACTCTACGAATAGACTTTCTGGTGGTTTTATCATCATCATTAGAGCTACTATCCTTCGTCCTTTTAATTCTCCCTCCTTTTCTAAAAAGCCAAAATATATCGATAAAAAAACTCTACACAACTCTACGCATACTTAGGTTTTGCTGTTTCCTTTTTAGGTCGCTTATCAGAGTCACTATCTGATGAACTACTACTACTACTTGTTGAAGATGGTACGCTGCTACTTTCTGATTGCTTTTTCTTTTTACTTTTTTTCTTAGAATCTGATTGCGAACTAGAATCTGATGAATCAATGACCTTTTTTGCTCTCCTCTTAGCTAATCTAAAATAGAATGCATTTTTTCCTTAGTTTCATCAAAACTTTGTCATAAACAATTTTGAAGTACAGCATCAAAAACAGTTAATCACCTACCGTGTCTTAACCATACTTTTTGATTTCTCTCTTTTGTTTTCAGATTTTGGGCCTTCATCTCCAGAATCACTATCAGAATCAAGAATTTTCTTCCTCAGCAATTTATCACTGCGCCATTTTTTCTTGTTCTTATTATCTGAATCCTCGTCACTGGACATCTATAAATATAAAAGTTAAGAAGACTTAAAACATAAATTAAAATACAAAGACAAATCAAATCTGAAAATACAGAGTGGTTAGTTCAGTTATGACAATCGTTAGAAGGATAGACATATTCATGAGTTTTTGCACGAGATGCTTTTACTATCGTTAGGTAAATTTCTATTGTATAAAGTAGTATAAGTATTAACGAGAAAATGACTTTCGTGCTAGTTCGGTTATGTTACCATTATGCTTCATCATCATTAGGTCTTCAGTCCTAGAACTGGTTAGACGCGTACCATCATTGTTCCCTATTCTGAACTAACCTACAGATTTCCCTAAAATATTCACAGTTTGCATCTACAACTGTCTAATCTAGGTCTATATCTACCTCTTTTTTCCTATCTCTGCTTGTAATATATCACATACTATTCCCCAAAAATGCCTTAGAACGTATTCCGCCCTACTATTTCTCTTTTCCCCAGATATCCTTGTTCCCCTACTATTTCTGTAACTTACTTGTTATTATCTTTGTCTGTCCATGCTATCGTCCTCATACATCTGAAGCACAGCATTTCAAAAGGCTGCTACCGTTTTTCTGTCTGCATTTCAGACTGCCCGTATTTCATAGGCATACTGTGCTGTGCTCCACACATATGCTTTCAACAATTTTCTTCTTATTCTATGTTTGTTGTCTTTCCTCATAGGCGCTGTTCTTTCTTGTTAGATGCAGTTCGATCACTTTCTATTGTTTTACAGTTATATGCTCTATTTCTCCGACCTTCAATGGTTGTGAAGGGAGGTAAGCAGCCTGTGGCTGCCAAGTTCCCCCAACACTTAACCATTTGGTGATTTAATATATTTTCCAATTTATCTTTTCGCACAGTCAACATTAGTTGCAGGTATTTCGCAACCAACAACCAGTTGTTTATACTAATCATCAGATTTATCTGCGCTTATTTTTTCGTCATTAGGTTTTCCGTCTCAAAACTGGTTGGACACGTACCTGCACTTATTTATATTCTCAGCTAGCCTACATAGTTCCCTGAAGTTCTCACACAGCATGTGTATTCAGCTCGTTCCCTTTCTATTGTTTTCTAATTTTATACCCTAATTTACCATGATTCAGTGAAGGAGGCTAAGGAACCTGTGGCTACCAAGATCCCCCAACACTTAGACATTTGCCGAAATAATGGTTTTCCAGTAAATCCTTTCACACACTTAATATCATTCGAGAATATTGCCCAACCAATTCTTGTAGTTACTTATAATAATCATCATGTTTAAGCACAGTTATCTTTTCGTCATTAGTTTATCCATCTTGGGATTGGTTGGATGCGTATCTCCATTGATTTCTATTCTGGGCTAGCCTACACATCTCCCTGAAACCTCTACAGCCTACATTTTTTAGTATCTGTGTGCAGTAGTCTAATCTAGGTCTGCCTCTTCTTCTCTTTTTTCCTATCTCTGCTTCTAGTATATTCCGCACTATTCCCTCAAGCCGTAGTATGTGGCCTATCATCATATCTCTCCTATTTTGTACCGTTCTCCACATATTTCTTTCTTCCCCTACCATTTTTATTACCTCTTCGTTCTTAACTTTGTCTGTCCATGATATCTTCATCATACGCCTGTAGCACCATATTTCAAAGGCTTCTACCTTTTTCTTGTCCGCTTCTCCTACTGTCCAGGATTCACAGCCACACAGTGCTGTGCTCCACACATATGTTTTAAGCAATCTTTTCCTTGTTTCTATGTTTGCGGTCTTTGAGCATAGTAGTTGCTTTTTCTTGTTAAATGTAGCACGACCTTGTGCTAATCTTTGTTTTATATCTTTTGTGCTTTTCCCATCTTGCGTTATTTGGCTTCCTAGGTAGCAGAAATCCTTAACCTCTTGTAAGTTCGTGTTAAATTCTTGTATTCTTGTTTTTGATTTATTTTCCCCACCTTTGCAAACTAGAACTTTAGTTTTACTTTTGTTAATTTTCATACCGTATCTCTCTGTTAGAACCGTTTCCATTTCATTAAGAGCAGCTTCTAACTCTTCCTTGCTAGACGCTAATACCGCTATATCATCTGCAAATCTAAGCATATCAATTTTTTGTCCCTGCATAGTAATTCCAAATGTCTTCCTGCATTTGACAGTATTCATTGCCTCTTCTATGTACAAGTTAAAAATCAATGGGCATAGGACACATCCCTGTCTCACCCCTTTCCTAATTCTTTACTTCTCTACGTTCCTGCTCTAATTCTATTACTGCTGTTTGCTCTTTGTATAAGTTATGTACTATTCGTCTATCCCTATAACTCATTCCAATCTTTTTGAATATTTCAAACATTTTTTTCCAATTTACATTGTCGAATGCTTTTTCCAGATCTACAAACCCTATATACATGCTTTCCCCTTTTTCTATTGTTTTCTCCATTATCACTCTCAGAGCTAAAATAGCCTCCTGTGTTCCCCTGTTTCGCCTAAACCCAAATTAGTCTTCTCCTAGTATTTCTTCAGCTCGTTTTTCCATTCGTCTTTGCACAATTCTAGTTAATATTTTTGACACGTGTGCTGTCAAACTTATTGTTCAAAAATTTTCACATTTATCCGCACCTTTCTTTTTTGGTATAGTTACTATGATGCTACGTTTGAAATCTTTGGGTATCTCGCCTGTCTCATACATATAGCTTACAAGTTGGAAGAGACGTTCTGTTACTGCTTGTCCAGCGGCTTTTAGAGTTTCTGCTTGCACCTTATCTGTACCCGGCGCCTTACCATTTTTCAGACTCTTTAATGCTAATTCAAAACTCGTCTCGAAGTATAGGATATCCCAAGTCACCATTTTCAATGTCTGATTCCTGTTCTAATGCAGTTAGTTCCTCTCCTGCATATAAATTCCCTATATATTCTTGCCATCTACCCACTTTCTCTGCGTTTTCTATAATGACGTTTCCTTATGCGTCCCTTATATTTCTGCTATACGGTTTTATATCCCTAAAATTCATTCTAATTAATTTGTATGCTTCGTCTGTCTTTCCTATTTCCATCTTAGTTTGTACCTCTTTGCACTTTTCATCAATCCATTGTTCTTTAGCTTTCCGGCATTTTCGAATAATTTCCCATTTTATGGCTTTGTATCTCTGTTTTCCTGTTTCGTCTGATTTATTTTTGTATTTTCGTCTTTCTTCTATTAAATTCACGATATCCTTTGTTATCCATGGTTTCTTATTTTCTTTTTGTGTATACCCCAGAATATCTCTGGCCGCCATGTCTAGGCTGGATTTAATATTATTCCATTCTGTTTCTACTTCCTTAGTTTCAGATATTTTCCGATGTCATTCAGCAATTCATTTGACTTTTTTCGAATCTTACTTGAATATCTTTATCTTTTAGTTTCTCTAAGTCCAAGTGCCTTTTTCCGCTCCTTTTTTTCAGATTTTAAATTTAAGTGCGGCCTTCATAATTACGATGTTGTGGTCAGTATCTATATCTGCTTCTGGGTAGCTTCTACAGTCTTTTACTTGATTCCTAAACCGTTGTCTAACAAGAATGTGATCTATTTGATATCTTCCTATATCTCCTGGCATCTTCCACGTAGATCGTCTTCTAGCATGATGTTGAAATAATGTGTTTGTGATGATTAAATTGTTCTTGTCGCAAAATTCTACCAGCCTATTTCCCTTGTCGTTTCTCGTGCCTAAACCAAATAAACCTACTACCGCTCCTTCCCACCCCTCGTCTACCACGGCATTAAAATCTCCCGTAATTATTAAATTTTCATGTCCTTATACGTATCTTAATATGTCTTCGATATCTTTGTAGATGGCTTCTACCTCTTCGCCACTGTAGCTAGAGGTGGGCATGTATACTTGTATTATTACAGTGTTTACCGGTTTAGATCATAATCTAACAATGAGTACTCTTTCGTTCTTTTGTAAGTAATTTTCTACACAGTATCCTATCTTTTTCCACATAACTATCCCCACACCCAAATTTCCTTCCTCGGCTCCTGTATGAATTACCCTGTAGTCTCCACTCCAAAAATCCCCCGCTTCTCGCCACCGTTATGCTTAACAACTAAAAATTCAACATTGCAAAAAGTGCGATAATATTACAGAATAATATCAACAAGCATGACGAATGACGTTTTCTATTTCCACTTCCATGTTGGAGACGTTTTGCATTGAATTTTGTAATTGGTCGTCGTTTTTTTATAAAATGGCCTTAAAAGCCAAACTTACATTATTGTTATGGTTTATCTTTATAATTATCAGCATAACGAAAGTATTAAGTATTGTAAGGAAAAAGTATGCATCCACATACTCACTAATTACAAAAAAGAAAAAACTTATAAAAAATATCTAAATACTGCACGTTTATTGCAGTTAGCAAACATAAAAATAATGTTTTTCAAATGTACACTATTTGTCTCGATACGTTCTTGAAGACGTTTCAAAATTTTTGTATAACCCTCGGTAAACTGGCTTACTTTATGTATTGAAAATTGAAAGAATGATAATAGTACAGTGTTTATCGATTTTAAATAGACTTGGAAGATTATCAATTTGAAACATCTTTTTACAAAGACTTAAGGAAATTATAATGTCGCATAATGTTTTAAATCGGTTTAAAAAGTATTTTAAAAATAGATATCATTCAACAAAAATCAAAAATGTATTTTCTCCACTTCGTGATAATTATTTTGGCATTCCACAAGATACTACATTGGAACTTTTACTAATAGGGTACTTGCATTACATCGTGGATACAACTGTATTATTTTTACAAATATATTTACTTGCTGCTTTACATAAATTCAATTTACGCAAAAAAAAACATTTGGAAGAGTAATTAAATATTATAAATCTGAAATTAATTCAAAATAATCGTATGTCTAAAAACGCCATTCTATTAGTTGATTGTATATGACGTAGATAATTTGTAAATATCGTGGTATTCTATACTGTTCGATGTTGGAAACGCGTTTTTGTTATCTTTTTGTGTGCTTTTTACCTTTTCGTAAAAAACATCTGCAGCGCATGGTATTTGATGTTATTATATGAGTAGTTTTTATAAATAAAATTGCTAATTACTTGTCCGTGTACAACAATTTTCAACAAGACTGAAGCTGGTTTTGTGCAAGACCAATCTGATAATCTTCCAAAATTAGATTCTTTTATGGTAGCAAAATTTTTGGAAACAATGCTTTATTTATTTCTGCAGAAGTACGTGGCGTTAAAGCAAATTTGTAAGTAAAAACTCATTAATAAAGTAACCTAACCTCAAACAGTATTTTTAATTGATTTATTTTGTTAGAGTACCTAAGATACTCATGCTGCATCGTCAGTTTCAACAAATTAGCAGATATTTTATTGCGGGTGGCTGTAAACACGCTATTACATTAGTAATGTGGGTTCACAGACGTAGTGAAGAACCTGCAATAACGAAGATTAAATGCTATTGGAAGAAACCAAAATTATCAGGTGTTGGAACGTGTCTGAAGTTTTTAACGCTGGATGATTTACGGAAAATGCCACCACATGTTACCAAAACCATCAAATGGGCAGTCTTTTAAGCAGTTTATAGAGAAAGAGATTAAGAAAAAAATTACTAGTCAGATAGTTAAATATTGTATGCAAGAGGAATCCTTAAATAAAGTAGGCATACACAAGCTGTTATCGGAATTTGTTAAAACTGATGGAACAACAGCTGATGAATTCTTAAAATTTGCTAGTGAGCCAATGAAAGTGGATGATTGCAAACTGGCTTGCAATGCGACAAGTGGGCAGAGCGAGAATAAATTGTGGCATCAATTGCGATATGGAAGAATAACTGTTTCACGTCTGATTGAAGCAGTAAGATGTAAAACCACTAGTGGTATATTGGTCGAACAGATAGTTGGTAGCTTAAAGATGTCAGAAACAAAAACAATGCTCAGGAGAAAAATCTTAGAAAAAATGGTTGTTCCTGTAATTGAAAAACAAGTAAATATAAAACTCAATCCCGTGGGTATCCTGCTGTCATCTGAAAACCCATTTTTATGTGCTTCACCAGATGTGGTTACAGAAGAATTTGTTGTGGAGATTAAATGTCCACCAACATGAAGACGATGGCGTTATATATTAGGGATAATAAAATTACTAAGAAATATTAAGTTCAAATAATGTTGCAAATATATTTGTTTAAAAAAGTGCGGAATTTTTTGTGTCGCAGATCCCAGTTTTAAGTAAATTGTGAAATTCACATTTATTATATAAATCTATACGTGGATTTTATAAAGATTATAATAGAAGGTGCAGAAATGTATTGGAAAGAAAATGTTTTCCCTTTATTACTAAGCAGTTTAAAGAATACATAGAATAAGGATTGAATTGTATAAACACACTTTTGTATTACACTATTTTATTATTTTGCTATTAAATTTTATTGTGCGAATATTTAATTTAACATACTAACAAACAAGTTTATTCCAATCGTTTTGAAAATTATGAAATAGGTGTGTAAGAAGCACAAATATAATTGCTACAATTAATAATTAAATAATCTTGTAACATAGAACATAACTAGTATAAAAAACCGTTTTATTTATTTATTTATATAGTGCATCTACAAGACAAAACTCCTAATTGGCACAAAATACAATAAAAATATAACCGTAAATAGATAAAAGAACAGAAAACTAAGCAAAAAATCTATCTAAATTGATGTAAAAAAATCACCAGAAAATTCCATTTCTAAAACTAGTTATAGTGATACCAAATATATCCCTGCTATTGCTCTTATTAAATGCTCTTGTTATTTGATCGATAATTAGTTCTGTGAGAATGTTCTTCAAATAAATTACTGTTGCGTGTAGCCTTATTGTTGACAAGGATAAAAACCATATCCAATAAAGGTGAGTAATCGATTAGAACATTTCCCAATTTATATAAACATAATGCCTTGGCCAAGTTTCTTCTGAAGGTGAGATCTTTCATACCAACCAGCAACAAACGAGTGGACCTGGGCACCTCCTTATAAGAAAAGTGATGTTTCCATAAGACGTATTTAACAAAACTGTCTTGCATTTTTTGTAACTTAGAATTATGGCGGTTATAGGACGGTGCCCATATAATGCTATTATACTCTAATACACTAAGAACTAAGCTGTTGAATAAAACTATGATTGGACGAATGTTTTTAAAGTGTATGGTGCACCTACGTAAGAAACCCAACATCCTGTAGCTTTTAAGCACAACATTATCCACTTGTTTAGCAAAAGTCATACCTGAGTCAAAAATAACTCCCAAATCACTAATACTGTCTACGGTTTGGATTACACCCGTAATGGTGTGATTAAACTTCACGAGCTTGTTACATTTAGTGAATCTCATGACCTTACACTTACTTTCATTAACTTTCAGTAGATTATTATCACAGTATTGTAAGAAGTTATTTAAATCGACTTGAATCTTGGAGGAGTCCTCAATGGATTTGATACAGGCGAAGAATTTTATATCGTCAGCGTACATTAGAAATTTACTGTGAGTGAAACATGAAGCCACATCATTTAGAAATAACAAGAATAATACTGGTCCAATGTGTGACCCTTGTGGCACACCAGAGGGAACATAAAACTCTTGAGATGTCGAATTACCCAACTGAACAAACTGGCATCGGTTTGTTAGGAATGAAGCAATCCATAATAAGTATTTACCGAATACACCAAGATATTCCAATTTTTCTAATAGCAAAACATGACAAACACTGTCGAAGGCTTTGGCCAAGTCTGTATATATGACATCAACTTGATAGCCACTTTCCATGGAGTTCATTATAAAATCTTAAAACACAGCTAAATTTGTAGCCGTTGACCGACCCTTAATAAATCCGTGCTGTTCTTCTAGAAAGGTTAACCAAAAAACCTGTAGTAACTCTTCAGCTATAATTGCTTCCATTAATTTGGGTATAATGCACATGAGTGAGATACCTCTGTAGTTGGTTATCTGGCGTCTGTTACCATTTTTAAAAATTGGGAACAGAACTAAACATTTCCAACAATCAGGAAAAACCCAAGACTAAAAGACTTCTGAAAAAGATAGCACAATGGCTTCGCTAAAGAGTTGTTACACTTCACTAGTATAAGTGGAGGAATACCATCCGGGCCACCTCGCTTTTTTGTATCTAGTGTCTTAATTTTAGCAATAATTTCTTCGAATGTAAAACAGTGTTGAGATAGGGATGCAGACCGATTGAGAGAAAACTTATCAAACACTGGCTTCAAAGAGTGTTCAGAATAAACAGACTGAAAATGCCTGGCAAAAGCCTCTGCGATACTTTGAGGTGTGTCAAGTACTGTGCTATTATACTCCATACTTGCAGGTACACCATCTTTCCTCTTTAGTCCTTTAACAAATGCCCAAAAGTATTTAATGTTAACTGGTATGTTCTCTTCTCTGAAGTCTAGTGAAGCACTAGCTGCTTGACTTGAAAGCGATATATACAATTGCAATGGCGGATGGTAACCATCCACACCTACCAAAGGAATTTCCTCGTCTAACAATGGTGTTTGTGTGTATGATGTTGTGTGAATAATTATATTCCATTATTTTACAAGGGGCCCTTCAAAATTTACTAATCCACAAGCTATTACAACAGCATCATCTATAACGGCACATAATTTAGAATGTATGCACAAATGAGGCTTCAGCAACTTGAATTTTCGTATACGTCTGATGACCCGCTCAATATGTATACGAAAGCTGGCAATTCTTTTTGTTTCCATAACTTCCTTTTTGTTAAGTTTCTGTTGTGCAGTAATACTTGGTGGACGAAGCAAAATACACTTTTCCTGCATTAAAAGCTATCTATGTGCTTAAAGTCTCTATCCGCCATAATTACTGAAGAAGGTTCTAACAAATCCAAAAATTCACTTTTCTCTACGATTATTGTATCTGATGTTCTTCCCCCAAATCCTGTTGATACAAAAGTGATGATGCCATCCGGAGTTGATGCAATTAAATACTTCAATGTATTGGCATTTTTGTAGTTCGACCAAGTTAGAGCTTGTTTAATTGCATCATTTGGTTTTTGATTTCTATTTTAAAGCAATCTATAATTGCCCGTACTTTACTATATCTTGCTCTAAAAGGCAGCGGGAGTAATTCTATAATTTTTTCATTTGGTGGTGTAATTATAAATTCTTTAATCAACTGACATAAGCGATATAGATTTGGCAAATTTCCTGCTTGCATTGCTTTCTGACATTCCATATGCATGGACAAGCTCATTAAAGGTTTGTGCCAAATGCACTTTTTGTAATGTCAGATAAATACCGTTAACATCCATTTTGGTATACTGTTTAATAAGGTCAATGATAAATAGACATTCTTTATTAATTCCCAAGTACAGTCTTAGTTTTGCAACCACAATTCTTGTTGTATGTCGAACAGCTATCCTTGAAAATTGTTCAATCATGCTATTTGTTGAAACTTCATTTGTAGATGCTGATGTGGGACTACTTTGAACGTAAACGCTCGCAGTTTCACTTTCATTGGAAAAAAGCGAATCTTTTTTTAGGTTAAGAATATGACAGGATATGCGACTCAGTGTAGATTTCAAGAGAGATGTAGCTACTGTTATCTGTTCAATTATATTTGGTGAACAACTTTTACACAGCATTGGAATCTTTGTTTGCGATTCTTTGCTGTGATGATATGATTTTGCAGTGCATCCAACGTCTAGTGTTTTGCAATTGGTGGAATGCACAACTGCATCTGGTACTTCTATCGCAAGAAAATTTGGTTCATCCAACCTTGATGTTTCAATTTTCGCCACAGGCATTGTTGAAGTAAACACTGACTGTTCTGACAATGTTTCCGCTACTGTCCGTATTTTTATCGCTTACCACATTTGCCTTAAGAATTTTGCTGCATTTCATATGCTTCCACATAACGTAGTTGTCCATGTCGTTTTCTAGCGGCTAATATATTGGGGAATTATAAATTTTCAAAGCTGTTTATCAGTGACAAGAAACATTTTCAATAAATTGAATTTGATCACTGATATATGTGTATTCTAATTCGTTCATATTATAGCTATTATTGTAACAAGATTATTATGCAAATTATAATAATCGAGGACAGTCGAATCGCCTGCCAACGTCCGAGATAGATTTAATTTGTTAATAACCGAGCTACATTCAAAGCTTTATCATATCATTGATAACTTTCAAATTTGAAAATTGTCAAGCTTTTGACGTTTATATTTGAAAACTGTCAAGATTTTGAAGTTTATATGTTAATAAGTTATTGTTTTTTTTTAAATTTTGTATCAAAGGTAGTATATGGCTTTGTAACTAACATATTATGGTTTCGTAACTAATGCATTATGACGTATCTAACGTATTATTATACTCATCATTATGAATAAAAATTTAACAAAATAATAGTCAATGATACGATAAATAATATAATAACATGTTCGTAAACAGTACTTTATTTATCGGAGACAAAATTTATTTACTTAGTCTTTACTCTTTACATGTTTATACTGTATAAAAATATTTTTCCCTACAACAATTATTTTACAGAATTCAAATTAATATATAAATCAAAGATATTGTGAAGTTTACCTACAAAACGTATTAGAAATATAACCTCAACTTCCTATACAAAGATTAGAACTTTTATTATAATACTTACATCAAAATGCGTTACGTGCCGAAAATTCGGCACTAGACATTCTCAATTGAGTTTTATTATGTAAGAATTTCGCGCCATAAATTTAAAAAGACTTGTGCACGTATTTCCGTCACTTCAAATAGCGCGTTGCGGGAGATTTGCGCCGACGCGGTCGGCCAAGAAGGGAGTGGTGGATTTCCGATATACGTGTTGGGACTAGCCTCCGAGATGTGAACAGGTGTGGATGTCTTGTAACTTATCGTGCCTTTTTGTGTTATGTAGATCCCGTTTGCCCTTATCTTTGATTATCGTTCCTTATAAACCAATTCCTGTCATTCCCTACATATAAAAAGAAGATATTCGAATTTGGATTCAACCTGGCTCAAGAATTCCCACGGCCGAAAGATCAGTGAAGCAGCGAAGCTCGAAAGACTGGCGAGGCCGCGGCCATTATGGAGTAATCCTGAAGGAAGCCCTACATGTTCACGTGAGTGCCCCATTGGGGTTTTCTTTAAAATTTGTTTTCCTTTAAAATTTGTGTAATTATGTTGCAATAATTTGCATATTGTGTGACGTCATCCATAATTTGCGCGTCATTTTTACTTTAATAGCGCTACCAACGGTCATCAGTGGTTCGCATACCGGCGCGGCGGGGTTGTAATAGTGGCGCCCAACGTGGGCGGTTGTGAACAAATATTTTTTCTTTTGGTTTATACCTTATAATATATTAATTAACTATATTTCTAGCTTTTTCATTTAAAAAAAAATATAATTACGAACATTTTTAATATCTATTAACTCAAAATTTAGGGTGGTAGCTCTGGAAGTTACTATGTCAATCATCTCAAGGGAAATGACAGCTGTTATGCTATTTTAATATAAGTGGCCATATTGACTACTGATTTCTAGTATATTTTTTACAATGTATTATTAATCCAATTAATTTTCTTGTAACTATAAAAATAGTGTGCTTTCTAACTTAAATTCTCTAAATAAAAAAAGTATCTAATTTGTTTGGAATAAAATTGAAAGTGCTTTTCTTTCACCAGTGTCTATTATATAATATAACCGCATTGAAACACATGTTTGGATTATATAATTCTACCTATGAGTATTTTTAACTATAAGTAAATAGCTTTGTTTTCTACTCATTATAAAGAAAAAAAGGAAAAAAACCTTTTAAATTGCCATTAAGGTTAGTTGAAATAATCACTTTTAAAATTTTCTTGGCCTACCTTAACTTGATTTTGAGATAAATTTTTAAAGCTACCGTTTAAATAACACATAATAATGTATTTTTATAGCGTCTTTTTATAACCTAAATAATTAATTATAACTTACAATTACCTTTATAAAAAAAATTTCTTCCAAAATATAGATTTTCTAATTAACTGAGTTTTTAGTACGTCTTTTAAAGCGTTATAGTAACGTAATGTTGTTATATCTGTTCCATTAAACACTATCTTGCCCTAATACCGTTCTAAAGTGTTTCCTTAATAATTTAAATAGTTGTAACATACAAATGCCTTTTTAAAGAAAATTTTGCTTCAAATACAGTTAATGCAATTATCTAACTATATCTTTTACCTTTCAAAATGCTGTAATAAACTGGATCTCTTTATATCTGTTCCTTTAAACACTGCAATAATGAAGTCGTTGTGAACGTTTTATATTTAAGCTCATTTATGATAGTTGTTGATAATTTCCGCGATATCGAAAGAATATTTTAATAATTTGGATTACTGTTCTCTTTATACATGTATCATAGAATATTTCTTTTGTGTAGCGAGTATGATTTTGTCTTGATAGCATATTTTTTAGATATATCGATATTCCGACGCAACATTTTAAGATCTATTAAGCGAGATTTACTGTCGAATTTGGTCGCCCGGCTGTATGTAAGTCTAGACGAGACCCATCGAAGGGTCGGTCGCTCAGCATTATGTAACTATAGACGAGAATTTGGTAAGTTTGTCGTTTTAGCAATTTGTGAATCATTTTTTTAAGAATGATGTTGGAATTTTTCTTCATTAGTTTGGGTGGAACTCAAACGAGAGCTTCTCATCCTAGTAAATATATGTGTTACAAGATATCTTTCCGTTCTTCAACAATTTTATCAGTGAATCGAGTTTTGATTACTGTTATCTCTTCACATATCGATTTAAACTACACTAGATGGCATAAAATTATCTTTAAAATCGATCAACCCTAGGTACATTCAAAAATTTTTACGTTTCATTTCCCTAACGATTTACTGAATGGTTTCTGTTCTTAGTATCAATTAATTAACTATAATTACTTATTCCTTCTCTTATACAGTATATACCGTTTACACGTTTAACTTATTTACCTTAAAGTACCTATCTTTTTGCTTTTGGTTGACTTTTCCTTGAACTTACCGTTAGTTATATATCTGTTTATTCTCTAGATCCCCCAGTATAATTCTGTCGCTTCATTTAATTAATCCTCGCAGTACTGAAGCAGTTACAGCAAAATTAAATATAGTATTAAGACTTCAAAATTAGTTTAACGAATATTTTTTGATTATAAACGAAGATACATCTAAAGCAATTAATATCTAACAAAAATTTGAGTTCAGTACTTACTAATTGACAAGGTAGTCTAATATGTAAGTTTTAAATTTTTGGGTGTAAATATTTATTGTACACATCAATTCAAGAAATATAACAAAATTTTAATCGTAATTTTACTAAAAGGAGTAAACTATTTTAATAAGTCAAAATTTAAATTTAGAGATGTGTGTGAGTGTACATGTGTTTGTCTTTAATACCTAGATAGAGAGATGGAGAGAATTGTAGGATTCTTTTTTTTTTTAAAAACAACATACAACTTTCAAATGATATCACTGTTGTTACAAACTGTTGTTCAACATGCTACCCGTGAGTATTTAAACAAACACTTCTCTAACAAATTTCAGTTCAAAAATAGAGATCAATTACAAGTGTGTGTAATCGAAGCAGTTAAAACATTGGCTGCGGATCAAAATTAAAAAAACTTTGTGAAATACTGATAGTAACTTTTACTAAATCTCAACTTGGAAATTTTATACAGAAACGAAAACAAAAACTTAAAAATGATTATATATCCCCTTTTTTTGTTACAATACATAGTGTGGTTCCCATGGGAGCCCTTAGCTCACAGAAAGAAACAAAGAAAAAGATGTCCACAAAAGATTTGAGAAAAAGTCAAATGAATTGAATTGAATTCTTTATTGGTGCTCAGAATGTATAAACATTATGCACAAGTCCTGTGATATAATATATAACATACACATTTGTTAAACACATGTAATAAAGAAGCAATTATAAAATCGTACAGGTACTAGTAAAGCTATTGCAATCAGCAAATACACTTTAAAGTGAGTCAATAATAAATTACGTACCAAAGATCAGTTCATGATGCTGTAGTTCATTTCGTCTAATTTACAACTTATAAATTCATCAATACAGTAGAATGCTTTCATGATCAAAAATGCTTTTAGTTTTCTTTTATATTGAGGGTACGGCAAATTTTGAAAGCCAGCTGGTAATACATTATAAAATTTTACACAGTAGTAGTTTGCACTATTGCGGGATACATTTAAACGTTGTTTATCGGGACAGATTTTTAGCTTATTTCGGATGTCATGGATGTGGATTTGATTATGTGATACGTATTGTGATAGATTATTTTTAATATACAAGAAACATCGATAAATATATATTGATAGAAATGCCATAATATTGAGGGTGCTAAAAAAAGTGCAACAATCGTCTCGAAAACCTAGATTTGCAATCACTCTTATGAGTCACCGTTGGATTGAAAAGATTCTCTTTGCTGAAGATGCGAGTCCCCAAGCTAAGGGACAATATGAGATCACAGAGTGAAATAACGCAAAATAAGCTGTTATTATTGTCGTATGTGAGACAGAATTTTTAAGATTTCGAATTAAATACACCACAGAATTTAAATGATTTGCTAAGTGGTCTAAATGCTTAGTCCAAGACAGATCAGCATCTACGTACAAACCTAAAAATTTGATGCAATCTGGATTTTAAAACATGGTCTCTTAATGAGAACATTACTTTTTCGTTTTTACTTTCATTTCAAGAAAGTTGATTTGCAAGAAACCAAGACTGTGTGCGCATGTATTAGATATTAGATGTGATTTATGCAAAGATGTTATGTTCACCGAAGAATCAATCAGAGTGGTGTCATCTGCAAATAGAATCGATTTTGAATTTAAGTTATAAGGGAAATCGTTAATGTATATTAAAAACAGTAAAGGACCCAGAATGGATTCCTGGGTAACACCATAGTAAAGATTCTCAACAGTTGAAAGTGAGTCTTGAAAAGCAACATATTGTTTTCTCTTTGTTAAAAATGATTTCAATAGTAAGCAACTGCTCGAATTAAATTTATAAAAGTATAATTTGTCAATCAATATAGAATGGGGAATGCAGTCGAAGCCTTTGGTGACATCTAAAAAGGTAACTAGACAAAATTATTTAGTTTCATAACACTGTGAAATTGTATTCAACAGTGATAAAACAGCATTTAATATAGATTTTTTCGAATGGAACCCAAATTGCGAAAAATGGAATAATCCGTTAGTTTCAAAATAGTAAACAATTTGTATTTGCATAAGCTTTTCAAAAATTATTGAGATACTTGGTAATATGGAAATAGGTCTATAGTTGTTTACATTATTTTTATCACCTTTTTTATGTAATGGAAGTACTTTAACTATTTTGTGTGAGTCCGGGAAAATAATATTGTTTTGAAAGCAATTGTTTACAATCTTTGTAAGAGGAGAAATTATAGTATCTTTGATTGATTTAATAACATAAGAGTTCAATTTCAGAATGTTAGGATTCATTGTAAGAACCACACGTGCCTTTCACAGTTTTGAAGCTGTAAAGGTTCTTTATTACCCATATGTGCATAGTGTCTTAATTACGCTTCAATTGTGTGGAATTCGCAGTATGCTTACTATTGTGATAGAATTGAGTCCATTCAAAAAAAATTTTTGAGACATGTAAAGTTTAAATATCATCGAATATCTCAGGAGAATTATTCTCAATTTTGTCAATGTACTGGACTGTTACAATTAGAAAATCGTCGTTTTATGGCCGATGCGTGCTTCTTCTATAAGTTAATAAATAATTATATTGACTGCCCTAGTGCTCTACAGTTAATAAATTTCAATGTGCCCAGGTACCCTACTAGAGTCACTCCAACCTTTCGTAAGCTAAAATATAACACTAACACTATGCAATAATAATAATAATAATTTAGATATTTTTCACATCTCTTTGTTAGCGTTTCGAAGCTCTATAAAATTAATCGAAACCTATATAGAATAATTTATAAACTAATATAGTACCAAGCTAAATTGCTATCACACATATTCTTAGCCTATTTATTTATATAATTTATATAATCATATTTATACAAAAATTCTAGTTTAAGTCTACCAAAAAAAAATATTTTTTTTTGGTTAAATGCGCTTTTATTTATTATTATATTATATTTTTGTCAACTTGTAAACTTTAAGTTCACTATATTTCAATCAAGTGAGTTATTAAACTTATGTTTATAGATATTAGTGGATACATCACTGGGACTTGTCCTGTTTGTATCTCATAGTTTTAATAAATAAATAAATAAATGTTACGGTATGCAGAGTTTTTAGAGAATTTATGACATCTCTAACTTCCGACACAGGTTACTGACCTAAATGCAAAATGCACATTACTGGGTATTTCTATTGAATTAAGTAACGTTACTGGATTTAAACGAGACAATGGGAAATTTTTCACAACTTGTGGCGCAATGTTAGTAAAGTGAGCGTTGAAATCACTGAATTTGAGTACTACATTGTTACTGTATTGGACTTTTGTTCGACTGTTCTTTATTAAACTCCGCATACTTTTCATGGGATTAGACGAATTTTTAATAAATTGATTAGTTGCTTCAATTTTGGCTTTTCTCAGTTCCTGATGATAGAATGTCTTGAGTTTATTTCTTAGTAATCGAGTATTTTCATTACCATTCTTTTTTACAATGCTATCCACAATATCCACAGATTGCTGTAACCACAATAAATGTTTACTGAACTTTAACTTTGGTATTTTTGGATAATATAAAAAATTTTTTGCAGAAGAATTTTTTATCAGATTATCAATAATGGTGTGTAAAAAATAATCAAACTTTTTATTAGAATCCAAGCTATCATTTTTTATGAAATCCCAGTCAGAATTACATAAACCATTATACATTGCAATTTTTCCGTGTGTGGTAAAGGGTCTAACTATTTTACAAGCACGTTCTAGTTTCATACAACTTATAGGGGGCCAATGTCATAATGATCCTGTCATGGTCTGAAAGGAAACTTCTCAACTTATCAATATTTATAGCAAACTCTGTATCATGGTAAAAATTTGTGAAAATATTATCAATGTAAATATGTTGGAGTTCTTTAACAACCATCAGGTTGCTAATATCTATGCAGATATATAAAAAAAGATAGAAGTGTATAGGAATTATTAGAAATTTAGG
The DNA here is from genome assembly GCA_036346225.1 of Platerodrilus igneus. Classification (NCBI taxonomy): domain Eukaryota; kingdom Metazoa; phylum Arthropoda; class Insecta; order Coleoptera; family Lycidae; genus Platerodrilus; species Platerodrilus igneus. Next base: position 868,378 of record JARFIW010001140.1, on the reverse strand, counting down.
TGGTGAAGGGTATGTAGAACTTTTTAGATTAGCACAGAATAGAAAAGAAGTTAGAGCTGTGTCAAACCGATCTTAAATAAGGTCGAAAACAAAATGATGATGATTATTATCAATACGGTGTTTTATCTAGTATTAAAAGTTACTAAACAAACTAAATTAAAGGAATGTAGAAGATCAGAAATCTGTAGATTCTTTAGAATTTTGATTGAAATGTACATTGAAGTCTCCACATACAACAATTCTATTCGAAAAATCAACTATTATACAGATTTTATTCAAAATACTTATAAAAAGGTCGACAACTCCAGATGGCGAACGATAAACATTAATGATTACTGTGAAAAAATGTCTAAAAATGATTGCTGAAATTTCACAATATAATTCTACTGATAAATTATTTAACTTCTTCAGAATTAAGTAATTACAGGTTTTTTTTTACAAAAGTCACTACTCCTCCATGACAAAGCAAGGATCTACAAAAATAAGATGCTAAAATGTAATTTTGCAAAGTAAACTGATCTAATTCATTTATTGATAACCAGTGTTCTGTGAAACCCACAACAGAAATATTTTTATCAGCCAAAAATGCTTCTATCTCATTACCCTTTTTTGTAATAGATTGTATATTTAAACAAAGTAATTTAAGCTTATAAACTAGATTTCGACTGATGACACTATCATGAAATTGTATTGTTTTATTACTACGAGTTTTATAATTTGCTTCACTATTTAATGAATTTGTAATACTAATGTTTCCACAATTAGCAGAAGGAGAGTTATTAGTTTCCTTGTCAATTCTGATCAAAAACCCATGCAGGTCCTCTTGTATTCTGTTTTTCTTACACTTTGAAACAAGTGATTCGTTTGCAGTAAAGCTTGTGGTGGTTTCCTCTCAGTTACCAATACTCTTATTGCTTACTCTCCTGTGGTAGTATTAAGTCTGTTACACAAGCAGTTAACTAGTTTGTTTTTCCCTGATCTGTTTAAATGTAACCCATATGCTGTGAAGTCATGTCTTGACATTATGACATTGCTATTTAATTAACTTGCTAATGGTGTGTTCTTAAACTTGGCTTCTAAGGCATTGTTGATAAATGAAATTTTTGAATTTTGATTCAATTTCAATCTATCATATCTGAGTGGTATATTACATAGAATGATATTTGTCATTTTACACTTATTTATAACTATTTTAACAGAGTTTATAATAGATCTTACATTACACATCTAAACGTCATTTATAACCAGCCAATATTACAACATAATCCTCACAAGTAAAATTACTAATTATCTTTTCTATATCCTCGCATACCGAATTGAACTTAGTATTTGGCTTAACAATGGTCATTAGTTAGAAATTGTTATACATATTTACATTTATAAACAACGAAGATAAATATCTACAATGACTATCAGTTAACAGTACCTTTTTTTTGTAACTGGTTTTAATGTTCCAATTTCAGTATTGGTTGTTTGGCCAGAATTGTTTTTAGAAGTGATTTCTTTTGTTGCAGCTGAAAAATTTTGAGATGTTTCTTTAGTAAAATTTGTTTGGTCATCATAAGGCAGTTTGTTTAGCGAACATCTAGATTTATTTGCACATTTCGCAATTGTAGATGTGGTTGGATTTGGGTAAATTTGACATTTACGTATGGATTTTTTTCTGTCTTTTTTATAAAGTGGTGATGTATCAAAGAGAATTTTGAATCATTCTTCTGAATAAGTAGTGTTTGCATTAGTGTCATGTTCATCCTTTATTGTAATCTCTTCAGAGTCAAGTGTCTTTTCTGGGACTTCTATGGTACTTAACGTCTTTATTAGTGAGAGTTTCTAGTAGAGCACTAATGTTAGTAGTAGTTTTCACATAACTTTGTGCATTAGTTTTGTTATTAATATCCTTGACACATGCAGACTTTTTCCTGTAAGGTTTGTTTAATTTTTCTGGCTTTTTTTTATTCAAGTTCAGTTTATATTTTTTTATCACCTATCTGTGGAGATAATTTACATTCCTGGACTATTTTTTCAAGAGATTTTATTTTCCGTCTGGATAGCTTAATTTTATTCAGCATGTGTTGTTCTTCATTGATTATAGCTTCATTCATAAAACTATTAAACTCTTCTTTGACCTTATAAATGTAGTTATCTTTTACAATGCAATCTGCTTTATGTTCTATCTGCTTTTCAAGTTCATTTATTAACATGTCCTTGTCATCTGGCATATCCACATTTTGCATATATTCACATTTATAACACACTATAATGTTATCACGCACAAATCTATTTGATTTTAATCTAATTGCACAGCTTTTATGTAGCACTCCATAACACACTTTACAAATATAACAGTTCACATCCTTCTGTTTACAGCATAAATATTTTATATTTTGAGAGCACCATTCACCTAATACTTCACTGTCGGCCATCGGCAATGAATTGCCGAAAGATACCAGGAACGTTTCTGATACTGTAACATGTCAATTTACCATTCTTTTGCCATGTTACATTGTGCTCCAATTTCCTTCAATATAAAAGAAAATTTTCTTCTTAATTTAATACTAATACCGTTTATAATCACAAAGTTTTGATTTGTGTAACATTTCCCTTTAGTATTATTAAATAATACACTAAATACATCTATCTTTAGTCTTAATGTAATATTCTTTCCTTTGTATAAACAATATGAATAATTAAGATCAGATGTAATTTTCCTATTGGTTAACCTTTGAAATAATATCCATAAACACACAACTGGTGTATATATGAATCTAGCCTTTAGGATAGTTTTCATGTTTTGCCCCTCTCTCAAAAAGTGTGGTTATCAGTAAACCAGAACAAAACTTTCCTTTTGGCTTGATATCTAATGGTGTCTTTGAGCACATGCCGTCTTCCGATAAAGATGTCCTTTCTAAGGCCATGATGTCGTACCTGAATACTACTACCTAAATAACCCGTTCAAAATATTAAAGAATGGGTCCTCTGATGAGATGCCGTACTGTAATATATCTTCTGATGGCATGCTTTCCCGTGGCATATTCCTTTTCCTGAAGTACCTTCAGGTGATATATTCTCTGATGGAGAATTTAATTATATATGCTAAGCTATCTAAGCCTATGCATTAATTTTACTACCTACAAATATTACCTTTTATCGTTTAAGAATGTTATGTTGACGTTTTTAAGTACCTTCTTAAATAATTCAAATGTTCGCTGATAAAACATATGGCTGTGGAACAAACAAGGATTCGCCCTTACAAATTACAAGTTTGAGGTTAACAACCAATATAATTAACAGTGGTTTTCGTCTCAACAACAGTAAGAAAATCCTATGGTTCTGAACAAGCCGTAAAGCGCAACAATAGAGTATATGTTTCTTTTCATATATATATCGAATAGGTATGGTTTATCTTATTTATTTTTGTGATGGAACGACGTGCATGCGTTCCGTTTTAAATCTCAATTATCTGAAAAATTATGCATGTAAAGTATAGTCATAACTTTATTTATCGATTGCCTTAACTATTACCAAATACCGTAACTAATTTAAATATTATCTTTGCCTTGCTATATAACCTTATGGTTTGTAAACAAGAAAGCTTTCATGAAACCTTTTTTTGTGAATTTCGGGGTTGTGTTCAATTTAAATGTTCATTTTAAATTCTCTTAACCAATGTCAAACACTACAAAGTGTATTTATGATATCCTTTTATTAAGAGCGTTAATTTGAAATTGTGCGTAAGCACAATAATAAATTTAGATTTTCTAATATCTTATCTCGTAGAGTTTGAGACAAAATTTAAATTATGAGAGTGTATATATATAAACTACACTTAGTGATTTTATCGTATAAAAATTTGTTTGTAAGAAAATAACGATATATATTAAATTTTTTATTAAAGTTATTAACTGAACGTCAATATATAAGTTGTATCAAGGTATTTTTTTTGTCACGTTCTAAATTGCATCCCTTTAACTTGCCTGGGTAAAATTTAACTTTGCTCTCTAAGCCCCTGAGATACCGCAGCCACAAACGGTCGACACTAGTCCCGCCAGAGTTTTATTTAGATTCTGTTGTACAACCAATCCTACCTGTAAAAATGAAGGGTACAATACTAAGAAAGTACAGTCTGAATGGAATAATATTAAATCCAGCATAGACATACCGGTCAGAGATATACTCTGGGGTACAAATAAAAAGAGAATAAGAAACCATGAGTAATAAAGGATGTTCTCAATTTAATAAAAAAAAAGACGAAAATACAAAAACAGACCAGATAAAGCTGGAAAACAGCTACAACGCCATAAAATTGCAAATCAATGGCAAATGCAAGAAAGCTAAAGAACAATGTATTGATGAAAAGTGCAAAGAGGGACAAACTAAGATGGAAACAGGAAAGACAGACAAAGCATACAAATTAATTAGAATGAATATAAAACAGTATAGGAAAAATATAAGGTGCACTGGTGGAAACATCATTATGGAAAATGTAGAAAAAGAAGTTAGGTGGCAGGAAAAATAGGGAATTTATATGCAGGACCACAACTAGAAGTGCTAGAACAGGAATCAGATATTGAAAAAGATGAGATATCCTACACTTAAAGAAGAGTTTGAATTATCATTAAAGAGTATGAAAAATAATAAGGCGCTGGGTATAGATAAGACGCAAGCAGAAACTTTAAAAGTCAGGAGACAAGCAATAACAGAACATCCCTTCCAATTTGTATGAAACATATAAAATACCCAAAGATTTCAAACGTAATACCATAGCTACTATACCAAAAAAGAAAGGCGCAGATAGATGTGAAAATTTTCGAACAATAAGTTTGACAGCACACGTGTCAAAAATATCAACTAGAATTGTATGAAGACGGATGGGAAAAACAGGGGAACAGAGGAGGCAATGGATACTGTCAAATGTAGAAAGACATTTGGAATTACAATGCAGGTATGCTTAGTTCTACAAATGATCTTGCGGTATAAGCATCTAACAAGCAAAAGTTAGAAGCATCGCTTAATGAAATAGAAACAGTATTAACAGAGAGATACGGTATTAAATTAACAAAAATACTAGTATTTAAGGCATGGGTAAATAAGTCAAACCACTGAATACAAATAGAAAACGAGAACTTACAAGAGGTTAATGATTTCTGCTACCTAGAAAGTCAAATAATGCAAGATGGAAAAAGTGCAGTGTGTCTAAAATTTTACAGAAAGGTTACTTTAACTTAAAAACTATATATCAGAATCACCATGCTTTAAGTATTCGTATTAAAAAAAAAACGTTATGTGAATCGTTAGTGTTATCACAAGTAGATTTTGGAGATGTGGTTTATGGTCCCCTGTTTGAGAGTAATTGATATACATAGAATTTAAGTTTTGCAGAACTTTTGCCTGAGACTAATATATGGGATAAGGAAATATGAGCGCATGAGTCATAAACTAATTGAAATGGAATGGATTAATATGAATATAAATTTTGTGCTGTTACATTGTATCATAAGTTAATTATTAGCAAATCACCAAAGAATTTGTAGAAAAAAATTAGATACTGCCCTGATGTTCATAATTTGAAAATTCGATTTTTAAGGTTACGTTAACACCTTCACATATTATTCAAAATTTAAATCGTTTTCTTACAATATTAGTAAATATTATAATATGCTACCAGTATCCTTATAAAGTTGTAATGTTTTAGTTTTTAAGAAAACCCTTTATAAGATGTTTGATGGATACATTATAATTTTCTACTATTTGGTCTATGTTTTGATTGAATTAAGTGTACTTGTAACTGGTTTTATTGTGGTTGGTATAGATGTTCTAACTAGTGTATCATTTTTAATATAACTGAGGTTTTGGCTGTTTGCTTTTGAACAATATACAATAATATTGTGGGTTAAATGGAAGAACAGTGAGTAGTTTCACTACTACCTGAATTTCACCCACTAGCTGTTTATTTATTTCTATTTCATTTGAATTATATATTATATTAATAAAGACCTTTATTATTATTATTATTATATAAAACAAAGATTATCACAAGGTCGTGCTGCCATATCCAATTACCCATTTGAACACAAACTGGCCTCTTTCCATTGTTATATTAACCGCGCATTAAATTTACCTATAAATAAAAATGAATATACAAAAGAAATGATTTTAAAACAAATCGCCATAAATAATAGACACCACACCCATATAATCGATAAATTAATTAATAAGATAAAGCTAAATAAAATATGGAATTCAACTCTTTTAACAAATACTATAAAGTCCAAGTATATATATATTGCTATGTACTACTGGAATTATCGAGCCCCTACGTTGGACTGTTATATTTTTATTGCTATGATCCCTAAATTATTCGCGCCCCATCATTTGGGCGACCATATTAATATTGCTATAAATAAACTGGAATTGTAATTATCTCCTCCGACGTTGGGCTGTCTTATTAATATTGCTATAAATTCCCACCAGAAACTTAACTGGATTTTATCTTGAACCAACCTTGTCTACCAATAACAAAATTTGATACGTTACCGCCTTACTTGTTATCAATTTCGTATTCAACTTATAACTCCTCCTTGAACTGTATAAATTATCAAATCACTCCCATTAACTTTATCTTATGACCTCGACTAGCATTTATTTGGAATTATAAAATTCAGTTAATTCGATTCTATATAATGAAACAAATGTTATGTACAGTTTCTGTAAATTATTTTAAATACACTTTTCAATTAATTAATGTTGTAAATCTCATTTATCAAAATCATATACTTTTTACTCAAAACCCAAAGTCACCAAAAAACCTATTATTTTTATAAAAAAAGAAGTGTGGAACGTTCGAAACCTCTTATCATATTATGCACTTTATACGTTTTCAAGTCCTTCTTTTGTTGATTTTTTCACATTCATATTATATTAAGCTAATTCAATATTCAAATAAAAAAAATTAGAAAAATAATGTCCTATAACTAAAAATCTGACCTGGTCTATTTTCTTCGCATTGACACATCCATACTCAGCTAATATTTCCCATGCATTAAGCCATCCATTTGAATAAAAATTATCTTCCCCAATTCAGGATTATTACATGCCCATTTGAAATATTGTCTATCCACACGCTTGAACCATTGCATTTAAATTATTGCCATCACCCTCTGGACTACCATTATTAACTTATACTTATGCACCCCAATTTATTGTCGTCTCACTTCAGACTTAGAATTACTTCTTATCAATTTCCCCAAACTTAGAATTGGATTATCATCATTTATTTTCCCTTGACTTAGAAATTGTATTATTCTCCCCCAGGACTCAGAATTACATTTATTCTCCACAGACTCAGAACTTGGATTTTTCTCCCCGGATAGAATTCTTGTTATCATTCTCCCCTGACTCGAAATTACATTTATTCTCCACGAACTCAGAGGCCTATTATTATTATGTTTTAGTTTAAAAATAAAATTCCCCTAAAATCTACTTACGTTTAATCGGCAATCGTAATTTTCATCTTTGCACTTTTACAATTTTTCACTTTGAATTATTATTACGTATCACTTTATTTCATAGTGGCGCACCTCGGCCTATCGTTGAGTTGAAAACTGACTTCGTTATCACTGTACCTGTTAATATATCTTTTCTCTCCTACTCCGTCAGTGGGTATGGTCTACAAACTCGTCGCTTATTTTAACCAATCAAATATTTGCATTTAAAGTAGTTTCTGATGTAATTTTCTATGCTTTCAAATAATTGTGACCTGGTCGCAGCTGTCTTCGTTATCAAGGCGGCTCCGTGGCGTAGTGGTATGTGTGTGACTACTACGCCCAAGGTCCCGGGTTCGAATCCCGACACGGTCCGCTTGTGAAAAATGTTAAGCGAGCATTTTTCACAAAAATACACCCTCGTTCGGATGAGAGGTAAAATGGAGGTCCCGTGTGTGAGTGTTGTCACGCACGTTAAAGATCCCTACCTTGCTTGGAACAGCAAGGGTTCGGCAAAATTCCAAATTTTCCAGGTAAAATAAAAAAAATTCGCTTCCTGGCTAATGTAGTACCTTCGGGTGGAGCATTGGAAAAAAAATCAAATGTAATGTCTTCGTTATCAAACATGCGGTGTTTTGATGAATCTAATTGCTTTTCCATAAACAACTGATGCAATTCGACTTTTAATTTTCATTTCTGCATGTTATTAACGCAATTTTTAATCGCCTCTCTTTATCAAAGTTCTTAACTACTTGTACGTTCTTTCATTTATGGCTATGCAAATTACTAACTTGCTTTATATAATTAAAAACTTTCTTTCGATTCTTCGTAAAGTTAGTGTTTATTTATACTTCATATATACTGTTTTATTTATTAAATTTGCTATAAGCAATTATTTTCATTTATATATATATATATATATATATATATATATATATATATATATATACAGGGTGAGTTTTTAGTGTGGCAGTCGATAACTCCGTTATTATAAAGCTCGTAAACCAAATTTGGAGGCATATTAGGCATGCCTAAAGTGCACATTTTAAAAATATTTGGAAGTATACAGAGTGTTTCATAATTCCAGGGCATATTAAACTTTTTTTTTTTTAATGGAACACCCTATATATTATTACATTTTTGAAAAGCCCATAAAAGAGCTTTAATTTGATATCAAATTGTATGTCCATTCCTTTTAGTTTTTGAGATATTCAACTGTTTTTAGAAAAAATGACCCTGATTAGATACATTGCCACTGCACTAATACACAACTTATGTTAATTTTCAAGATGCTGAAAATTTTACTATATACCATAATATATTTGTAATTATCACTTTTTTGAAATTTCTTTACAGTATACAGGGTGTGTCAGGTTTCGCAAAATGCAATTTTTAAAACTTTTTTTAAATGGTACCCTTACCAATTTTATTGCTACAATGGATAGTTCATTAAGTGTCCTTTTATTTTTGTTAAGCATTCCCTATACCTAAATCCAGTACTTTCTGAGATATTTTGATTTTCTTCAAATTTTAAGAATGTTTTAATTTACATAACTAAAAATAACACTATTGGAGAATATTATAAAACAATTGATACATTTTGATTAACAATCAACTACTCTTATCCAATAACAATTTTCACTAAAGATATAACAACCTACAATAATACGCTATCAACAGAATTCTGCCAGATCAACAATATGCATTTTATAGAAAATGTTGAAACAGGAAATCAGGCAGGCTTTGAAAAAAATTACAATTACAATGTCATTTAGGTTTTTTAATTCTAGTGTGTTGTCATTTAACACATTATCAGTTCTGTTTTAAATGTAATCTTTCAAGGAGTTTTCAAAATGAATTTTACAGTAGAAGAACAAATAAATATGATTTGGGTATTGGGAGCAAGTTTAAGAAATTTCCTACTTGCATCATGAATATACCAAGAGAGATATCCTGTTAAATGACAACACACTACAATTAATAAACCTAAATGACACTTTACATGTAATAGTTATTTTTTCAAAGCCTGCCTGATTTCCTGCTTGAACATTTTCTATAAAATGCATATTGTTGATCTGGCAGAATTCTGTTGATAGCGTATTATTGTAGCTTGTTATATCTTTAGTGAAAATTGTTATTGGATAAGTTTAGTTGATTGTTAATCAAAATGTATCAATTGTTTTATAATATTCTCCAATAGTAAGTTATTTTTAGTTATGTAAATTAAAAACATGCTTAAAATTTGAAGAAAATCAAAAATATCTCAGAAAGTAATGGATTTAGGTATAGGGAATGCTTAACAAAAATGAAAGGACACTTAATGAACTATCCATTGTAGCAATATAATTGGTAGGGTGCCATTTAAAAAAAAATTTTAAAATTGCATTTTGCGAAACCTGACACACCCTGTATACTGTGAAGAAATTTAAAAAAAGTGATAATTACAAATATACTATGGTATATAGTAAAATTTTCTGCATCTTGAAAATTAACATAAGTTGTGTATTAGTGCAGTGGCAATGTATCTAATCAGGGTCATTTTTCTAAAACAGTTGAATATCTCAAAACTAAAAGGAATAGACAGATACAATTTGATATCAAATTAAAGCTCTTTTTATGGGCTTTTCAAAAATGTAATAATATATAGGGTGTTCCATTTAAAAAAATATAAGTTTAATATGCCCTGGAATTATGGAACACCCTGTATACTCCCAAATATTTTTAAAATGTGCACTTTAGGCATGCCTAACATGCCTCCAAATTTGGTTTAGGTAGTTTTTATAATAACGGAGTTATCGACCGTTGCCACACTAAAAACTCACCCTGTATATATATATATATTACTCATATTTAGACCAGGGTAGAAAATTAAATAATCACATCAAATAATTTTAATCACCGTGTATAATGAATATTATTAGATAATACGCGTTATTAAAACCGTGAAGCATAAAAATTTATTAGTTTCAGTAAAAATAAGAGATTTAAATCATGTACAAGACGCTTTATATCAAAAGAAACAGTATTAAAAAGCTCTGCGTGTAATTTAATTATTCCTAATAAAGAAACAAATGGAAATTACGTGCAAAATTTATATTAATTAACCCTATTTTAAGTAACCGGTATTAAACAAAGTGTACACATAATAATTAATATTTAATTTGTATTCGCTAAAATGAAAGGATAGAAGTCAATTTTAATTGGAGTTAATTAAACCATTATTAATAATAAGCATAAAAGCCTGTGAAAATCCAAGATTAAAATACCACAATTAAGGCTCTGAGAATTAATAGTATGTTTGAACACCTGCGTAGTTTAAAAAACTCATTCGGCGTAAATGTTGCAGATAATTAATAGTTCAAAGAATCTTGGAGAAACCGTGGCTTAATATTCACGAGAAGGTGCGATACGGGGTTATTTAACCCAGATAGTCCACATGGACTGAAAATAATCGATAATAAAGAATATCAATTTGCACCAATACGAACAGGTTAGAAAAGGAAAGAGAAATGCGTCAAGCAAAGACACATATAGTAAAGGCGGGATTTGAGCAACGTCACGAGGGTCACGATTGGTTGAAAATAAGATGCAAATATCAGAGGTAGAAACAACAATTTCTGTACAAAATTAATTAGTTATTCTCGGACATGTTTGCGTGCCGTGTGAGAATTTCTGATATTTTCAACTGGCGAGTGCAAAATTCGTAAAAACCGACGCGCGAGCTACGGAATGGGAAACGAGAATGCGAAATTCTTTAGAATTGTCCATTTTGGGGAACAGACCGACAGACAGGCTAACCGCTATATATACCGAGGTGAATATAAACAAGCTCTCTTAGATCTTCGACTTGATTGAACGCGTTTAACAGTGCTTTTTAGTTTTCCGGTTTTAATATTAAATAATTTAAACAGTTTGCTCGAATATTATGTGATTTAAAACAGTTTGTTATTTACGTGCTAACATGAATGTACTTGAGTGCACTTAAATACAAGGTAATAAAATTTAGTATCACTGTACCAATTGGTAAAAATTTACGACAAATATATACACAAAAGTAGGCAGTTTTGGCGTATATTGGTGAAAGAAGTATGAATTTCTTTGTTATTTTTCGGGGGTATTAATAATTAAATGGTGCATAAACGTGTCTGGATCCACAAGACTAGGGTCAGATATACACAGATTAGTTCCGGAAAAGCCCTGAAACAACTTTAAATAAATGGTGATGGAGAAAATTTTTAAGCGTTGAGAATCAGAAGCCGTAAATATAACCCAGTTGGAATGGTGTGATTAACAAAAGGACGATGTACATTGAAGCTACAAGTGCAAGTAACCTTCAGGTAAATTATACTATTTTGTTTGAACTTTGAGATTTTGTGTGTGTTGAATAACTTTATAATTGATTTACTCAAAATGGACAGTAGTGAAATGGTACTAACAATAATATTTTAATTTTAAGGTGAAATTTGCTTGTTTAAGTAGAAAGGGTATTTAGTATTGATGTTCTGGATTATGATGAAAATATGGGTATGTCTTTGAGCTCAATTAGACGAACCTGGTTAATTAACGTAAAGGGGTGGTAGATGCTCCCTTTGTACTCAGACTCCGGTCTGCATATATTGTTATGTTAATTAGTAGGCATCCTACAAGGACTTTAATTCTGGATGCACATTAAAATGATAATAAAATTAATCTTGAAATTCTTTTTAAAACTGAATTTTATGCTGAAAATAAAATTTGAAATTTTAATGTATTCTGAATATTGATGTAAATAGAGTTAACGTTGATGTTTGTAGTAGGAATGTGTTTTTTTTTTATGAATGAGGAGGTTTATAAAATTAGGTGAGCAGCCGAGGCGAAAAGAGGATCACAGCAGTTTATGACGCCCAATCTGTGGGACTAGAATTTTTTGTTGAAAGGACCCAGTCCCGCATTCACAGGAGTATATCACAGCAATATATATATATATATATATATATATATATATATTGCTGTGATAAGGGGTTGTTTAGGGGTGTATTGAGCAGTAAGGATCGTGTAGTAACAATAAATTGCAATAGGAATCAGAAAACTGCATTTACTTAGCAGAAAATTAAGTAATTCATACATTACATACATAGCAAGCACTTAACACCCTGTATATAGACCGTAATTAACTGTAAACGATGCAAGTAAGCATATCTCACAACAATAGAATGCGTATTTAGCAGAAAAATAGGTAATTCATACATTATGTAAATAGCAAGCATTTAACAATTTGTATATAGACCATTATTAATTTTAAGTAAGGCCAGTAAGAATACCTTTCAACAATAGAATGCGTATTCAGAAGAAATGATATTACATGTAATTAAACACGCGTTGAGAAGTGTCTAATTAGTTATAAAACAAATAGGAAGATAAGAGATAAAACCCAACAAAGCTTTATGCAATTACGCTGAAATAATAAACATTTTTGATAAAAAAACGCAGTTGAAAACACGCATAAAAATAGATAAACGAAAACAGCATTGAAGTTACATCATTTATTTTGTTCAGTTATCCAAAAGGCGATAGCTATACAAAACAACGTCTGGCAAAGATAACGTATCTATAGCGAATAAATATTACACAGAAAACCGAAGAAATTACATCAGAAACAACTTCGAAATGCAGGGAATATTAAAGACCTGGTTGGTTGAAATATCTACAAGACTGCTAGAAAACCCAGCCCACATGTAAGTGGGAAGAGCCTATATTAACACAGAGCAATGATAAGACAACTCAGTTCACAACTTATGCAGGGCGAAGCTGCGTCACTGTTAATCAGAAAGTCATGCGTAATTTAAATATAATAGAATATCAAGTGTATTTTACAGTGATAAAGTGCAACGATTACGAAGACTTCTTTTGCCCTTTAACGAGAGTAGTATTTGGGGTAATTTATTCAAACTAAATATTAATAATAATAGGACTTCGAATTGGTGGTACATTTTTGAATACTTCGAATATGTGATATAACACTTCGAATGTGTGGTATATTTCTGAATACTTCAAGTTGCAATAATTTAAGTATGTGTCGACAAGAATAATTCAAATCTGGGTCAATACAATATTTCAAATCAGCGTTGACAATTATATTTGGGTACAATTCTGGTACAATTTTGAGTTGCGAGATTCAAGGCATATGAAATAAAGAAGCACAAAGTAATTTTTGGAAAACGAGGGGTGACTGTACTCAAACACTGGTTCAACTAAGCTGAGCAGTGATAGACGAATGAGGACAACAAAGGGGTGTTGATCCACAACCCGAACAACCTATAGCAGGTCAGATCTATTTAATTTTAAGATATTTTTCTATTTAACTTTCAATACTGAATTTATTCAATTTATATAATACTTGTAATGAAGTCAACAACAAACATTGCATACGTTAAACTTACGTAATATATTATAGAGAGGTCTAGAACGTTCCAGATTTCTTTCATAAAAAAAGGTAGTTTTTGGTGACTTTAGATTGAATTCAAAGCATATAAATTTTGGGGTAAAGAGTGTATTTAAATATTTTTCAAAAATTGTAAATAATATTTCTGTTCATTATATGAAATTAATTGACTTCGTTTTATCAATTTAAACAAATCATAAAGGGGTGGAGAAGAGAAAAATTGATCATCGTAACGTTGTGCACTCGGTGTAGATTAAAAAGGGCTAGCCGTGGCATAATAGTAAAATTAGTAGATTAAATTTGGTTTGAGAACACAGAGCGATGGAGTTAAGTAAAAATGTCCATAACACCGAGTACGACGTTATCATATCGATATATATATATATATATATATATATATATATATATATATATATATATGCGTGTGTGTGTGTGTGTGTGTGTGTTTACCCTATTTCGATCAACATCTAATTAATAAAATTGTAAAAAATTCTCAAAATTTGGTAATATTCAACTAGCTTATAAAACCAACAACACTCTTTACAAACACATTGTCAATAATAAGGACAAAATAGATAAACATCAAAAGAATGGCACCTATAAATTGTCTTGTAGTACTTGCCAATCTAGTTATGTAGGTAGAACTTGTAGATCCCTAAAACTAAGAATTTCAGAACATCTTAGTAAACATCAACAATCAACATTCGGCCACCATCTGAAATTTAATAACCACATGTTCAGTCGTTTCATAGACACCAAAATTTTACATCATATTACAACAAAAAAATTCGCTACATTAGATTTTATTGAAGGCTTAGAAATAGAGAAAGAATTACTAAGCAATCCCCTATGTCTAAATACCAAACCTAATTTATATAAATCTTACATTCCTATGTATAAAAGGTTAAGGGCGCGATCGCATCCCTCTATTTTCATAACACGAACTAATTTTAAAATAGCCGCGTTTGTGGTATAGCTATCGCATGAAAGAGGGAACTACTTTGTTTTAACTTTAGTAGTTTAGTGGTTCGTTTCCAAGTTAGGCAAATAACGGTTGCTAGGATATGGTACGATGCTGGTTTTTCTCCATTTCTGTAACTATTCATCGTAAATGACCTTCAGCAATTTCGAAGTTGTTGAACAGCAAGCAAAGCGTTAGATATAGTTGAAATCAAATAAAGTCAAGCATGACTCATCGTTGCGCATATGAATAAAACACAGCCACAATATTGTTATGCTACTCTATTACCTGGTGCTTCCCTATCTAAAAAGGATAGCTAGAAAAATATTCGACGGCTGTATAATTCAATGCAACCACTCTGAACGTATGTCCATAAAATATTTCCGTTTGTAATTAATTGTCAAACATTTTTAAGGTTAGGTTAGAATTTGTGCTTTGTTATTTCACTTTTAAAGATAATTCTGATATACAACAAACTGTTTTTTTTTAAACTAAGAACCTTCTGCACATTGAATAGTGTTTGGTCAACACTTATCAAAATGAACACGCTTCGTAACAAACATTTGAACTTTCAAGCTCAGTTGTTGGTGATGAATGTTCTAACATTTTTTGAAAGAGAACGTGATAATCATGGAACCTTGGCCCCATTTGAGTCAGTATTGCAGGTATAATCAAATTTTCAAGTGATATGTTGTGTTTTAACTGTTGCTTATTGTTAGCGAACATCTGAGGCTTGTGGGATAGGACCGAGTTCTCTTCGTTCCATTAAAAAAAGAGAGTTTTAGAAGCCCGAAAAGAAAATAAAGTTCCTGAGTCACCGAGCAAGCACCGAAAATTCAACAAGTCTAAATCGTCTGATGTAGATGGTTTTGTAATAGATGCGGAAAAAACAAAAAATTTACGAAATGTATTCCAAATGTAATATAGTTTTCATAACAATTTTATTTAGTGTTTTTTAGTATTATGCTTTTAGGGCTCCATGTAACTGTTAAATCTTTACGACAAGAAATTGTAACCGCTCAAATTTTTAACTTCAGCCAGTCTAGTCTGACGAGACTTCTATCAACAATTGGTTTTTCTTTTAAATTGGACGATGGTAGAAAGGCTGTGCTTGAACAGGAACATATTGCTGCTGCACGAGTGAAGTTTTAAGAGCACATGAAATGTACAAACAATTGTAACTTTATGATCCTGTTTTCTTGGATGAGACGTGGATTTTAGTCGAGGTTCTGTTAAGAAGAGTTGGCATAATGGTTCCAAGCTCAGTGTAAAGAGAAAACCTCCTGGAGAAGGAAAACGGTTAGTTTTTAAAGTTAAAATTACATTTAATAGAAATATTTTTTATTACAGGTTCATAGTCGTACATGCAGGCAACAAAACTGGATTCAGCCCCAATGCAGCACTTTTGCATTCTACAAAATCTCCAAGTGCTGACTATCATGGAGACATGAATGCAGCATTATTTACAAAATGGTTTGAAGAACGTTTAATTCCTAATTTAAGCAAACCCAGTGTAATTATTCTAGACAATGCTAAATATCATCGATTACTTGATTAAACACAATGTTAGTTGCGGCAGTCACACGTTAAAAAGGGAACTATTATCATTAATTAAAAAACATCCACAACCAAAAATTTATGAAATAGATATCCTAGCAGAAATGTACGGACACAAAGTTTTGCGGCTACCTCCGTATCACTGCGAGTTTAATCCTATAGAGTTGGTATGGGCGAACTGTAAAAAATCTTACAATAAAAATGTTGGACGGCTTAACCAACTTTATAATGACACAAATGTCAACTTGATATGGCAAGAATCTTTGCAAAGAATAGATGAGTCATATTGACAAAAATGTATCACACATGCAGAAAAATGTATGATGGAATGGTGGGCTATAGTACAGCAGTTTGATGTTGTCGAACCTTTAATTATCAAAGTGGGTGATACAAATAGTGATAGCAGTGGCTGTGATACTGACCAGAATAACCAGTATTACCTACACGGTAATTTTAGTTGGTTTTGTTAGCACGAGACCAACACAATACACAAGTGTATGGTAGCGGTCACCAAATTGCATTATTTATTGTGCAATATTTATGTTAACAAATTATTAATGTTTAGCGATTGATGTTTAACCATTCATGGCCTGCTAGAGTTTTTATACAAGAAATTTATATTTAAGTTTCATTGTCATTATTATTTGTGCAATAAATTTATATCGACTCGTTTATAGAAAACTTGTTTGCTTTCAAAAGTTAAAAAAGGATACAATCATTACATCAATATCACCAACGTGACACTTTAAATCGGCCAAGTGTGTTGGCTACCACAAGGAAAGGTCCAGGGGGTGGGGTTGGTGTGTACGTAAGGAAGGAACTAAATGTCAGGTTATTTTGTTTGGTTTGCAACTGACTCGTATACTTGAATATATTTTGGATAATGTTTAAATTAAATCGCAAAACTTTTACTGTAGGCACAGTATACAGATCCCCAAACTCTAATTCGCTTAGTTATGTTGATGAACTAGATAATATATTATCTTATTTAGCACCATTGATGGATAATATAATATGTTTAGGTGATGTCAATGTGAATCTTTTCAATTTAAGTAATATTATCACACTGCATTGATTCTTATGGATTCATCCAAGTAATAAACGAACCTACGCGCATAGTAAATAACAGCAGTACTCTTTATTGATTCCATATATTTATCAAGTGATGAATTATTTGTTCGTGCAGGTACTATTGATGCTGATATTGTTTCGGATCACAGAGAAAATTAGAGATTGTGTTAAGGATAAGATAAAAGTCATAATTAACAATACCTCTTCCATTAGTTAGTTCTTCAAGAAATTTCTGTTTAATACTTGACGATGATCTACGCTTTAAGTCACATGTTGCAAGGTTAATAAAAAGGTCGTATATAGCACTTAAACAACTATATGCTTGTCGGTCTATACTAACCTTACAATTGAAAAAGCTGTTGTCGGAAGCTAGTTTTGTCATTATTTAACTATTGTGATTTTATATATGGTCCACACCTTGATAGCACTTCTATGACACAAATACAAAGGATTCAAAATACTTGTTGTCGTTTAGTTTTTGGACTAAAAAAATTTGATCATGTATCGCATAAGATAAAAGAGTTGCACTGGTTAAATATGGATAACTGCAGGAAACATCATTTGTTATGTTTTGCTCATAAAATAATTATAAATGACTTCAGAGGATATTGCTAAAATATTAATGACACGCTCCAAAGTGCATTGCATCAATATTAGACACACTAAAACTTTAACAATTCTCAAGAAACTGACTGCTATGTTTCAGAGAAGATTCATCTATAATGCTGTTTCTACTTATAATGCAATTCCAGATGGATATAAAAATCGTTTTTACTTTTACTGCATTCAAGGTTCAAATCAGGCGCATATTTTGGATAAGTAGTAACATAGCCTAATTGTATATTTTTCAATTTTGTGTAATTATTCATTTGCTTCACTCATTTTCCTTGAAGAGATATGTAGTGGTTTATGCAGGTTAAGTGTACGATAGTGTATGACTAAACTTTGCCTGTATGGACCTACAAACATGCCTTATATACTAATATTTAATGTAATATTAACAACAATAAAGTCAATTTCAATTAAAGCTGTTCGTATATTTATTACTAAACGTTTATCTATTGACCTTAAAATGTGTGGTTTAAAAATATTATTTACAAATGCCTGTTATTCACTTCTTTTCACCAATAGTTTTATATCATTTACATTGCTACGTATTGTGTAAAACCGTGTTCCTTTTAAGTTTTTGGTTGCTAATGACTTACTGTTCAAAAATACCTATATACACATTGTAAATATTACAACAATTGAACCTATTTTTAATTTCTTAGTTATTCATTAAAAATAAAACATTTGTAATAATTTTGTTTTAATAAAGCACACTTTACAGGTAACAACTCAAAGTTTTTGTATTGAAATATATTTTTGATATTAGCATTTGATGAAAAATATTAACCGAAGACCCCAAATATTCTATTAGTTTGAAATATTTATTGAAATAAACGTTTAGTCGTTTTTGACAGAATAAACCAAAAAGGAATTCTTTTATGGTTTATTTCTAATGCCTAAAGTTAGGTCTAGTTTCGTAAATTGTTTAATCCTAAATAAACTTTTCCATTTTTATTTTTAATTTAGCCTAAAATATATTTCATAATTAGTGGGAGTTTTGAAGTTTATTGTTTATTATAATCCTTTTTTGCCAGCAGCACAATTTGAGAAAATTTCATTATCACATCTATTTGACGTTACATTTGGACTTTGTATGACCAAAAAATGACGGAAGTCTGCTACGTGAGGATAAAGAATGGGAACACTAATAAGTTGTCTATATATTTAAAGCTGATTTTGACACTTTTCAAATGGAGAATATAATTACCATTGCAAACCCCTGGTGAAGATACACAAGACAATGAACGTTCCCAAAGTGAAGTGTAAAATGATGTAGGAAAAATTATCGTTTTTTGAGAACGTCCTCCCCCAGATCGTTCAAATTTGTAAATCATTTTGCTGAATACCAAACTCTCAACCTATTTTGTAACAAAATGTATCCTATTTTCCTGCTATGGTTCCACTAAGATATTTTAATAAACATTACTCTTGCTAACATGATGCAATATTTTGCTTATATTGAATATTGTAGAGTATCTAGTTACGTTTTGGTATACGGCACACTACCCTTTCTTTTAAAAACTATTATAACATAGTATAAGCTTCACAAAGTAACACTGGTGTAATAATTTACTTATCGCTTGTAAACATAAACATGAAAGTTTACAAACAACCATGGATGTTGAGGTTATGTCATTTTTGGCTTCATAAATATTCGCAATTAATCCAATCATTATTATATTACACTTATCAAATGGTAATTCACCATATATTATAGTTTACTTCATTTCAATGCGACAAAACAAAGTCCAAAATAATTCAATTTGAAATATTCTGGTTTTAAACCTTATTCTACACATCATTAACAGTGCCATCTTCGGAGGAAGTCGTGAACAATTTCTATTAAAATGGCGTACAATTAATGTAATAATTCAATAAAATCCATTCAGTACACTACGGCTATCATGATCAATATTTTTGAAATTTTTTTTAACAGAACGATTATATATGTATTCTGCTATCCAACGAATGCTTTTTTTTATATACAAATTGATTATGTTAGATGTAGTAACTAAAATAAAGTAAGTGAATTTTTACCATTACTTTTAACAGCTATTTCTTGCTTATTACTGCACTTTAGAAAAAAAGCAAACCTTCGTTAGAAAGTTCAAAGTTTTGTGAGTCTAATCGTGAAGTTACATTTTGCATATTTTCAATCCAACAAAAGTTATTTACCAAACAGAATAACCTGTTTTTTGATGGATTTTAGGAAGCCAACCATACATCCGATCGCGCCCTTAAACTAGTTTCCTATAACCTGCAAATTTGGAATCCTTTGACCTTATCATTTTACTCAATTTTCTTACTTACATTAATATCATTCTTGTTAACTATTTCCTTGTTCTGTTTTGTTATCTCATCATTTTTTTAATATAGATCTGATCTTAATTACATTTTATTGTTTCATACATTTTAAAAGTACAGCTTGTGATATTACATGCCAATATGACATTTGACATTTTAATCTATCCATTATAATATTGTTGATGATAGTAGATTTCTCTCCTACAAGTAAGCTTTTATATTTAACTTTACATTAATATTTTATATTAACTTTTTATGCTATTGTAGAAAACAACATTGAAGATTACTAGTTTATAGTCGAAAGCGTTCTGTTTTTAACGTAATACACATTGACCATGTTCTTTTCAAACTGTTTCTAATTCGTTTACGTATACACAGCCAATTCTATATTTAATTTGATTTCTGACAGTTCCCAATAAAAAGTAGTCTAATGGTGTTAGATCCGGGCATTTAGCGGGCATTGCAACTATTCCACCATTTCCAATCTAACAATTGGGAAATTCTTGGTTTAAATATTCTTTGACAAATACTGCAGTAGGTGCTGGTGCACCATCCTGCATCATTATCATTATTTAGCATTCCTAACAGCCTATTGTAATATTCTAGCCGTCTGATGGTATCTCCAGCTTGTAGTGTATGACTTACATGAATCCAGTGGTTTATACTTATTTGCACGTAAAGTTTTGCAAATTAGTGTCTGCAGTATGTTCAATTCAATAGCTACTTCATACATGGATGTTGAAGGAATATTATTTATCTAAACAACACAATTGGTAGCTACATCATGCTAGTTTTATTCAAATTTCCGTTGCCATAAGTATTGCAAGGTTTAGTCAACGACCCATATTTGGCTAAGTTCGTATCAAGCTTCTGAAGCATAATATATTTCGGTTGTTGTCGTTTGGAATACAATCTTAAATACGTTTCGGCACTTATTGTTAAATTTCGACGAGGAATAAAAAAACGCACATCTCATTTCTTGATATGACTAAAGGCATATTTACTGCTAATTGAAATACTACATTATTTAGATAGTGCATAATGACAGGAGTTAGTAGCATTAGTCAGCAACTATTTCATGGCCTGCTAATATTAACAGCAGTTCTAAAATATCGATATTGACAAGATAGTCATTGTTTTAAAACCTTTTTGTTACTTAACGCATAATTGTAATCAGAATAATAGGTGTATGGGAATGTACCAAAACTCAAAATGGCACTAAGAAACAAAGAAAGTTTATGATGGTAAGTTATTGTTCCTTTTCTATATCACTTAAGTTATAAAAAGTTGGTTTAGGGTTTACGATTTTTAAGTATTAAAATACTATTATTTACGATTAAGTCAGTCATTGTTTAAAAAGCTTTTTTGCTATCTGTCATACGTTACACTAATAAAATGAGTGAATTCGAATGTACGAAAAACCAAAATCGCATCCATAAGAAATAAGAAAGTTGATGATGGTCAGCACTAAAAATAAAAAACAGAAATTTAGTTTTTAAATTTTTGGAAATATCTCGGATGCCAAATGAGATAGTTAAATTGCTTGGCAAATTATTAATTAGTGTAAAATTTAGCAACTTTGCCGAATACCCTCTATTTCCGTTAATAAACGAGATCCCCAGAGCGGCCAACGAATTTGAATCAGCCTGTATGTATGATATACTTGTTAATTCTATAAAACACAAAACGAAATTCTAAACTTTCTGGAAAATATTGAAAAATATACTACTGAAAACTATTTATACATTGCTGATTGAATAATTGACCCGTTATTCTGTAACAGCATGGAAAGGTTTATACAGGGTTGGGATAAAGTATGAAACCAAGTGAATATCTTTAAAACGAAAAGGACGGTATTTATGAAACTTTGTAGATAAATGCAATGAGGTAAAATGCATCTGATATGATTTTTTTTGTTAATAATGTACTTCCGGTTTAGCCGGAAATGCTCTCAATTTTTTTGATTTAAATGGGACACCCTGTATATTTTTGCAGATCTTGATAGATCTTGTTATTTCGAATTCATACATACCAGGGTTAATGGAAATAATCTGTAAAAACAAGATACTAAAACACTTTACATTTACTCAATAATAAATTTTATTTATAAGATTAACGAGAATGAGAATAATATTGAATTTAATTTAAACAAAATCATTTTAAATGTTTAAAATGCTCGCCGTTTACTTCCTGACAATATGCAAGTCTATTAATAAATTCCTGAATTACTCTTTCCAAGACTTCTCCATGGATGAGTTCGCATTCATCGATGATTCTTTGTTTGAATTCCTGCAGTGATGTTGGTCGTCTAACGTTAACATGTGATTTCAGGTAACCCCAAAGAAAGAAATCTAACGGACTGAGGTCTAGAGAACAAGCAGGTCACTCTACAAATCCTCTACGTCCAATCCATCGATTTGGAAAATTTGCATCTAAAAAATTCAAAACCCGTCTATCATAGTGAGGAGGCGCTCCATCTTGTTGAAACCAAACATTTTGTGGTAACTGCCCATTTTTATGGAGTGCAGGAATAATTTGGTTATATAGTAAATCTAAATACTTGTCACCATTCAAGTTTCCATGTATAAAAAATGGGCATATAAGCCTATTTTTCACAATTCCCATCCAAACATTCAACTTTTGTGAATGTTGGGTATGGGCTTCATTAATCCAATGAAAATTCTCATTTGACCAATACCTTGAATTATGGCGATTAACTGTTCCATTTAAACAAAAAGATGCCACATCCGAAAACACTACATTATTTGCAAAATGCTCGTCGACATTACAGATGTCCATCATTCGTTCGCAAAACTCCAGCCGTCGGTCAAAATCATCATCAGATAATTCTTGAACAAATTGTATTTTATACGGATGATATTTTTCACATTTTAATATCTTCCCTACAGAACGTCGACTTATAACGTGGTTTAGTGCCAAATCTGTGGTAAAAGTTTGAGATGTTTCCTTTAATTCAATAGCAATGTTTTGTCTAATAGCTTCGTTCGTTGCGGTCTGTGATCTTCCAGTTTGTGGCAAATTTTTGACCATCCCTGTTGCATTAAAACGTTGTAATGTTTTAGTAACTGTTGAACGTGATATAGGATTTCTTTCATTAAAAATATGACAAACTTCTTCCCTAGTTCTAACACGATCGCCAAAACCAATCATCATTAATATTAATTGGCAAAAATGGCGACGGTTAAGAGCTAAGGTTGGGAAAGCTCTCCCAATTTTAATTATATTTAAAGTATTACACCAATAAAAATGTTAATTTGTTATTTTAGTGACAAAATAAATTACTGAGGATATGTTGCAGTAAAATCTTTAATCATAACTGGTTGTTTTTACATAAATCGATATATTAAGACCACGTGTATGTTTTTGAGGTTAAGAAATTTTTATAATTAATTTAATACTTCAACGTAAATACCGGAACAGTAAAAAATTTATAAATATAAATTGTTAGTACACAGTACAATTATTTTATACTTGATTAGTAGTGAACAATTTAAGAAAATAAAAAATGGTGCGTGAACGAGAGTCTAGTGTAGCGTCGAAAATTTGTTCTAAGTGTAACTGTTCAATTGGGATGCACACAGATGAAGTGATTACCTGTGACTCATGTAGAGGTATTCTTCATGAAGGATGTACAAAACTTACCAGTTCTGAGAAAACAGTTCTAGAATTAAAAACTACCAGAACAATGTTCTATTTCTGTGAGGCATGCTTAACAGCTTACAAACAAGTACCAAGTATAATGAGGAAATTTAATGAAGTTGTTACAATTAATGAAAACTTAGTAAAGAGAAACGATATCCTAATAAAAGAAGATGAAGCGTTTAAAGTTGTATTAGATAAATACAAGCAATACTCACGAAGAAATACAATTCGTATTTTTGGGGTTAAAGAAAAGTCAAATGAAGTAATTGAAGAAGTGGTGGCTGATGTGTTAAAAAACAACATTGGAATCAAATCCATAAAATTAGAAACCGATATCGATAGATGCCATCGTGTAGGCATACCCAAAGAGAATAAGCCTAGACCAATTATAGTAAAATTTTTAAGTTATCGCATAAAACACTTTACAATGGTTAACAAGAAGAATTTAAAGGGAACTGGAATTATAATCACTGAAGATCTAACAAAAATGAGATTGGAATTGTTGAGAGTTGCTAAAGAAAAGTTCACTCAGGTATGGACTCGAGATGGTACTGTTTATGTTAAAAATCTCAATAAAATCCACAGAATAACAACCCAAGAAGATTTAGAAAAAACGCCTCCGTTAAATAAATAAATAATATGTTATGTGTTTTGTCTACTCGTTTAAGTTGTTATAAGGTAAGATGCCATTATGACTTATTATACTAGTTGGGGGTACTTTACTTTACTTTTCTGTTTAATTTATAATAGTGCTTTTAATTTTAAATTTTCACAAGTCTACGATTTATTAAAAATCAATTTAAGTTTTAGCTCTGATAGTTAAGTTAAAATTATCAACTTACTAAATCAATAAATATTTATTTAGACAACAAGTATAATCTTGTGATTAGTGTTTAAACCTTAACAATCAACACTTATCAAGACCTGAAAATATTTAGTTTTTTTTAAATTTTGCTAGCTATTCCTGTACACATATTTATCTAATAGGTTCTAAAGAAAGGGAATAATATTGTTATTAACTATGTTACTTGAAAATCTAAAATATATACGTGAAATTGATAGCTATAGCCACAATACAAATGAAAAATATGCTAGGAGTCATGAATTAAGGGAGAAATTCAAACAAGGGGTCAATAATGTACATAGAATTATCAGTATTTGGCAACAAAATATTCGTAGCCTAAACAAAAATTTTGACGAAATAGGTGCTTTAATTGCAGACTTAAATGCAAATGGAGTAGAGATAGACTTGCTGGTTTTAACAGAAACATGGCAAATAGATCCAACATTTTATAACCCAATATAATCATGTTTATAATTATGCAAAGTTTAATCAAAATGATGGTGTAATTGTATACATAAATAAAAATATACCTACTCAGCACAAATGTTACATCTACCATGAAGTAACAATATTAAGAATAACTTTTGTGATAGACAATATCACCTTTGGAGTCAGCTGTATATATAGACCACCTTCCACAAACGTAAACCTATTTCTTGAGAACCTTTCTACATATTTTGATGAAGTCACATTTCAGCAAGTTGAAATTGTAATAGGGGATATTAACATTGATCTCTTGAAAACTAATGATGATGCTACTTTGCAATATCTGAATATATTGAACTATTTAAATTTTTTGTCTCAAATAAATAATCCAACTAAAATATTAAATCAAACTAGTACATGTATTGATCATATCTTTGTTCGAACACAACACTGCCAAATTTTGACTGGTTTATTTCATCAGTGATACTAGAAAATTCAATTACGGACCACTATGCAAATGGGTTACAGTTATATAGAAAATATTTTCATACTATAACAAATGATATACTAAACCACAATAAAACATTAAAAACAATCACCCTCATCAACTACAATAAATTTCTAGAACATATTCAAACTGAAAAATGGGAGGCCATACTCGACTCATCAGATGTAAATAAAGCTGCAGAAATGCTCATAAGCAAAATTAAAACTAATATAAATAAATCAATGCTTGTAAAAAATATTAAGGTAAATATAAAAAAACCATGGATCACTATGGGCTTACTTACTTTAATTCACCGTAGAGATAGCTTAAAAAAACAACTAATGAAATACCCCCAATATGAAATTCTAAAAACAGAATATAAAATGTATAGAAACCAAGTCACAAAGCTGTTAAAAAAATGTAAAAATTACTACAATAGGGAAAAAATCACTGCTGCTAGAGGAAATACAAGGCAAATCTGGCAAATTATAAGTAGTAGCATCAATAAAACGCAAAGAAACACCAACAAAATTGATAAAATAATTACTGAAGAAGGTATTGAGGTAAAGGACACACAAACAATAGTAAACATATTCAACCAGTATTATATATCAGTAGGTCATACACTAGCAAGTAAAATTAAAAACAACAAAAGCACGTGGGAAAGTTATGCATCCCCATTTCAACAAAATCACTCAATGTTTTTAGAGGCAATAGGTGAAAAAGAAATTTTAAGTCACATTTCTGCACTAAAAAATAATTCCGCACCTGAGTTAGACGCGATATCCACTAAAACAATCAAAATAGGTACACAGTCATTAATAAAGCCAATTCAAGATATTATTAATCTTGCTTTCAGTACAGGCATTTATCCTGATGCATTCAAACATGCTATCATTACTCCAATATACAAATCTGGGGATAATAGTAAAGTACAAAATTATAGACCATTATCGTTAATAAGTAATTTAGCTAAAATAATTGAGAAAGCCATGAAAGTACGATTAATAAAATACCTGGAAAAAAACCATTTACTATCGGAAACACAATATGGCTTTTGTGGAAACTGCTCTACTGAAAATGCTGTTTTTAAATTAACAAGCGATATTGTTGAAGCCTTAGATACTAACAATAAAGTAATGGCTATATTTTTGGACTTAGCGAAAGCTTTCGATACAGTACAATACGACATTCTATTACAGAAATTGAACCACATGGGTATCAGAGGATTACCACTGGATCTCCTAACCAGTTATTTGTCCAACAGACAGCAAATGGTCAAATTAAACAATGTATTAAGTTTACCAGCAACTGTAACGTGTGGTGTACCACAAGGGACTGTGTTGGGCCCATTACTTTTTTTAATCTATATAAATGATTTGGTATCAATTGATGCTGGCGGAAATATCATATCATATGCGGATGATACGGCTGTTACATTTGTAGGAGAAACGTGGCTAGAGGTAATAAATAAATCACAACATGGAATGCAAAAAATTAAAAATTATATGGACTGTAATAACCTTACTCTGAACATGGACAAAACTAAATATCTTACTTTTACCATATATAAAAAAAATCAACCACATATACCACACCTAACAATACACGAAGCGACTTGCCAGATAACTGATAAGTGTGATTGTAACCAATCAATAACCAAAGTAGCAACTATTAATTACTTGGGTATAATTATTGATGAACGTTTAAAATGGAAAGCTCATACTGAAAAATTGAATATGAGATTACGTAAGACTATCCATATCTTTAGCAAAACTAAATATTTTCTAAATTTGAACATGCTTAAAAATTTATATTATGCTCTTGTTGACTCACTCATAATCTACTGCATTTATATTTGGGGAGGAGCTTACAACGTTAACATTAAACAAGTTGAATTTACACATAAGTTGATACTGAAAATAATATATGGAAAAAGCCTCTATTTCCCTACTGATCTCTTATACAAAGAAAGTAACATGTTGAATGTTAAGACAAAATACATAAAAGCTCTCCTGTGCTTCTTATATAGGAATCCAACAAGATGCGTGCCCATAATGCATTAACACAACACTAGAAATAAAGAGCAGAAATTTAGTCATTTGCCTGAAGTGAGGAAAAATATTAAACATAACTTTGTTACTTTCTGTGGCCCTAAATTATATAATTTACTCCCCTTGGAAATAAAGAACCTCCATAACTACCACTTGTTTGCAAAAAAAGCCACAATATTTATCCAGCAGAATAACATCCTATTTCTGACTAATTTGTGACCATCATTTCATTTCATTACGTTTAGACATATCTTTTAATCCTTTTATGATTTGTTTTATTTTGGCATTTAAACATGAATTTACTAATTTATAAAAATTAAATAATAAATAAAGGATTTTAGACACTGTAGAAGACACCTAAAACTCTGATTTATGCCCTTTGTAATATTATACTGATGCTTCTCCTGCACATGCAAGAACAACTACAGTTCTTAGGTGCAGCGACTTCTTGTTTAAGTTTCTTCCCTTCAGTTTATGTATGTGTGTACGTATATGCATATAAATATATATATATATATATATTGTTTTTTTTTAATATGAAGAAAGGAAAGATATTTTGTTTTATTAATATTCCATACCCATTAGAGTACATTTTGTAATATAAAGAAACTATGTATATCACATTATACTGAAATTTGTAAATAAAGATTGATTGATTGATTGATTTCAATTCGATCTTTCTCACTTAAATGTACCATTTTTAACCGTACAATTTATTACCGTAAATTGCAATTAACTTGACAGTTTGTCTTGACATTTTTCCAACAGCTACTTTACTAAACAGTACACGTTTAATACAGAGTAAACATCAATTTGCTAATCTAAATGGTTTTTATTCTAATGCATAAAAACTTAAAAGTGATTGTACTAAAGTGCTTTAGTGTCTCGTTTTTACAGATTATTTCCATTAACCCTGGTATGTATGAATTCGAAATAACAAGATCTGCAAAAATATACAGGGTGTCCCATTTAATTAAAAAAAAATGAGGGTATTTCCGGCTAAACCGGCATTATTAACAAAAAAAATCACATTAGATGCATTTTGCCTCATTGCATTTATTTACAAAGTTTCATAAATATCGTCCTTTTCGTTTTAAAGATATTCACTTGGTTCCATACTTTATCCCAACCCTGTATAACAACTCACCACAGTAATTTAAAAACTGTACAAAACTGAATAGCAAATGGTTTATATTAAAAAAGAAACAAATATACACATACTAAAGACAAACCTTTTTGCTAGCTTTTTTTGACTTCTGTTTCTTCTTCTTCTTCTTACTTTTATTATCTTCAGATACAGATGCATCAGTTGCTGAACTGACATCATTCTAAAAATCAACCATTGTATTATCATTATAAGTAAATAAATACAAACCAGTATAACTTTGGTAGGATCAGTGTTACATTCAGTGGAAAGTGAAAGTTTCTTTGCAGCTCCATCACTACAATCATTGTCTGAATTTTTAGAACTTTCTGAATCATTAGATGTAAGATGGTTAGACTTCCCTCTCTTCTTTCCTTTATCAGAAGAAGAACTATCACTTCCTTTACATTTATCACGTTTGCGTTTTTTTAAAATGTCTAGATTAGTTAATCTAAAACAATTACTATGAATTATACAAGGTAATTAAGAAGTTTTTAAGTAATCAGTTTTATCTTAAAATAATGTAATTTCTAAATTGCTGTATAATGACAACTATATGAAATAATAAATTTGTCACCTAAGATGATAATATAAATGCAATCAGCAGTAAGTATACCATGTTTACAATTTTATCTGTGTTGTCGACTGAAATATGCCCATACTCTGAGAACTAATGGATTACATTAAAATAAATCTACCTTGTTCAATAAACTTATATCTAAAAACAGTTTCTAAGATCATTAGATCACAGTTTAAGTTTTCTTTTTTTAAATATGACACTAGTTGTATTTTATTGAAACTTGTTTGGTGAAATACCATAGTTTTTGAAAATCTTAACTTTCCTTTTGTCCAGTAGCAGTATTCGGGATTTTAATTTTTAAAGAATTGAGAGAGTTGACTCAAAGATAGTATGCTACTGTTAGAGAAAGAGTTGTATGACTACAAACAGAAATGGGAGAATGCTCTGAAATCTGAAGATGTGGAGAAAGCATGAAGAAGTGTGATGAAATGTGCTTTGGAAGTAGGTGAAACGACAACGGTCGGTACATGTAATAAAAATGCATGGTGGAGCAATAAGGTCAAAAAGTTTGTCGAGAAAAGAAAGTGCCATATAAGAGAATGACTGTAGACAATGTTTGTTACATGCCGAAAATCGGCTATGTATCATATTTAGTTTAAGTTTAAATTTGTGACTAAATTCCCGCCATTATTTCAAATAAACTTGTGCATTTCCGTCATTTCGGACAGTTGCGTTTGCGCAAAAGGAATGCACAGACGCAGAGTGATGGCATAAGTGCACGGTTTGGACAGGACATGAGATTATTAGCCAACAAGACGTCCAACAGTGACGTTTACCTGTACCGTTCCTTTATCTTTTCTCTTTCAGAATGTAGGTTTCTCTTTATCTCTACATGATATCGTTGCCTTCGTCCTGCCTACAAACAGAAGAAAATGGAAGACAATTAAATCTGGATTCAATGATTGCATAACGTAACCCAGCCCGAACAACGCCCAAACGAGATCCATGGAAATCAGCATGGCCCCCTGTGCAAGGATGACTGCAAAATCGTGAAGAGTTCCACCTTTTTAAGTGAGTACATTTTATCTTTTTAGTATGCATCTTGTATCACTGTAAACATATTTGGTACGTGATACAACTTGGCACGAAATTATGACGTAATATCTTTATTGTGCAATAATGTGAATGTGGATAATATCCATGTTGCCAACTGTGGAAGTGGCTCTGAACACGTGCGCACGGGGTTAAAACAAGTTATAACAAGTACCATTCAACAAAAATCCAACAAAATAATATCAGATTTAAAAAAATCGAATAATATAACCCCAGAAGAAGCAAAAAAAAACAATTTACAATGCTACTGCTCCCAAATTTTACGAACTTCCTAAAATACACAAACCCACACTCACACTTAGACCAATAATATCATCAATTTCAGCTCCCAATTCCAAAATTGCAGAAATGATTACAAACATACTTACTAATGCATATAACACAGACAACATTTATTATGTCAGAGATTCTTTTCAGTTTGCGACTTTTATAAACGAATACCAACTTCCAACAGGTTATGTGTTGATTAGTTTAGATGCTATTTCTCTCTTCAATAACATTCCTTTTACACTTGTAAAAGATAGTATAGAAAACCATTGGGAAACAATTAAATTTCACTGCAAACTAAGTTATAACAAATTTATTAATCTAGTAGAATTTATCTTTAATACAACATACTTTACTTATAACAATACCTTCTACAAACAAACAATAGGCAGTCCCATGGGATGTACGATATCTCCTATAATTGCACAATACGTTAAGGATGACCTACTCAATACATGTATTCCTAAACTAAATTTTCATTTTCCATTTTTCAAGAAATATGTCGATGACTTAATTTGCAGTATTCCTGAAGGAGAAGCGACGAAGTACTTCAACATTTCAACGCATACGACACATATCATTTACTATAGAAACAGAAACCAACAAAAGTATTCCTTTTTAGATATGCTAATTACTAGAACAGAAAACAACATCCTTATTACTAGTTGGTATCGAAAACCAATGTCTTCTGGAAGATTTTTAAATTTTCATTCCTATCATCCACTGAAAACCAAAATTAACCTAGTACTAGGAATGAAAAATAGAATTGAACTAATATCACACCCTACCTACACAAAAAAAACTATAACTTAAACCAATTAAAGAACATACTTATACAAAATTCATACCCTCCAGGATTAATAAATAAATTATTATTCAATAATTCTTCGAAATCAGAATATACAACAAACAATACAACAATAAAAAACGACAATAGTAATAACAATTCCATAACACAACCTTTATTTTACACACTTCCATACATACAAAACGTCACAAATAAAATATCTCACATATTTAAAGAATTTAAAGATTTAAAAATTTCCAATAAAACTATACTCACTATAAATAAGATATTTTCTAAAGTAAAAGATAACACTCGAAAACTACAGGAGTCTGGTTTAGTTTATGAAATACCTTGTCAGAATTGTCAAACCTGTTATGTTGGACTAACAGCAAGATGGCTTTCAGCCAGAATAATTTCACACAAAAGTGATTGTAAGAGGAAAATTAACTCTTGTGCTCTTACCAGTCATGTAATTGAAACGGGACATTTATTCTTATCTAATATCCCTTATTAAAAGTAATAATCATTCACTTTAATTTTTCAAAAATTAGT
Source organism: Platerodrilus igneus (assembly GCA_036346225.1). Lineage (NCBI taxonomy): Eukaryota > Metazoa > Arthropoda > Insecta > Coleoptera > Lycidae > Platerodrilus > Platerodrilus igneus. The sequence continues at coordinate 836,117 of JARFIW010001140.1, read as the reverse complement.
TCAAATTTATTTATAATTTTAATTTGATACATATTTATAAACACATTGAGATATGTAAATTTTCCTGCACAGACTAATTATTTTACATAGTCAGTTAATACATGTCAATCTCTTTCAAATTTTCATACTTTGTACATTTAAATTTTTTCGATATCCTTAGTTATATGTATATATAAAACTCATAACCGTAAGTAATGTTAAACTACTATTCCAACAATTAATTTTATATGTATTAGATTCAAGGCTTCAAGGAGTCACTCTATTTTGTGTCTTTGGGATGGATGACAAAATGGCTTAGTGAGCTGGGGAATTCTACGCTATATTTTTATGTATGTAGTTGTAGCCAAGGCGTGCTGGGACGTTTCGGATCCACCTATCGTTATCTAGTTTTATCTTAATATTTTTATTTTACCTATTATCTTTGATAATAACTTGAGATTTTGCCTTATCTTTTTTTGTCTTCCTAATGTTTGGTATTTATGATCAGACGTAGGAATTATTTTTTTAATATTGAGTGAAGATGCTAACCTGATGGTAGCTATGTAATTTGTTAGGTTAGTAATGTAAGGAATTAGTAAGATGGTACTGTTGGTAAATTTGTTAATTCACAACCATGGCATGAAAAAGTTTTGATGTGTATTGTTTATTAAGCCAGAGTACCACTACATAAAAATTTGCTAAAGTGTATAGTAACTTGCTCTTTTGGACATTTTCTTGCCAAAGCAAAAACAGTTGAGATGCAATGCTTATGTGCGTGTGCACTCAAAAACTGTAATGTTAGCTTTAGTTATAGTATATGTTAGGCGACTTGTCACATTTTAGTTTTAGTAGTGTTTCGTGCTCTCCGACAAATTTGTGCTGTCGATTATAACTGCGCCACATTAAAGACTCATGTGTGCACTTATAAATGTAGTTCATAAACAATGGGGCTACACATTCCGTTTCCTGGTTAATCGTAAGACGTGTTATCGGTTGAAAAAACCAGGTGGCACCTAAATTAAACATTTTCTAGAATTTAAGTTAGGGTATATGTAGGTTAGTTAGGATTTAGATTTTAAGCTTTACCATGCTAACAGTCATTTTCTTTTCTTAAGATTTTTTTTCTTTTATGGATTTGTCGCGATTGTTAAGCCAAAATTGGCATTTTACAGTTTTAAATATGTGACTGAATTCCCGCCATTATTTTTAAAAATAGACTTGTGCATTTCTATCATTTCGGACAGTTGCGTCGGCGCAAAAGGAATGCGCAGACGCGGAGTGATGGCGCAGGGCGCGGTGTGTGACACGACAGGATTAGCCAACGAGACGTCGAACAGTGACGTTTACCTGTGCCGTTCCTTTGTCTTTTCTCTTTCAGAATGTAGGCTTCCCTCTATCTCTACCTGATATCGTTGCCTTTACCTTATCCTTTCGTCCTGCCTACAAACAGAAGAAGAGGGAAGACGTCAAATCTGGTTTCAACGATGGCCTAATGAAACCCACGCCCAAACATCGCCCAACGAGATCCATGGAAATCAGCACAGCTCCTGTATAAGGATGACCGCAGAATCGTGAAGCGTTCCACATTTTTAGGTGTTTTTTTATCTTTTTTAAGGTGCATCTTGTATCACTGTAAACATATTTGGTACATGATACAATTTGGCAAATTACGTCGTAATACCTTTATTGCGCAATATTGTGGACGTAGAGCATATCAGTGTTGCCAACTGTAGTAGTGGCTCATAACAGTTGTGCGGGACTATAACAAAGGTTGTCGGGAAAAGAAAGTGCCATATAAGAGAATGACCACAGACAAAGATGTTGAGTTAAGAGAGCAATTTCCTGAAGTATATAAAGAGAGAAGGTAATATACAAAAGAAGGGTTGATTATACTTATTTCTGCCCCCTAACTAAGATGGTTAGGTCTGCTAATGCGCATGATTATAAGGTAATAGGAATTTCACAATCAGAATTTAAAAGAAGTTTAATGGGAGTATAATGGGCTGTTTGAAACCCATAGTGAGCTTCACTAGTTTTTTTATGTATTTTAAGTATTTTACGAATTTGACATACTGTAACGTATTTTTTTTCTTGTTGCACCAAGCCTAATAAATTAATAATAAAACAGATAAATTTTAAAGCATTTAATTCGTAAATATTCAGCCAATAAAAAGTAAAGTATAATATTCACAATAACACATAGAATCTAGGAGATTTATATTCTGTGGCTTGTTGCCAAGCGTAGTCCAGTTAATTATGAGCACTTTTGTTTCCAACGTCGAAGAATCAAGTCGCTTTTTGTAGACTAGAGATAAAAGTCAAGATGGCTCGACTAAAACACGAGGCGTCTAATAGAGTCAGAAAGAAGAACTTGAGTTGAGAACATGGAACAATAATATACATCATTTAAGACATGCAATATCTTATGGACATATCTACAACAACAATTTTCAATGTTAAATTATAATAAATTTTCGTCGCAATAATTTAAAGCAGGCAGTTATGGTTTCGTTTCTATCTATTTAATACGCCGTATAGAAATGGTTTATTCAACAAAGAATCTTGGTACTTCAAACTTACAGATGATTAATACGCTGGAAAAATACAACAGCTGACGTCATGATTTTGCACCTGCAATTTATTTGGATACACGTGAGTGTTTGAAACTTTCCGTAACTTTGAAAGTATTATAAATTATTATGAGATTTCCTACGTTGATTATTAGAATAACACAAATTTAAAGTAGTTTTTAAAGTTAATAACACACCGAATAAATATTTAGTTTATCAGTTACTTGTACACGCATTCAATGTGTGTCAAGATATTTAGAATGACAACTTGTGTCAGATAAAAATAGTATAGATTCTGTTTCCTAATCTAGACGCCAGATGCAGTCTTGATTTAATTTTCACATTTTGCTTAAAACAATTAAGGTCATGTAAAAGCTTTTTATTGGTGCTGATATTCGTGTATATTTTTGTGTAGACAACAGTTAAATTTGAGTAGTTGCATTTTATGATCGTTATTTTTCTGATGATCAATCTTTGTTGTAAATGGTCAAGGAAGCGCTTCAATGATTATAGTAAAATAAATTCATGTGTTATGATCTAATAAATTATGACATGTTTGCTTAAACTAAATTTTATAGAAATGATCAATTAATACATATTTATTTTGAAGGTTAAACTTCACTAAAATTCTTTTATAAAAATTTTTAAGACAAGATAGTAAATATATATATTGCAGTCACATGTATTTAATCAGATTTCTACATATAAATAGAATTCATTTTGTTTCCTTTGAAAGACGTTTTATTATTCAACATTTAAATTAGGAAAAAGAAAACTAGAGCAAATCCTCCTTAAGTAAAAAGACAGAGTAATGAAAATGAATCCCTTTAGTATTTCACAGATGTTTAAATTCATTTATTCTATTTTTGGCATATGCTTTTGAAGACACAAATAGTGTCCATGTGGTGTTTTTGTTTGTTCACAGGTAAAGCTGAGACAACTGTTTGACATCTGGTGGTTGAGGTTTTGGTAAGTGTGTGATAAAGAGTGAAATTCAAATTTTATGGCTATGATAGTGGTGTTAAGATAAGGTTTCCGCATTCCCTTATACAAACACAGTTAAATTTTGTTGGCACTTGTATTAAAAAATACGGTGGCGCCTATTAAAAATATTTTTGGTCGATTATCCACCCATGACCCATGCTCATGATCTACCCAGAGCTAACACTCTACTAGCCGTTTAACCCCTAAGAGTTTTCTTTGTCTAAAGCCGTTTTCCATCTGACATTACCCTGGGCTTGGAGTCTAAAGAAGAAAATCTCGACCTAGTGATATCAGATTAAAAATAGAGAGTTTTAGTATATAGCTGATAGTCACGAGGATAAAGGGTAATAAACTTACAAAAAGTTTTTAATTACCCCGTTTTTTAATACACTTACAATACATTTTATAATTTATGTTAGTTTTAATATTTTTAATATTTTGAATTATTTATAGCATTTATAGCATTATTTATCAATATTAAAGGTGTAATCCGTATATGTGAATAAATAAATAAATAAATAAGTAGTGAAGGCAAGCCACGAGCAACTGAGGGAGAGGGTGAAAAAACACGGTAATTTAGAAGTGAATAAAAACTTGTTTTGGAAACGGGGAAGGAAGACAATCAAAGATGGCGTTGTTAATAATGAAATTATTTGGGACGAGGCAAGTGTGAGAAACTGTTGGAAAGAGTATTTTAAGATGCTGTATGGTGGTGGTAAGAAGGATGCAGATGTCTATGAGGATGATGAAAAGAGCAGTAATGTAATGTAGATGATAGGATGAAGTTCGAAAGCAGTGTAGATGAGTTATAGAAGGTGGTATCAACTCTGAAGAATAGCAAAGCGGCGGGTGTAAATGGAATAACAAGTGAAATGCTTAAGTATAGGTCCCGGGTGCTGATTAAATGATTGTGCAAACTGGGTATAGAACAAGCGAAGGTGCCTAAAGATTGGAAGAATGTGATCATTATCCCTTTGCACAAAGGCAACAGCAGCCAGTATAAATGCAAAAGTTATCGTGGGATGTATGACGGTTCTTGTAAGACTTCCGTGAACATTCCATTGGCCCAACTATCCAACAAGATTTTTTCTATTTTATTGTATTTTTGAAAACATAAGAACACCTAATCTGCTGACATTGAAAAAATGTACAGACACGTCATGATCAATCCAAGTCAAAGACCCTTTCAAAAGATATTATGGCAATCTTCTCCTTCTGATTCAATTTCTGCCTTTGATTTAAATACCGGCACTTATGGTACAGTGGCGGAAATTCTCTTTTAGCAATTCGGTGCTTAAATAGGTGATTCAATTTAGGACACATTCTCGGTTCTCCAGGATAATCTACAAAGACTTCCAAGTTGATGATCTTACAGGTTCTGATGAGCTTCTAAATGCGCTAGGTTGGAGCTTCTAAGGTTTCTTTTTAGAGATGGTTTCAAATGATTCACGAAATTTTCCAATGTAGATCCGAAAGACGTTTATCCAAGTGTTCTTGAGTTTGGGTATCATGAAAATGACAAAACTCTTGGCCTTGTGATAATTTCAAACTGATTTCTTGCAATTGTTGTTTGACATTTCACAGATTTTTGACAGTTTGGGCCTTCTTGGTCCTTGTGTCATATCCACTAAAGTTCTCATGCAGGCCCTTTGGATGGAAAAGACCTCATGGAATGATCCGATTCCTGTTTTGGTACAAAACAATTAGGTTCTAAGAAAAACCTAATTATATAAAACAATCTTGTAATTCCACGTCATGTTATTTGTTACAGTCCAGTGAATGTGGAGATGCATTGATTTGCAGATGCTTCAGTTCATGCATATGGTGCATCTATTTATTTCCGCTCAGTTGGCTCGCAAGGTCAGGTTTTCATTCGACTTCTTTGTGTGAAGGCTAAGGTTGTGCCCCTAAAGCCCATTACTATTCCATGATTACAAGTTTATGTGACCACGCTGCTGGCTAATCTTGTCACTCAGGCTACAAAGGCCATCGATATAGACCTTGATAGATGTTTTTTGGTCTAATTCCACTGTTGTTTTGAGGTGAGGTGGTAAAAAATTCCTCCAAATCAACTCAAAACTTTTGCATGCAATAGTCATAGACATACAATTTTTGACAGCCCATGCCATGTGGCGGGCATGTGTCCACTAAAACAAATCCTTCCGATAAGCTTTCCAGAGGAGTTTCACCTGCTCAGTTGTTAGATTGTAGCTTATGGTGGAAGTCCTGGTTCCACGAATCAAAAAGTTCATAGCCTATAGATCGCATTTCCAATTTATCAGATTAAAGGTGCCTTTCATTGTCTTATGAGATTAAGGTCAAACTTTGTTATGCTTTATTTTAAAGTAATTAGGAACTCAATCCATTAATTTAGAAGTTAGGGACTTTTTTAGAGTATGTAAAAACCAGTGTTAATTAGTGAAATTTCGTTGACGATGTGAAACCCATGGATTAGTAACGTTCACACAGATCTTGACGCCAGTTGCTTATTTTTGCACTTGTAAGCGCTGACGTAGAGTTCTGTTGTGAGAATAAGTTCATCTTCCCATGAACGCAGGTGAAAGTACGTCAATATCGCTTGGAGGGGGAGACATTTAAGGCAAAGACTGCCGTTTAACTCGCCAGATTTTATCGTAGCGTCAGATCTATCGTACCAATAGATTTTTCGTACTACTACCAGGCAGTTCTGGCACGAATACGTTACATTCCCTACGCTTTTTAACCCATCGTTACAGTTTCATCAGTGCCGCCCTACCAACAGGAGCCAGCACAGCGACTCACAACAGGACAAAGAAGAAAGGACCGCTCCTGAGATTACATCAACATCAAGTAGCTTTCAGGGAAAGTGTTATTAGTAATTTTATTTCATTTCTCTGGGGATTTACTGGAAGGACTGAGCGAGATAGATAACCTTTTTCATGGAACAAATTTTCTACTTTGACCAGGATTGAAAGAGATTGCTTTATGTTTGTGGTTCATAACCAATCGTCATACGCCCCTTTCAGAGGGACTCTCACACCTAAAGAGATTACTTCTTCACATTCTTACTTGATAAAAACACTTCAACAAAAGTCATTCCATAAGAAATAAAATGTTTCAAAAGGGTGTTTTTCCATTGCAAAGTCTCTGTTTATAGCATAACTCCCTTTCTTAACTCCGACAGCATAATACAGAGGTTGTTTTCAAAATTACCATCTTTTCTTTGAGAAAAACCTGCAATATTAATTTATAACACTCATAAATTATAAAATGCTCAACCCTATCAATAAATCCCTAGCAAATAAAGGAAAGTTATTACAAACACTTATCCTAGACCTTGGAGTATTATTTACAGGTGTAGGGCGTCTCAGGGAGCACGGTCCATTCTGCTTTGTCCTGTAGCAAGGCTGGAGTTACTGCTACTACCAGTAGGGCTTCCTCGGTAAGATGATAAGAGGGGGCAGCACTCGCGTCAGCACTACCCAATAATGGTACGATTAGTTTAATGATAAGGTAGATGTGATGGTATGATGGAATCTGCGTGACTAATCAATGGTCCACGCTTTTTATGTCTTCTCCCACCAACCGAAGTCTACGCACTTCTACCCACGGATGTGAGAAGATAACTTCTTCTCACGCCAGAACGCTGCATGATCGTTTATGTTTGCAATGATAAGCAACTGTGCAGAGATCCGTTGTGAAAGTCACTAATCTCGGGGTTTCACAACATCAAGGAATTGCACTAATTAAATGGGGATTTTTACAAATATTAAAATAAAGTCCCCAACTTCTAAATTAATAATTCTAATTCCCGGAAGCTTTAAACAAATTTCCGCTAGGCATAGAGTCGATCATCTTGTTTTTATTTGTGAACAAATCCATCTGTTGTACAGCATGTAACAGTTTAAATTTTTCTGTTACCAATACTGTTGGTTAGGCAATGTATTCTACTAATTCTGATAGATAGACAACCATACATACATACAGACCTCGTAGGAACGTGTTTGGTTGAAAACAACATTTTAGAAACCACCTGTGCTTGAGAGGGATATTATCTACTTGGTTAGATGAGCAAATTTTGTCTTCCTTTTTGATTTAAGCACTGCACAAAAATGGGTCTTGCGAATTGTGAACTTGAGCTTAGCCTGAAAAGTGCCAAGTATTTAGGTGCTTCCAAGTTAGTTGGTTCACCTTGTAATAATGTGCAAAGCCGAAAGTGGGTAAGTGTACTTCGCTTTTATGAATTTGAAATTGTTAAATCTAATAAGGGTTTTTTTACTTCAACACTTAATTACGGATTCACCAAAGTGGAATTTATTTACGGATTCACGAAAGTGGCACGTAACTACGGGTTCACGTGACATTAAATTATTGCGAGAAGCACGCAGTATAAAATTTTTACCGGAAGCAAGTGGAAATAATGAGACAGGAGTATTATTCACTCTGGAATCAGAAATATATGTTTTTAATAGAATTGCACATGGTGAATTCTAACCCCTGAGTTTGGAACACCCCAAACATTTTTTTGTTGCCATTCTGAACGCACCTTGCAAGGCAACCTTCATTTCTGAAGAGTATTTTTAAAAAATTTCAGTATACCAAATCTACAGTTTAATAAGTTATTTCACCTGGAATCCACACAAATTGCGTTTTGGTGATGGAATCGTAAATTATGGAAAGCCGTTAATCGTGCATGCTGTCCAATTGTGTTTTTGAAACTTTTATCTGCACAGGTGTTGTCCTTGTTCGATCAATAATAGGAAGTTCTAGTTGAGGCCCGCTAGGTAACATCGATATCAACGTTTTAAACCAGGTGACAACAATTATCTGCATACCAAACACGCAAATAAGTATTTCCAATTTTATTCCTTTTATAATAGTAAAATTTTAATTCGCTGTATAGTTGAAACTGTACTGTAACATTTTTTTAAAGCAGCACATGACATTTCATTAACCTAAATTTGTTTGCTTGAATCAGTTACTAATCTAGGGACTTACTGTATGTTCTCTATGTCTAGGGACTTCAATTTTGTACAAGTCTGAAATAGTTAAAACGAGCTCGATTTAAATACTAGATGACTTCATTCAATATTAAAATATTTAACAAAATTTATTATGCTGTTTGCATTGCAGCAATTTTTTATTTTATTTTTCAAGTGGCACCATTTCCATACTGTAAATATTGTAAAACATTTATAAAAAAAAAACAAATTTTCGGTTGTTCATATCGTTGGTTTAAAGAATTTTTTATAATATATTTTTTTACTCACTGAAATAGTGGCAATGTGTTACTGTTTATTGAACTTGGATTGAATCAAGTGTATGGTTTTACTAGTAGGACTAACAATTTAAAGAACCCACTGCAGGCCTTGAGATAAGAATGCAGTTCGTGTCTATTTCAGCAAGAAAATTTAAACCTCATTCATTTTTTAGAAAGATAAATAATTAGTAAGGTTACAAGCAGTGTTCAACTGCTTTGTTCACACGTGTGAACGTTATTAGATAATTACTGCCTGCAATCTTACCAAGGTTACTGTTCATAAATGTCTTCGCTGCATTGGGTTTTCAACCAAATTGACTAAACCCATTATGGAAAACCAACCAACTGATCGAGTCAGACCATCACCACCATTTCATGTAGTTGGCATTGACTATGCTGACCTATTTCAGACCAAGGATCGTAAAGGATGTGGTGCTAAAATGTCCAAGTCATATAGTTGTCTCTTCATATGTTTCGCCACAAAGGCGATACATCTAGAATTAGTCGTCAATCTTTCCAATGACATTTCTTATGACCTTTCATGAATTTATTGCCCGTAGGGGTAAACCTAGCAATGTTTACTCTGATAATGCCATCGGCGTCAATTCAGAGCTTCTTCAATTGGGCAATTTCCGTCTTTAACAGCAAACTGTTATTCCTGAGAGGATAGCTGATATGGGCATGGACTGGCACTTCATTCCTTTACATTCTCCACATTTTGGAGGATTATGGGAGGCTGGTGTGAAATTATGATGCAGGCATCAGTTCTGCAGGGTCCTACAATCCACCCTCCTCACTTATGAAGAATTTTCCACCATGCTAGCACAGGTGGAAGCTGTATTGATTCCAAGACCTTTGTCTCCTGATCCTAACGATTTTCTTATGTTGAGTCCTAATCATTTTCTTATTGATCGTTTCATGATTGACGTTCCTGAATGTTCACTACACCATATTAAAGAAACTAGACTTAATATGTTCCAACAAATACGGCTGCTTCAACAGGAAATTTGGTCATGCTGGAGCAGGGAATATATATCCGAACTTCACAATGTTAAAAACGGGGTGCTAATTTCTTCAATCTTCAAATAGGCACGCCTTGGTGCTAATAAAAGAAGATAATCTTCCAGTGTTACAGTGGTGTCTTGGACGCATGGTTAATCTTCATTCTGGGTCAGATGGTGTAAACCGTGTTGCTTCAAAAAAACTGCAGCGGGAGTGATTCACCATTCGTTTTGAAAATCTGCCTGCTTCCGGTTGATAGTGTGTAAAATATTACTTCAGCATTTATTTTATATAATTTTAACTTTATTTTATTGTTCAAGGTATTAACCTGTTATACTTAGCTTAAGTTAGATTTTAGCATTCACTGTTATTTTGAAAGTTAGTTCTTTCAACACTGGAGGATTTATAGATTTAGACCACAATTAAAAACTGTTAGTGATGCCCTAACGCTGTTGTACAAAATTCTCATCCAAAGTTGCACTTTCAATACATTCATTCATTCCAGGATGCTCTATGTGGGCACAATGCCTTAGTTTCATGCTAAGATTAGAAAATGTATTGCAGTCTCTTTACTTGTAAATACATTCTAATTAATTTATCAATAAATGTTTATTCTAGACTTCTTTCAAAACCTATTGAGGGACACAGAGTCCATTGTTATACAGAAGATAGAGCTTATCAAAGGAATTTCTATTATAAACAACAAAACTCCTTTACAATTAGCATAATTTTTGTAAATTGATCTTTACTAGAAAGTCAACAACATAAATAATTAGTTACTATAAATATTAGTTACCTACATATTGTTATCAGTGACCTTTGCTGCATTCCTTTGATATCACCTATTTATTCCCAAGTTGTATCTATATTAAACATAAATATTACACAGGACCGAAATTAGGAAGTAAGTCATTTGACGACTACATAGTGATAATAACGTTAGTGTGCTCTCAATGTAGCGGCATCAATAGTCTTCAGCTGCGATAGGTACAAACAAATTTTTGTGGTGATTGCAGTGAATTAGCTGCTTCGGAAACACGTCTTGGACTTAAAAAAAACCTGTTTCATTGTCAGGTATGTGTAAATAACGGAAACAATCAGAACTCTACGCTGCAAGACCTACTGCACAATATGTAAGCTAAGATGCAAGATGCTCTAAAAGATCTTAATGTAGTATTTCAGAACTTCAAGAGCAAGTTCATGGTATCTCAAAAACTCTCTGAAACTCATGTAACAGTTCCTAATAGCAATTCTATTAAATTCTATGCTAACATAGCAAAGTCTCAACCAGCGATAGTAATAAAACCTGTTACACAGCAAAGCAAGACAATAAAGGCAGAGATTAAAGATATGATTAAGTCTATTGAAATAGAAATTAGTGATTCAAACATACGCTGTAACATCTCAATTCACTGTGGTCCCACTTCCTTCAATATAAAAGTATTATTCGTTTTAATTTTACGAGGGCCATTTTTTTTCAACCTCCGATCACTCCGTACAGACGTTACGCGGGTAGCAGAAAGCGGGCATGCGCTGTAGACAACTGTGCAGCTCTTGCACTACACACTCCGCCATTGTTGACATTCAGGCGTCAGTCGGCGTTGTGCTACAGTCACGTAAACATGTCCGCTATTATTGATGCTCCCGTCAAGTGTGAAGTGCGAAGTGTGATTCGTTTTCTACAGCATGAAAGCCATAGTGCTGCAGAAATCCATCAAAGAATGAGTCGTGTGTATGGGGAAAACTTCATGAGTGATGGTGTTGTGCGTGAATGGTGTCAAAAGTTTAAAGATGGTCGTAATGATGTGCATGATGAAGGGGACCGAGGGCGCAAATCTGTCGTTTCAGACGACCTGGTTCAACGTGTTGACAGAATGGTTAAAGAAAACCGCAGATTCACCATTACTGCTTTGTCTACAGAATTTCCAGAAGTTTCAAACCTTCAAACACACGTGAAGGACTACTTGAATTCATTGGCAGCAACTTTCTTTGAACAGGGTATTGAAAATTTTGTCCACAGATATGACAAATGTCTTAATCTCTTCGGTGATTATGTCGAAAAGTAACCGTAAGTGTACCAATCTTTTGGTAATAAAATTATTGTTTTATATGAACTTGTCTTTTATTTATAACTTATCGGAGGTTGAAAAAAATGGCCCTCGTATATTAATACCATTTACAATCACAAATCAGTTTTGATTTGTGTAACATTTCCCTTTAGTATTATTAAATAATACACTATATACATAGATTTTTAGTTTTAATTTAATATTCGTTCTTTTGTATAAATAATATAAATAATTATAATCAGATGTAATTTTCTAATTGGTAAACCTTTGAATAATGTCCATAAATACACAACTGGTGTATATATGAATGTTATTTAGGACTCTCAAAATGTGTGGTTATCTTTAAACCAGAACAAATTTTCGTTTGTCTTGATATCTAACGGTCTTTTGAGCGCATGCCATCTTTCGATAAAAATGATCTTTATAAGGCCATGATGTCGTACCTGCTATGTAAAAGGTGTCTTTCTTTTATTTTTCTTAATATACATAAGTATCGTTTCAGAATACTAGCAAAATACGTATGGACAATGTCTACCTGAATAACCCGTTCAAAATATTAATGAATGGTAAGCTGATTACAGATAAATTTTTAGACTGTTCCTCGTGGCGTATTACAATATTTCTTTTTGTAACACGTTTATTTTCTAGAGTCCTCTGGTGGCATATCCTCCGGTCACATATTCCTTGGTGAAGTATCTTCAGGTGATATATTCTCCTGTAAACTATTCTCTGATGGAAAATTTAATTATCTATGCTAGGCTATCTATACCTATATATTATCTTTTATCGTACAAGAACTCATGTTGCCGTTATTTACCTTCTGAAATAAATTAAATGCTCCGTTGATAAAACAGATGGTTGTGGAACGGAAGGATTGGCTCTTACTAATTAGAAGTTTAAAGTTAACAACCAAAATAAACAATGAGAGAGTTCGTCTCAACAAACCGTAAGAAGATCCTATAGTTCTGAACAAGCCGTAAGCTCAATGTTTAAGTATACGTTTTCTTTCACATATCCTTAATACAAATATGAGTTTATCTTATTTACTTTTGTCATGGAACGATATCGCATGCGTTACATTTTAAATCTCAATTATCTAGAAAAATAATGCATATAAAATATAGTCATAACTTTATTTACCGATTACCTTAACTAATTTAATATTATCTTTGCTTTCGCATATAACCTTATGGTTTGTAATCAGAAAAGCTTTCATGAAACCTTTTCTGTGGATTTTGAGGTTATGTTCAATTCAAATTCTCGTAACTAATGTTAAACACAATAAAGTGTATTTATGATTTCCTTTTTAGAACGTTAATTTGGAATTGTGTCTAAGCACAATAATAATTTTAGATTTTGTAATATCTTATCTGGTAGAGTTTAAGACAAAATTTTAAAATTATGAGAGTGTAGATATATAAACTACACTTACTGATTTTGTCCTATGAGAATTTTGTTGTAAGAAAATAACGGTATATATTTAATTTTTTTATTAATGTTATTAACAAAACGTCAATATATAAGTTGTATTAAGGTATTTTCTTTTGTCATGTTCTAAATTGCATCCCTATAACTTGTCTGGATAAAATTTAACTTTGTTCTCTAAACCCCTGAGAAATAGTCTTTTGCAATCTACCGCAGCCACAAACGGTCGATGCTAGTCCCGCAAGAGTTTTATTTAGACTCTGTTGTACACCCATTCCTACTTGTAAAAAGGAAGGGTGCAACCCAAAGCATCAAAAAGGAAAGTTGTAACAAAGTTGCATGCAGTAAAATAGACAGGAACCTACTGCAAAATAAAATTACAGAAATACTAGATTATAAATATAACATTCAAGCACCTAATCTTTAAAAACCTAAAATAAGAATTAAAACCATCAGCAATGCAGATATTGACACAGATACCAACAGGATAACAAATGCCTTAATCAAACAAAATAAGCTGAATCCTGACGCAATCAATTTTCATCTAAAGACGCTAAAAGTTGCTGAAAATAAAAACACAAGGAATTCTATAATAATGTTTGAGACATCCTAAAACGCATGAGATCTTGCTGCAAATGGGTAAAGCTGAAAATAGGTATAAAATGGTGTATAGGTATAAATAATCGTGAATAGGCATAAATAAATATAGTTAAGCGTAGGTATAAATAATAGTTCTTATAGGTATTAGTAAGAATAAATGTGCATATAAATACTCAATATTTTAATCCAAATAGGGAGATTATTCTGTGGATTTATAGGTTATAGTGGGTGTAGATAAGTTAGATAATTATTTATGACATGGTACCCCATGAATATACAAGTCAATTAAAATTTAAGACATTTTAAAAAACGATAGTATAGGAATTTACAATTTATAATAAACTTTAGGGTTAATTTTGCATTGTTGTAACATAACCGTATATATTAATAACAAATATTAGGTAGGAAATGTAGTTCTGTAAAGGTAGTTTAAAGATTTGTATTTTAAAGAAGTAGCGTGTAAGTTTATTAATCCGAAAGTTTTCAGAGTCAGTATACAGTGAAAATCAATAGTTTTTTTTTTGATTGGTTGGTTTATTGAATACAAAACAGAACAAAACTATTCTAATTTATGTACATAATACCTAGTGTGTAATGTTAACTAATTGGACAAAATTAATCAATATATCCACGTTTTTATGTCTCACTACTAATAGGCACCTAGATGTATACACCTGTATGTGCCAGGAAAAATTGTGTAATTTAATACAATTTAATTTAATTTCATTTCAATTAAATTTTGTACTTGGTTTAGAAAATAAATCAAAACTTCCAGATACTCAAATTTAAAGCAGAGTTTAAAGACAAGGTTACAGGGTCCGACCACAATTAGTGAATAGGTGTAATGATTTTACAAGAATCAGATTATATACAAAACTGCCTAAAAAGGCCTTATGCTGTAAGATCTGCAAAACTATCCTGATTGTTTAGTATAAATATTTTGCTGTATTTGTTAAATAGTTTAAGGTTGCGTATTTCTTTAATATAGTTTGGTAGGTGATTGTAAAACTTGGGGGCCAGGTAGTTCATAAATTTTAGATTAAATGTTCTGGCACTGCTTGGTATTGTTAGGTGTTTGTTATGTTTTCCTCTTGTGTGGTGTGTATGATTTATATAGTTTCCGAGAATATTCTTTTTGTGTGTATAACTACAGACTGAAAGAATGTAGATGCATGAAATGTTACAAACGTCTTCGTTGTATAACAATTTAGTTGGGAACCTACTCTGCTTTTTAAACATAACTCTAAGTAGAGTATTTTGTATTTTAGACAGTGGATTGATGTTAGACCTATAGGTTCCACCCCAGACGGCAATACCATAAGTAAGCAGGCTCTCTGCAAGTGATTTGTAGAAGACAATTAACATATTTTTCGAAAGAAATTCTCTTAATTGGTAAAATTTATATACCAGAAAACGTACTCTTTGAGTTAGATATGTGATATGTTCTTTCCATTTTAGGTGTTTGTCAATCAAGACACCGAGGTATTTTATTTTTGATACTGCTAAAATTCTGGTTTTGTGGACATCATTAAGTTGGATGAGATTAAATGTAGGTCTGTTTTTCTCTGTTATTGTGAAAGCAATGTACTTTGTCTTGTCAAAATTTATTGTCAACAAGATCTTCCACTAAACAAAAGGACAGACACGCAAAATTTAAATAACAATGATTCATATTTACTATCAATAATAAAGAATACCAACACCCATACAATTGATTAATTTATTAAACAAATCTCCTTGCAGCTATTATCTTAGTTTATTACAAGTCAACAATCATAATTTAATTCATATTACTTATTTTATTTTCATAACAAAACCCCTTACATCCATCAATGTATTTTTAGATTTATTTATTAATGCAACCTTCATTGTAATGCAATAACTATCCCGTTTTAATTATTCATCAAGTATGTGTCAATAGTTTTAAATGTCAACCCTAAAATAGTCGTTTTCGTTAAAATAGTTTCACGCTTCTTACATTTAAGATTAGACTCTAGATCGTAAGTAAACATTTTAATTACATCTTGTAATTATACGTATTTGCAGTTTCCTGAACAAGAAAATAAAATTTTCGAAAGCTCGAATCGATCAAAAAGGAGTTCTTAATTTGCCCTAATTGACTACAACCCCGAAACCAATTCCTAAATAATAATCAAAGTAGTCAAAAACTATAATAATTTATATATATACAGGGTGAGTTTTTAGTGTGGCAACGGTCGATAACTCTGTTATTATAAAAGCTACGTAAACCAAATTTGGAGGCATATTAGGCATGCCTAAAATGCACATTTTAAAAATATTTGGAAGCATACAGGGTGTTTCATAATTCCAGGGCATATTAAACTTATATTTTTTTTAATGAAACACCCTATATATTATTACATTTTTGAAAAGCCCATAAAAAGAGCTTTAATTTGATATCAAATTGTATCTGTCTATTCCTTTTAGTTTTTGAGATATTCAACTGTTTTTAGAAAAAATGACCCCAATTAGATACATTGCCACTGCACTAATACACAACTTATGTTAATTTTCAAGATGCAGAAAATTTTACCATATACCAGAGTATATTTGTAAATATCACTTTTTTGAAATTTCTTCCCAGTATACAGGGTGTGTCAGGTTTCGCAAAATGCAATTTTTTTAATTTTTTTTAAATGGCATCCTACCAATTTTATTGCTACAATGGATAGTTCATTAAGTGTCCTTTCATTTTTGTTAAGCATTCCCTATACTTCAATCCATTACTTTCTGAGATATTTTTGATTTTCTTCAAATTTTATGAATGTTTTTAATTTACATAACTAAAAATAACTTACTATTGTAGAATATTATAAAACAATTAATACATTTTGATTAACAATCAACTACACTTATCCAATAACAATTTTCACTAAAGATATAACAACCTACAATAATACGCTATCAACAGAATTCTGACAGATCAACGATATGCATTTTATAGAAAATGTTCAAGCAGGAAATCAGGCAGGCTTTGAAAAAATAACTATTAGGTGTAAAGTGTCATTTAGATTTATTAATTGTAGTGTGTTGTCATGCAACAGGATATCTCTCTTGGTATATTCTTGATGCAAGTAGAAATTTTTTTAAATTTGCCCCCAATACCCAAATCATATTTTTTAGTTCTTCCACTGTAAAATTCATTTTGAAAATTCCTTCAAAGATTACACTTAAAACAGAACTGATAATGTGTTAAATGACAACACACTACAATTAATAAACCTAAATGACATTTTGATTGTAATTGTAATTTTTTCAAAGTCTGCCTGATTTCCTGTTTGAACATTTTCTATAAAATGCATATTGTTGATCTGGCAGAATTCTGTTGATAGCGTATTATTGTAGGTTATTATATCTTTAGTGAAAATTGTCATTGGATAAGTGTAGTTGATTGTTAATCAATATGTATTAATTGTTTTATAATATTCTCCAATAGTAAGTTATTTTTAGTTATGTAAATTAAAAACATTCTTAAAATTTGAAGAAAATCAAAAATATCTCAGAAAGTAATGGATTTAGGTATAGGGAATGCTTAACAAAAATGAAAGGACACTTAGTGAACTATCTATTGTAGCAATAAAATTGGTAGGGTGCCATTTAAAAAAAAATTAAAAAATTGCATTTTGCGAAACCTGATACACCCTGTATACTGGGAAGAAACTTCAAAAAAGTGATATTTACAAATATACTCTGGTATATGGTAAAGTTTTCTGCATCTTGAAAATTAACATACGTTGTGTATTAGTGCAGTGGCAATGTATCTAATTGGGGTCATTTTTTCTAAAAACAGTTGAATATTTCAAAAACTAAAAGGAATAGACAGATACAATTTGATATCAAATTAAAGCTCTTTTTATGGGCTTTTCAAAAATGTACTAATATATAGGGTGTTCCATTTAAAAAAATATAAGTTTAATATGCCCTGGAATTATGAAACACCCTGTATGCTTCCAAATATTTTTAAAATGTGCACTTTAGGCATGCCTAATATGCTTCCAAATTTGGTTTATGTAGCTTTTATAATAACGGAGTTATCGATCACACACTAAAACTCACCCTGTGTATAATATATATATATATATATATATATATATATATATATATGTATATAATTATAGTGGTTTTAAAAGATCAACAAATAATTATAAAAGAAGCAATTTCAAAACACCCTGTATAAAGGAACAACCAGAATTTACGTGCGAAAGTTATATTAGTTAGTTCATTTTTAAGTATCAGGTATTAACAAAATTTTACAAATAATGAATGAAATTTAAGTAGGTTTGCAAAGAAATTAAATGGTAGAAGCCAATGCCATTAATTTATTAATTAAATTGAATTTAATTGAACGATTATTGATGTATAATATGCATAAAAGCCTTGCTAACAGACAAATATATCGGTGGCATTAAAACACGCTGAAATACAACTCCGAGAAATGTATTTCAAACCTTCGTTACGATTGAACACCTGCGTAGTTTGGAAATGTCACGCTTCCAATTATTTTTGTAGATAGCAAACGGTTACAGAGAATATCGAGTAAACCGTCGCTTATATTCTCTGGAAATGCTAATGAGCGGTTAGTTAAATCACGTAGTAAGTCCACGTGTGGTAGACAGCACACAAACAAGAATATCGATTTTCTACCATTCAAGCAAGGTTAGAAGGAGACGTAGAAAACGCATAAGCATGAGACAACGGTAGTATAGGAGGGATTTGAGAAACGTCAGTGGGTCCATGATTGGTCGATATGTTAGTTTGACTTGATATAAACACGAGGATAGTGTAGCGTAATTTTCTGAAAATATTGTAACGACGTACTGAAATTCACGGATTTGAAAATCGGGTTGAGTGCAAAATTGTGGGAATGTGTTGTTGTGAGCAGGAGATTTCGAATAAACGTAGCCAGGAGGTGGCAGTCTAAAGATATAAATAGTTTACGAGAACATTATTAAAGCCCTTAATGTTTCGATCGTCCCAAACGACGTATGAAAGTCAACACGAGTTGTGAGTATTATAAAATCATTTAAATTATATTGCATAGCGGTAGCCTCTTAATTAGTACGCGGTTAGTGTTCCGAGATTACATTTTTTAATTGAGGTATCACCTATAAATTTTTAACCAACTCGTGTTGGGACATTAAGTAACGTAGATTACAGTAAATATTTGTGAAAGACATATAATTGAAATGGAATTTGGAATTTGGTTACACCGTGAAGGCAGCATTAGCAGTTCAACTTAGATGGAGTTCGTCTAGTAACAGCTAGAAACGGCCTGCAGACTAGATAGAAGAAATACCTACCATCATCTACAGAGCGGAGATCGTCTAGAAATTTCCAGGTAACGATTTGAAATTGTGATTCTTATAAACTGTAAATATTGGGTGACGTATGAGAGTGTTTTTCAAGATAGTGTGGATTATTTACGTATTGAACATAATAATAACATAATAACTTTATTATGGTATTCAACTAGAAATTTGAAGGTGTCTATAAAGCTTTTAAACGTTCCATCAGAACGTGAAATTTTTGTGAAGAGTACATGGCTTTGTTTTTTTTTAGTGCAAAGTAGAAGGGCATACATTATGCTTAATTAGCTGAGTTATCATGAGCTCACCCTACCCCAGAGTTTACTTAGATTAAAAAAAAATAAATAAATAAATTATAAAGAAGGAATTTTAGAGAAGGTATTATTCAAGGCTCATTTACTCCAGGTATATTTTATGTGTTTGATGATTTTAAAATAAAATACAGGACATTACAAAATAAAATTTACTGACGTAACGTGAACAATGAAATATGGACAATATTGAATTTCTTTTGTAAATAGTAATAAATAAAAGATTGTATGTTTGTTGTATTTTGTGGTTTTATTGGGAGTGTGCGTGAATGATTGAATATGAGAGTGAATATAGATATCTAAAAGGAGGTCCAACTGAGCTATCCGGAAGCAGTTGATGAAGAAGGCCATTCAACCGAGGAAGAGAGGAAAACGGGTAAGAAATATTTTTTTGTGTATTATTTAATTTTGAATTTTCGAGTTTTGAAAATTTTTTAAAATTTTCGAAAATATTTTTGTTGGTGAAGATTTTACCCGAGCTCCACGGCAATATATATATATATATATATATATATACTGGGTGCTTCAAAAAAATGTATACACACTTTAAACTATTGTAGTTTTCCCTTTTCTACAAGGCTAATGTTATATTTCTTCGCCAGGTGCCAGCATAATCGTCCCTCTATGTTATATTATCAGTTGGAATTTGTAATATCAACATGGCGGACGTACGTTTGAGTTTTGAAGAACGAAAGCAGGTTATTAAGTGGTACTGGAAGTTTGAGAATGTAAATGAAGTTCAAAGACAGTGGAGAAGGGAGTATGATACAGAACCACCTTCAAGATTAACAATTACACGCATACAAGACAAATTCGAAGTTCATGGAACAGTGTGTGATGTGCATAAAGGTCATTCAGGTCGGCCTCGAACAGCTACAAGTGATGAGCCATCAACGACAGTCTTGGAACTGTTTCAACGCCTCCTAACAAATCTTCAAGGCAAGGCACGTGAAAGTGATGTAAGTGCTAGCAGCGTGCTACGCATTCTGAAGAGAGGCAAGTATCGTGTTTACATTCCAAGGCTGGTGCAACAGCTAAATGACGACGATCCAGATCGAAGGTTGCAATTTTGTGAATGGATTCAGGAGATGGTGATACGTGAACCGGGATTTATGGGTAGCATCATTTGGTCGGATGAAGCCCAATTCAAACTTAATGGAACTGTCAATAGGCACAATTGTGTTTACTGGTGTGAAGAAAATCCTCACATTACAATTGAAAAAGCTGTAAATTTGCCTGGTGTAAATGTGTGGTGCGGTTTGTCTTCAAGGGGACTCATTGGACCTTTTCGATTTGAAGGCACTGTAACTGGTATTAATTACCTAACAATGCTTGCTGATTCCATATTTCCTGCCATTCGTGCATTATACGGTAATGATGATTTTATTTTCAACAAGATGGTGTTCCTCCGCACTATCACAGGGACGTCTGAGCTTACCTGGATCAAAATTTGTCGGGCCAGTGGATAGGACGCAGGGAGCCAGTCGAGTTTCCAGCACGCTCTCCAGACCTTACACCACTGGATTTCTTCTTGTGGGGCACAGTAAAAGATGAGGTGTACAAACGTAAACCACGTAACCTAGACATTCTTTGGAATGAGATTCAAGCAGTGTGTAGAGAAATCTCATTGGACGTTTTGATACGATGTACAGAATCTGTGGTGACTCGTACTCAGAATTGTATTGATGCTGCAGGTCACCAATTTGAACAGTATTAACATTTGTTATTTATGTTTCATTTACATTGGACTTTCAGCTTTCTATTTTCCTGAAATTTAACTTTGTAGAACGGTAAATAAATTTTCTATGGAAGTTCAAAGTGTGTATACATTTTTTTGAAGCACCCAGTATATATATATATATATATATATATATATATATATATATATATTGCTGTGTTCTCTGGGACAATCTCTGGAACACTCAAGCCTTTTCTAAAAACCATTCAAGCCCCCAAATTGGGCGCCGTAAATTGCCGTGGTACTCTTTTAAATTCGTGCCCACTCCTGGGCCAACATAAAATTTTCAAAAAAAAATTTTATAAACAAAATTTCTTACCCTTTATTTCGGACGCCTTCAGATTTCTCTGCTCACCCTGGCTAACTCAGCAATTGTCTTCTTCTCAAATACCTATCTTTAAGTACATACCTCTCTCTCTCTCACACACACACACACCATTCAATGAAATTAACAAAATAATACCATAACCATACAACCTTTTATTTACACATATTAACAGATAAAATATTTACACATGAGTACAAACGGTTTGGTACAATTATTACCAGCTCAATTATCAAATGCTTTAAAGTCCTTGATTTTTTAAAATTATTTTAAACAAATTCGAGTAGATATGAGTAGATGGGCCCCACATGTAACCCTAATTTGACTTCATACTGGTCTATTGTGAGCTCACTACAACCCAGTTTTTGTAAATGCTTTTTAAACCTTGCATTATTGAAAACAAATTTACAGACCCGTTTACTCCTTACAACCACAATTTATAGCCTGAATAAATTTTTATATATCCTCAATAAACCCTTTTTCAATACTCAAAATTATTAAATTGTTCTGCACATGTACCTTTTTAAGCAAGTTTTAAAAACAATAAATACGCCACCAATAAGTCAAACAAACACAAAAATATCCACAAATGTTTATATAAAAACAGAAATTTCAAGTTTATTACCTAGAGACACCTTCACTCCTCGTCACCGCTGGATATGGTTACCAGAAACCCCTCGTCGTTGTGTCCATCTACTATGCTGAGGCCAGGATCCCTAGATCACCACCATCCAATATCTCCGCTACTGCAACGGTACTTCTCCCAAGATATTCGCTTCATCTCAACAGTAACATTCCATACCAGATATTTCACGCATACAAATTGCTTTCAGTTCTGCTTACCCCAAATATCATCTATCCATTTAATAACTTTTGTCGTAGTAACGGCACCTTTTATTTAAATAAGCACCAACTCGTGCAATCACTTTTATAACTAGCGGTCCGCTACTACAGCTTTTATAATTTCTAATAGGATGTTTAATGCAACTGTACTGAACACAAAAATTTATAACCGAAAGCTTTTACTATTATGTTGTAGATCTAAATCCGTATTCAGCTCTCGATGAAAGGAAAGAGAGCTTTAATATATTCGTTAATGTATTTATATTATTCCAAACCCCCCTAGTGGAACCTGTTTTGCGTGAAAAGCTTGTTTTCAAAACGGCTTCTTAAAATGTTAAACGTAACCGACTATAATTTCTAAAAAATTTCTCCCGTCTGTCGTGCTGTTTACACAGAATTTCGTTTCCTACCTTACCGTATGCGCACTTCTCGAAAACTGTTCGCCATCGACCAATGATAGAATTTTCCTCCGTTCAGACACGCCACCTTTTAGCTATATATTTCCGTTCCACGCATATCTGTTGTCTCCTTTCGAACCCCTTTTAAATTACAGAAAATCAATATTGTAGTCGTCATTCACTTTTACCCGTGTATATCTTACGTGACTTCAATTCAACGCTTCATTTATACATTTCTCTGTCTGTTTTATATTATCGATCGTTTATTCCACTCACTCCTTAAGGTACTGGTTATTTACCAGCTTATACAAATCGACCGTTGCAACAAACTTCATAGGAATTCTATGTTAACGTTCGTTTAATATTCTCTGAACGTAACATTTAACCAACAGTGTTTCTTGAAATTATCGACCGTTTGAAAATAACAATTCCTAGATTTTCCCCTTCGTAGTATTTGTATAGAACGTGGGCTTTTAAAATGAACAACCTTTGCTTTTGAAATTATTAATTTTCTAATGCATGCAAGCTCCCTTCTTGCTTTCATGCGTTTGATTAAAAGAAATTATAATTACTTATGCGTATCCTTGAGTTGTTTATGTACTCTAAAACTTTCTTCCCTTATATAATCTTTCCAATTTCAATTCCAATTTAAATATATAAAAATACCTTAATACCTGTTCGTTTCCACTATATAAATTACTTAATTCGGCGGGTAATTAATTTCCTCCTATTTCTATATACACGGTTGCTAAAATTTTATTGTCTATACCTATTTACCCTCTAAATCGACAACAATATATATTAGTAAATAAGATTATGTAATTTTCGTTACTTCTTGTTCATTCAAACAATTATTGCCATTTGCTTCAAACTCTTAAGAATTTTTAACCTCACTAAAAATTTTTAAATTGTGAAGTTTTAAAAATACTTAGTTAAAAATTTTAAATTTAATTCTTGTGCACATGGGCATTAGTGATCCACGAGCTAGTACTAAAATAAATATGAACAAAAATTGCCCCACGTCTCGAAAAAGTTTCGCCATCCCTGGTCTGGGTGAAACAAAATAAAGCTTTTTGTAGACCAATGTAATCATTCAAATCTAAATTACCATAAAACAAACAAACAACTTGCCTATTCTATTTCTAACTACTCACCTTTTGAGTTGATTGTGGTCCAGTTTATTAAGATATAATGCTTTTAATTTTCCGCAAGGGTATCGTGGCAACGGAACATACGCTTTATAACTGAACTTTTTATCATCTAAGGCAGCAATTACACGCAGCTCTTGTTTCGAAGGCTTAGGTAATTTTCGCATTAATCTCTTAAGCTGTTTACGTCTATGTGAAGTGTCAGATTCACTAGAGCTATCAGTGTTTATACGTCCTGAAATTTTTAAACTATCTTTTATACATCTCTTTCTAAAACCAGTGGTCAATATTGCATTAGATTTTAAAACATTATCGGTTGATATTGTTCTATTGCTTATATTTGAATCTTCATTTTCAACGATTTGGACATCATCTTTATCGCCTAAAGACGGTTTCTTAATTTTAGAAATTGTTATTTCTTGGCCAATTCCTAAAGCAATAGCATCAATAGTACCGTTTCTACTTTTAGTACGTAATGACTTGCTCATAAAACAATCTTCGTCTTTTTCAGGTTCAGAGTCTGAAATAATTAATACCGAATCATTAGCATCACTGGTAGGTATAGCTTTAAGTTTGTTAATATCAATACATTTTAAAAAGACTTTAGCATCATTCTTCATTTCGGCAGTCATATCAGTATCCTCGTTAGATTCGTTTTCGTTGCCGTTAGCATCAATGTAAACAATATCATTCACATTATCGATATCATCTGGAACATTGTCATTTTTTTCGCAACTACCATTGGCGGCATTTTTTTCAGTATCATCATCGATAGCATTCGTTTCTGTAACCTCAGGAATATTTTCAAAATTTGCCGCAGTGTTATCATTGACAGTAGCAGCTTCTGCAGTATCTGGTATTTCATCAGTAACGTCTTCTGTAACATTATCGTTTTGCCCATTCATTACGTTACAAGTTTCGTTTGACACTTCATTAGCGTTGCTTTCATAAACATGTTCCACAACACCATTACTAGATTTATCTGATGTTTCGATAACATCATTAGTATCATCTATGTCAGACTGGTTAATTTCATTTGTAGAACTTTCAGTGTCTTTGCTCTTATTATTTACATCATCTATTGTACCTTGCCAAGCATTATAAGTTTCGTCAAAGCATTCAGTGATTTTAACAACGTCCTCCTTTAAACGTTCAATAACAATTTTACTATCCTGAAAAACCTTATTGGCATCGACTTTATCATTAAAATCACAATCTTTAATACATTTTCTTAGGTTCTTAGAATCTTGAATTACTTCTTCTGCTAAGTTAGTTATATCTTTAAATACCTTCTTCAGTGCCGCCTTAGTTTTACTTTTCCCCATTGTTGAATGCACTTAAGATACAACTAAAACAGAAAAAAAAATACAGTTAACTAATGGTTAAGAATTTTAAAAAATATCAATTAGAAAAGATGAAAAACTAATGAGCAGTTAGTGATAAACAGTAAAATAAAGAATAAACAAGGAAACAGTATTTAGTTTTGATTCCAGTTCCCGCGCTTTAAAGATTGAATACCTGCATATAACTTGAACTACAATGATATGTGTATTGATCAAAAATAAACAAATTTTATTTAACAATTTAATATAATTACCTTTTCTCAAGAATAAAAAAACGTTAAAACTATTTTACAGCGGCCATCTTTAGCTCACAATACATACGCCACACATCTGGTTCTGACAATTTAAACAGAAAATAACTGACAACTATAGTATTAGGGTGCGGCTACTCGATGTTTACCGAATGGAATACAACTTTATTCATCTAATAAACGAACAAGCCAATGGGTAAAAAGTGTGCTTTTATTAAATTATCAATTAATGAATTAGCAGCATAGTTCTCAAAAGAAACATTAAGATAGGTCGCCTATTTTGTAAGGGCCTATTGCTTTCAAATACTATATGTGAAACAGCTACAACATTAATGAAACTTTGATTACGGTATAGCAACAAGTTGTTTGAGATGTTTAAACGCAGCTGGAGTCTAGCAATGTTAATGCAGCAATCATATATAGTAACTTAAACCAAAAATACTAACGCTTCTACGTATCTATACCTTGTACGTTATTTGGCAATCGCTCGATATTAAAGCACAATTACACAGTTAAGTACATCTAGCATGGTATACTCCAACATATCTGTATTTATGCAAGGTTCGGACAAGGAAAAATTTTCTGCTACAGCAAAAACAATAACTTAAGTTATGTGTCATTTTAGTACGTATCAAATTATTTATGTCTAACTTTTATGTATATCTTTATTATTACTTGAAGTTTAAATTAAACGCCTTTTTTGAACACTAACTTATCTTCCTGTAGAGGGATTATATGGTAGTTGTTTACTGACGTATGATTTCCCTCGGCAAATGCGAAGGGACTGTTTGAAAAAGGTGGTAGTGGAATATCATCTGATAAAACTTCTCAAAGTGGATAGAAAACTCTTTGTCACTGCTTCATAGTCTGAAAGTGTAAAAGCAACATCGTATTTCTTATATTTGATTCCTGCATCTGGGGTTCTTCTACAAGAAGAAGTTTGCCAGCCAGACGTCCGCCCTTTAAGATAAATGTAGTGCAGGTAAAATAAATTTATCTAACTCTATATCATTGTCATTAAATACCTTATAATGTAGGTTAATACTCAATAATATTAAACCGTAACAAGAATATAAACTGATTCCGTTATTGAACTTTGATTAACAGTAACACTAACTTATAGCAATTTAAAATAAGGTTACACAATTCCAACAACTAAAACCAAAATCAAGAGCAAGAGAGAAAACAAAAAAATACCTATTAAATAATTAAATTTGTAAATAATGCATCATTTTTGTATTAAAATAAAAATTAATTATAATTCATAATCTTTTCAAATTAACATGACTACTCTAAATCAACTTAAATTATATATAATTAGTAATATATATTGCGTGGAACTCGGGTAAAATTTTCACCAACAAAAATATTTTCGAAAATTTTATTAAATTTTTAAATTCGAAAATAGAAAAAATTTCAAAATTAAATAAATTCAAAAAAAAATTTCTTACCCGTTTTCCTCTCTTTTTTGGTTGAATGGCCTTCTTCATCAACTGCTTCCGGCTAGCTCAGTTGGACCTCCTTTTGGATATCTATATTCACTCTCATATTCTATCATTCACGCACACTCCCAATAAAACCACAAAATACAACAAACATACAATCTTTTATTTATTACTATTTACAAATGAAATTGAATATTGTCCATATTTCATTGTTCACGTTACACTTTAGTAAATCTTATTTTGTAATGTCCTGTATTTTATTTTAAACTCATCAAACACATAAAATATACCCGGAATAAATGGGCCTTGAATAATACTTTCTCTAAAATTCCTTCTTTATAATTTATTTATTTATTATTTTAATTTAAGTAAACTATGGGGTATGGTGAGCTCATGATAACTCAGCTAATTATGCATAATGTATGCCCTTCTACTTTGCATTAAAAAAAACAAAGCCATGTACTCTTCACAAAAATTTCACGTTCTGATGGAACGTTAAAAAGCTTTGTAGACACCTTCAAATTTCTAGTTAAATATCATAATAAAGTTATTTACACGTATTATGTTCAATATGTAAATAATCCACACTACCTTGAAAACCACTCTCATACATCCCCAATATTTACAGTTTATAGGAATCACAATTTCAAATCGTTACCTAGAAATTCCTAGAAGATCTCCGCTCTGTAGATGATGGCAGGTATTTCTTCTATCTGGTCTGCAGGCCGTTTCTAGCTGTTACTAGACGAACTCCATCTAAGTTGAACTGCTAACGCTGCCTTCAAGGTGTAACCAAATATCAAATTCCATTTCAATTATACGTCTTTCACAAATATTTACTGTAATCTACGTTACTTAATGTCCCGACACGAGTTGGTTAAAAATTTATAGGTGATACCTCAATTAAAAAATGTAATCTCGGCACATTAACCGTGTACTAATTAAGAGGCTACCACTATGCAATATAATTAAAATGATTTTATAATACTCACAACTCGTGTTGACTTTCATACGTCGTTTGGGACGATCGAAATATTAAGGGCCTTTAATAATGTTCTCGTAAACTATTTATATCTTTAGACTGCCACCTCCTGGCCACGTTTATTCGAAATCTCGTGCTCACAACAACCCGTTCCCACAATTTTGCACTCAACCCGATTTTCAAATCCGCGAATTTCAGTACGTCGTTACAATATTTTCAGAAAATTACGCTACACTATCCTCGTGTTTATATCAAGTCAAACTAAACATATCGACCAATCGTAAACCCACTGACGTTTCTCAAATCCCTCCTATACTACCGTTGTCTCATGCTTATACGTTTTCTACGTTTTCTTCTAACCTTGCTTGAGTGGTAGAAAATCGATATTCTTGTTTGTGCGCTGTCTACCACACGTGGACTTTCTACGTGAGTTAAATAACCCTCATTAGTATTTCCAGCGAATATAAGCGACGGTTTACCCGCTGTTCTCTGAAATTGCTTGTTATCTACAAAAATTAAGTAGAACTTGACATTTAGAAAATACGCAGGTGTTCAATCGTAACGAACGTTTTAAATACATTTCTCGGAGTTGTATTTCAGCGTATTTTAATCCCACCTATATATTTGTCTGTTAGCAACGCTTTTATGCATATTATACGTGAATAACCGTTTAATTAAATTCAATTAAATTAATAAAATAATTGCATTGGCTTTTACCATTTAATTTCTTTGCAAACCTACTTAAATTTCATTCATTATTTGTACAATTTCGTTAATACCTGATACTTAAAATGAATTAACTAATATAACTTTCGTACGTAATTTCTGGTTGTTTCTTTATACAGGGTGTTTTGAAATTGTTTCTTTTATATTTATTTTTGATCTTTTAAAACCACTATAATATATATATATATATATATATATATATATATTGCTGTGGAACTGGAAACAATCTCTGAAACTCCCTAAAAATCATTCAAGCCCCAACGTTGGGCCGTCATAAAATTGCTGTGTTCCCTATAAATATCGAGCCTCACGAATTGGGCGTCATAAAATTGCTGTGTACCCTATACGAATCGAAAATTGCACACAATAGAAAATTTTTTCAAAAAAATTATTTCTTACCCAGATTCCTGCTTCATCACTTTATTACTTCAACCGCTCCCTGGCTAGCTCAGTTGGGCTTCCTCTTGGATACCTAGGTTCACTATCATACTCTTTATCGTTTACGCACACTCTCAATAAAACCACAGAATAATACAACAATCATACAATATTTATTTACCACTATTTACAAATAAAAATTCAAGATTATTTACATTTCAGTGCTCAAGTTACACTTCTATAAATTCTATTTTTGTAAAGTCCAGGATTTTAACTTGAAATATCAAACACATTGAATGTAACTGGAGTAAATGGGCCCTGAATAATACCTTATTTTTTTCTTTATTGATAATTAATTTTAATTAGTACACTCTGGAGTATGGTGAGCTCATGATAACCCAGTTAATTATGAATAATGTATGCTTTTTACTTTGCATACTCTTACAACAAACACAAAAAACCCATGTACTCTTAACAATAAAAAAATTTTAATTTCTGAGGAACGTTAATAAGCTTTATATACATCTTTAGATTAATATTTAAATACTATAATAAAAGTTAGTTATACGTATTATTTTCAATACGCAAAATAATGCAAAATACCATCATAGTTCACTCTCACACATCACAATAAGCTTTATAGTTTATAAAAAAACAACAAATTCTAAAGCGTTACCTGGAATTTCTTGAAGATCCCTACTCCGTTGACAAAGCCGTTAAGTTCCTGCACCCTCGGTTTTGTGGTTCTGCTCTGCTCGCCGCTGCCAGCTATTTGTAGATGAACACCCTCTAAGCTCTGCATTCACGATGCATCCAAATCCAAATCCAAGCATATTACACTTCTTTTATAATTGCTTAATTTAATTTACGTTACTTTACGTCACTTCACGAGCTTGTTAAAAATATATGTTGCACCTCAATAAAATTTAGACTCGTCACTATCCGCGTTTCAAATTATGAGGCCAACACTGTACTATTCAATTAAAAAAAAAATTATATACTTACAAGCTCGTGGTAAATTTCTGTACGTAGTCTGAAGCGATGAAAATACTAAGAAAGCACTATTAATTTTCTTAAAGTATTTATACAATTCAAAATGCCACCTCTCGGCCACTCTTCCCGCGAAATCCTTCATTTAAAATAATACTTCCTGAAATTTTGGTTCAACCGTTTTTGAAATCTTCGAAATTTAGCTCCTCGTTATTATATTTTCCGAAAAACCCGCATTCAATATTCCCGGGTTGGTATGTTGTACTACTAACTATATAGACCAATAAGATATTTCATTGACGTCTTGAAACCCCGCCTGTATTAACGCTATTCCTCTCTTATGCATATTCTATGTTTCCTTCTAACCTTGTTTGAGTGGTAGAAAATCGACATTACTGTCAGCGTTTTAAACTAACCCATGTGGACTGAATACGTGCGTTTCGAAATGAACTGCTATTATGCCTGTCTCATTCCGAAGCATTTCATTGATTGTCTATCCCTTCTGCGCTTTAAGGAAACTTTTAGTTAGCATTTATACGAACCGTCCGACCGTTTACCCGATATACCTCGAATACTATCTTTTATTTACACAAATAAGGGGAACATGACATTTCCAAACCTGCAGGTGTTCAATTTAACGATCGTTTTTAAAACAACCTTTCTAGGAGTTTACGTTTCAAGGTATTTTATATTCAACGGCTGTTCGTTTGTTAGTAAAGCGTTTCACCTTGGTATTATCGATTTTTCAAGCTCTTATGCGTATTAAACGTGATAACCCTTTCAATTAAATTAATTAATAATTTGCATTGGCTTCTACAATTTATTTTCTTTACGAACCCAACTAAATTTTAATCACTACTTGTAAAATTTTGTTAATACTTGTTACTTTAAATTCACTAAATGAAATAAATTTCGCACGTAAATTCTGATTGTTTCCTCTATACAGGGTGTTTGAAATTGCCTTGTTTATACTTAAATTTAGCCCTTTAAAACTACTACAATATATATATATATATATATATATATATATATTCTTGTGGAAATTATAGGTTAAGAAGGATAGATAGGTCTAAATAATAAAATTTTAATGACTGTGTATATAGGAAATAGGAACAATTTATTTACGCGCCAAATTAATTAGTTGTGACATTGAAAACGAACAGATACTAACATATTTTGTATTTTTAAATTGGAATATAAAATTTGCATGACGTGTAGAAGCTTTAGAGTACATGAAAACTCAAGGATACGCATAATTAGCTTTAATATTTTGAATCAATAGCATCAGATAAGAAACGGAGCTTTTGGGTATAGAAAATCAATAATTTAAACGCATATTTTCATTTAACTAAACTAAACGTTCGTTATACAAATCCTAAGAAATGCAAAATCTTGGAATTATAATTTCAAACGGACAGTTTGCTTTAAAGAAACACCTGATAGTTAAAATAACAAGTTCAAAGAACTGAAATAGACGCTGGAACAAAATTCTGTAGAATTGTATGTAACGGTCTATGCGCCAAGCTACTAAAACAACAGATGTTTTGAAGGCAAAGTAAAACGGAATATCCATAATGTAAAACAGACAGAGAACACGTATAATAAAACGTTGGTTAAAATACTTGTCTAAAGTACGTGGTAGATTGGAGATCAACCACAATATCGATTTTCTGTTGCTTGAGTAGGATTTTAAAAGAGACAGTAAATATGGGTTAAACGAAGAAAGGTAGCTAGGGGTTGGATGTTAAAAACGGGGGAAAGCAATATAATTGGTCGAATGCCAGAAATTTTGAGAAGCTCGCGTCGGTTAGATGTTGTTGAACAGATTTCAACGTAAAAGCACGGTAGACTGGAAATTTGTGGACGTAGAATTTCGTTACGTACAAAATTTGTAGAATCTGTTTTGAAAAATAAGCATTTTGATGGAAATAGGGTCCGTGAGGGGTGTACGAAATCATATAAATACACTAGGAGAGGTATTAAAGTTCTTACGGACTTACTCTTACTTGCTCTTACTTTGTACTGATTCTCGTACGTCGCTTATTCCTTGAATGATAATACGACATCCTAATTTAAAAGTTTGTAAAACGCAGTTAGTAACGTACATCGATAATGTATTAAAAGTGTGATTTGCACAAGTCAGTGCTGGCTTATAGATCTAATGAAAGGATGGTACCAGGGTAAGCGAGTTGAGAAGTTTAAAACTAGAATGCGTGAAGTTTAGTGATTACGGGTGGTTAAGCTTGGTCTAGTCTATTATCGGTGTAGAAACACTAAAGGCGGTTGCAGAGATTTTGATAGCGAGTGAAAAATGAGTTGGATCTATGGATAACAACGAAGTGTATGGAGACAACGACAAGAGTTTTGGAACACATCTTCAGAGGTAATGATGAGAAAAGCTTACGCCATATAATGAAGTTAATTTCTTGCTTTTGCTTGAACATTTGTGCTAGTATTTTGTGCTTGAGTGATTTGACTTATTAGGGATGTATTTTATTACCATAAAAACTCATTTGAAGGGGTATATGTAAAAGACAATTGATGTTTATTATTTAACAAGTTGAAAATGCAAGGCATTGTCGCAACGAACTTCCAAATGTAGACTTACTTTAAAACAATTTAAAGAAATTAAAATTATTATGTTGTAATAATTATATGTATTCAGATAAAATAAAAATTAATTCCCCGGGGGGGTCGGGTATCCGTGGTCAGATTTTGTGGGGGGTACCATATTTCGACTCAGATATGTTAGGGGAGTCCAAATATGTATCGCACATTAATTTTGGACCTATTTGAAATTTTAATTTTCCCGACGGAATATCGCGGGGGCACGGCGTCCCCGTGGCCCGATTTCAACTGACATCAAAACTTAAGCTCAGGACACCGAGCTGAATCGATTGATGTATCACACATTGATGTCCGACCATTAGAAAGGCCTCGGACGGACAGACGGACGACAAATCGATTTCATAAACGAACGAAGTTCGTTTAAAATATAAGTAAATGACATAAAAATTTTGTTGTAAGGAGTAAACGGGTCTTTAAGTTCGTTTTAAACAAAAATGCGATGTTTAAAAGCATTTAGAGTAACTGGGTTATACTGAGCTCACCATAGACCAGAATAAAAATCAGTTTAGGGTTGCACGACGGGCCCATCTACTCGTCTAAAATGAAACTGTTGAAATAAATAGAAATCATGAAATTTTAAAAGGTTTAAGGATTGAGATGGTAACATTTTATGAAACTGTATATACAAATGTGTAAATATTTTCTCGCTAATGGAAACTTGTTAATATGTGTAAATAAAAAGGTTGTATGTCTTGTTGCATTATTTGAGTGGTAATTTTATTTGAATGAATAAGTGAGAGTGAATTTAGGATGGTAAATATCCAAACAGAAGCAGATTTTAGAGCTAGCCGAGGTGTGCAGAAATAAGGAGGAGTTTCAGAGGTATTTGTTTTATTTATTAATTTTATTAGAAAATTTATTTATTTTTAAAGAAATCCACTACAATTTTATGCGGTCCAACGCTGGGGCTCGATTGGTCTTTAGGAAAATCCACTGCAACTTTTATGACGTCCAATCCGTGGGGCATTGGTTTAGAGAAATCCACAGCAATATATATATATATATATATATATATATATATATATATATATATATAACACATCACTCAATAAGTCCGTAGGATAACTAAGAAAAACACATTTTTTTGGCGAAATTCGATTTTATTCATCAACATACATTCCTTCAAGAGTGGTGCAATCAGTCCAACGCCGTTCTAGCATTTCGATACCTTTTTTGTAAAACAATTCGTCTTTGGCCTCAAAATAAGCTTCAGTTTCAGCGATCACCTCTTCATCCGAGCCAAATTTTTTTCCGGCGAGCATTTTTTTCAGGTCTGCGAACAGGTAGTAGTCGCTGGGGGCCAAATCTGGAGAATGCGGTGGGTGCGGAAGCAATTCGAAGCCCAATTGGTGCAATTTGGCCATCGTTGCGATCGACTTGTGACACGGTGCATTGTTTTGGTGAAAGAGAATCTTTTTCTTCTTCATGTGTGGCCGTTTTTGGCAATTTCTTCCTTCAAACGCACTAATAATGCCATGTAGTATTCGCTGTTGATTCTTCTTCCTTTCTCAAGATAGTCGATGTACAAAATTCCGTGCGCATCCCAAAATACAGACGCCAAAACCTTACCAGCCGACTTTTGCGGTTTTGGCCGCTTTGGACGTGGTTCTCCGGCTGCAGTCCACTCAGCTGACTGCCGATTAGACTCTGGAGTGTGGTTGTGGATCCATGTTTCATCCATTGTCACATACCGACGCAAAAGTCCTTTTATTCCGGTTGAACAGCTCCAAACAGCTCTCAGAATCATCGACACGTTGTTGTTTTTGGTCCACTGTGAGCAAACGCGGCACCCACTTTGAGAACAGCTTTCTCATGGACAAATGTTCATGCAAAATAGTGTGCACACTGCCTTCTGATATCTTCAAGGTGTCAGCTATCTCACGCAATTTCACTTTTCTGTTTTCCAAAACGATTCGGTGGACTTTTTTGATGTTTTCCGGTGTAACCACCTCAATTGGCCTTCCAGAGCGTTCAGCATCGTCAGTGTCTGTACGGCCACGTTTAAAATCAGCAAACCACTTCTCCACCGTTTGCCTCGATGGAGCAGAGCCCGGATGATAACACT
The DNA here is from genome assembly GCA_036346225.1 of Platerodrilus igneus. NCBI lineage: Eukaryota > Metazoa > Arthropoda > Insecta > Coleoptera > Lycidae > Platerodrilus > Platerodrilus igneus. The sequence continues at coordinate 801,351 of JARFIW010001140.1, read as the reverse complement.
TATCAAGCCATGCTTTGGCTGCGATGGTATTTTACCCATCAAAAGCAATGATAAATCAACACGCGAAATTGCTTGGAATTCATTTTTGAAAACTCAAAAGTATCGTCACTTGAACCTCTGTAACTTGTAAACTAATCGTCGGATTGTCATGAAATTTTGACAGATATCTTTTAAGGTTAGTGCTTCCTACAAATCATATGGATTATTACATAGCAACGCCATCTATGTATCATCCTACGGACTTATTGAGTGATGTAGTATATATATATATATATATATATATATATATATATATATATACAAGGTAAGTTGATAAATACTATAGTATTACAGTGAATTAGATGAAATAATAACTTAGACTTTTATGCGTCCAAATGATCATATATATATATATATATATATATATATATATATATATATATTATTAATAATCGCGTAAGTTATAGATAAAGAGGGATAGATAAGTCAAGAGAGTAATTTTGTAAGGACCTTGTATATAGAAAACAGGAATAGATTATTTACGCTTCAAATTAAATTAGTTTTGACCTTAAAACAATCGGATAATAGCATACACATCTGTATTAATAAATCGTTATTTCAAAAGTTGCATAATGTGGAAGCGTGGTAGGGCATAAAAATTCAAGGAGAATGCGAGGACAATTAGCTTTAATATTCTTAGGTGGTAAATAGAGCACACCAAATAATAAGGGAAAGCTTTTGTATATAAAATCGATCATGTAAACGCATATATTCATTTAAGTAACAAAGCGTTCATTAAAAACAAATCCTAGGTAATCTACAAGTTAAACAACTTGGGAAAATACAATTTCAAACTAGCAAACAGTTCATAGAAAGAACTGGCAGACAAATAAACAATTCAAGAAATCGTAATGTACCTTGAAACATAATTCTTTAAAAATTTAAGATAACGACCGAAGCGAAGGTTGAGAAATAGCAGGTGGCTTGAAAACAAAGCAGAAACGGAATATAAATAGCATGAGGTAAAAAAGGATGAAAAATATCAGACGTTGTATAAAACACACGATAAAACAGCCATTTAGAACACGCGATAAAACAGCCATTTAAAGCACGCGATAATTTGTAGACGCTAACAACAATATCGATTTTAAGTTGCTATAGTGGAATGTTAACAAAAACAGTAAATATGAGTTAGACGAGGATAACATATCTGGACGAAAGACCTACGATGGTGGAAATGTTTTGGATTGGCTGATTGCGAGTGAAGTTAAAATTTTTTCTATAAGCTACGCTACCGTTGTGCATGCCAATCAGTATTTTCGGACTTACGCTACGGAGAATGAGAAATTTCGGAGTTTTAAAAGATCGTTGTGTTTTGGATTTTGAGAATCGGTGAAGGTAGAGGTGAATTTCAATTAAACAGGGTACAGGAGGTAGGCTGGAACGCTTATAAATACACTAGGAGACGTAGTGAGGCTCTCTTATTTTTTCTGTTCGTTTTAGACCTACATGGTGTAACCTTTAACTTAAAAATTTGTAAATTGGTGATAGTGCATTCCGTTTAATTTAAATTACTAGTGTAAAAGCACGAGTAGGTGCTATGTCATAAACGGTGCTGTAAGTAAATACGAATAACGAACAAAAGATGTTGCTAAGGTAAGCGAGCCTAGTTATTTTTCGGAACGAGGGTGTTATATGAGTAGAAGTATTGAAGGCGTCTGCATAAAATTGGATGTATGATTGGAAATGAGTTTGAGGTACACGGAACAGAGGGAAGTTGGATGGAATGCAACAAAGAGGATTTGGTGGACGACATCTTCAAGGGTAATGGTGCAAGAGCATACACCAGGTAACGAAATTTGTTTTCTTTTGTTATTGCTTGAACATTTTGTGTTAGAGTGATTTGACATATTTGGTGAATATTTGTATAAATATGAAATCTAATTTGAAGGTTATATGAAAAAGACAATTTGAATTTATTATTTGAAAGTATAAATACATCACGTATAATTTTGATGTAAAGAGTAAACGGATCTTTAGAGTTGTTGAAAACAAAATGCAATTTATTTATGCATTCAGAGTAACAGGGTTTATACTGAGCTCACCATAGATCAGGGTAAATTTCAATTTAAGGTTTCAAGATAGGCCCATTTACTTGAACTGTATATAAAGAAGTGTTGAAATAGATTAAATTAATTAAATTTAAAAGTATTTAACGGTTGATATTGTAAAATTTTATGAAGATGTTTATATCCGATTTTGTAAATATTAAGCTGGTGGCGTAAATTTTTGATTTGTATGAATAAAAAGGTTGTATGTTTCGTTGAATTATTTGATTGATAATTTTTATTTGGTAGTCTGAGAGATAGTAAACATAAAATGGGTAACTATCTCTGAAGAAGCTGAAAGCAGAGCTAGCCGTGGTATGTTGATTTAAGGGAGCTTTTCCATAGATATTGAAATTTTATTTTTTCAGGAAAATTTTATGACAGCTCAATTGGTGGGACTCAATTGTTTAGGTTAGGTAGACAGCAATTTATGGCTCCCAACGCAACGGCTCGAAGGTAATCCAGAAAACCACAGCAATATATATATATATATATATATATAAACAAAGACAAGTTATATATATATTACTCATATTTAGACCAGGGTAGAAAATTAAATAATCACATCAAATAATTTTAATCACCGTGTAGAAGCTTTGGGAAAAAGTACGCTTTATTAAAACCATGAAGCATAAATAAATTCGGTCGTTTCAGTAAAAATCAGAGATTTAAATCATGTACAAGACGCTTTATATCAAAAGAAACAGTATTAAAAAGCTCTGCGTGTAATTTGATTATTCCTAAGAAAGAAACAAATGGAAATTACGTGCAAGATTTATATTAATTAACCCTATTTTAAGTAACCGGTATTAAACAAAGTGTACACATAATAATTAACATTTAATTTGTGTTCGCTAAAAATGAAAGGATAGAAGTCAATTTTAGTTGGAGTTAATTAAACCATTATTAATAATAAGCATAAAAGTCTGTGAAAATCCAAGATTATAATACCAGAAAATAAAGCTCTGAGAATTAATATTATGTTTGAACACCTGCGTAGTTTAAATGTCATGTACGGCGAAAATTTTGTAGATAACAAATGGTTTCAAAGAATCTTGGAAAAACCGTGGCTTAATATTCACGAGAAGGTGCGATACGGGGTTATTTAACCCAGATAGTCCACATGGACTGAAATATTCGATAATAAGGAATATCAATTTGCACTAATAAGAACAGGTTAGATAGAGACAGATAATATGCACAAGACCGAGACACATATAGTAAAAGGCGTGATTTAAGCAACGTCACGAGGGTCACGATTGGTTGAAAGTAGGATGCAAATATCAGAGGTAGAAACAACGATTTCTGTATAAAATTTAATTAGGTATTCTCAGACGTTGCGTGCCGTGTGGAAATTTTCTGAGATTTAACTGGGGCGAGAGCAAAATTCGTAAAAATCGCATGCCGGGCTACGGACTGGGAACAGAGCATGAGAAATTCTAGAAACTGGCCGTTTTGGAGACTCGACCGACAGACAGGCTAACCTCTATATATACCCAGGGGAATATGAACAAGCTCTCTTACATCCGCGACTTGATTCAAGATGTTAAACAGTGCATTTTAGTTTGATAAAATAATTTAAAGTTTGCTCGTATATTTTGGTGATTCAAAATAGTTTGTTCTTTACGTGCTAACATGAATATACTTTAGTGCACTTAGATACAAGGTAATAAAATTTAGTATCACTGTACCAATTGGTAAAATTTACTATGACAAATAAATACACAAAAGTAGGCCGTTTTGGCGTATCTTGGTGAAAGAAGTATGAATTTCTTTGTTATTTTTCGGGGGTATTAAGACTTAAATGGTGCATAAACGTGTCTGGATCCACGAAACAAGGGTCAGATATACACAGATTAGTTCCGGAAAAGCCCTGAAACAACTTTAAATAAATGGTGATGGAGCAAATTTTTAAAACGTTGAGAATCAGAAGCCGTAAATATAACCCAGTTGGAATGGTGTGATTAACAAAAGGGACGATGTACATTGAAGCTACGAGTGCAAGTAACCTTCAGGTAAATTATACTATTTTGTTTGAACTTTGAGATGTTGGTGTGTGTTGAATAACTTTATAATTGATTTACTCAAAATGGACAGTAGTGAAAGTGTACTAGCAATAAAATTTTAATTTTAAGGTAAACTTTGCTTGTTTAAGTAGAAAGGGGTATTTAGTATTGATGTTCTGGATTATGATGAAAATTTGGGTATGTCTTTGAGCTCAATTAGACGAACCTGGTTAATTAACGTAAAGGGGTGGTAGATGCTCCCTTTGTACTCTGCATATATTGTTATAGTAATTAGTAGGCATCCTACAAGGACTTTAATTCTGGATGCACTTTAAAATGATAATAAATTTAATTTTGAAATTCTCTGATATTAAAATTTATGCTGAATTTTAATTTTGAAATTTTAATGTATTGTGAATATTGATGTAAATAGAGTTAACGTTGATGTTTGTGGTAGGAATGTGTTTGTTTTTTTTATGTATGAGGATGAAAGTTATCTAGAGGAGCTTCTAATATAATTTTAGCCCTTTGCTTTTTAGATATTTGCAATTACCCCTCCTATTCTTTGCAGTAATCAAACATGTTATTTTCTCGACGTTATCAAATTCTTTTTCTAAATTTTTAAAGGCCATTTATTATCTACTATTTTACTTTTCAACAAAAACCTAACTAACTAGTTCTTTTATACCCATATTTTTTCCTAAAACAAAATTTATTTTCTAAAGCGTATTCTATTTTTCTCTATTCTTTTCTAATGACCGCAAGTTAAAGTTTTTGACATATGGGACTTTAAGCTAACTGTTGTATACTCGTCATATGTGACGACAATAATTTTCTTTTATTATAATAGTAGGTTTTGTCAAGCTTAGCAGAACTCGACTTGTTCATACATCTTATGAACATGTCTGAGGAGTATATCTTACGCTAATTTCATTCGAACTTTAATGCTTCAGTGGTACGTAATCTGTTCTTAATGCTTGACTGGTATCTGAATATTTTAGTACTCTTTCATTTTTTACCGCAATTTTCCTTTTTTTTATAGTTTGTCATTTACCAACGATCATTTGTCGAATCAACTAATCTCCTACAGCATCCTACATCTCATACATATTCTGTTTAAAGATGTTTATATATTATATTTCACCATTTATTCCAATATTTTCTGCTTTCATCCATTAACATTATATATTATTCTTTATCGAAAAAATTTTACACCCTAGTATGGTTTATTTGTATGTATATTTCTGCTGATGTATAAACTTTTAATTTAATAGACATTTACACCTCTTTGTCAAAATTCCATTGTAATATTTGTTTAAGAAATAAAATTGTTACTAGAAGTTTTGGAAGAAGTTTTTAAAAAGACCGCTCCCAAGGCCCGAAACGTAACTCGTCTTCTTCTTACAATTTTTCTATATTTCATGAAGCATGCTTCAAAATTAGTTGTTTTGTCCTATATGCTAATATTATAATTTTGTAATAAATGTGTATGACAATTTTGTTGCTATAATTTCAATTTAAATTTTTTGTGTTTATATTGTACAAGTTCCATTTGTAATATGTATACAAACATCCCATTGGTTAGTTATAAAAATTCACAGTTGGTAATATCTCCATAACGATTAATTTAATTATGTTTGCCATCATTTAGGTATAGTGCAACAGCCATTACCTCAAACCATTTGACAGTGACATTTTGTTGACACCGTATCTCTTTCCAAGTATGTTTCATATCATTAATCTTCAGTCTTCCAATTATTGTTTATGTTTTAATTAGTGAATGTCTGAAAGTGACTCAGAAGTTGAAGATTCCACGGAACACACTAGGCTAATGGATGCCCACATAGCTACTAGTGGAGGAAGTGGAGATGTACGCAATGGAAATGTAGAAACCCGCAAACGAAAATCAAAAAGTCCCACAGAACCTCAACCAGAATTGATTCAGGTAATTTGTATTCGTCCCATGTTTCTGCAACATAAAATTTTAGCCTAGTGATGGTGCATTAAATGTTAATCAGGACACTACTACTGTACCAAACAAAGCAGATAAGCCTGCACCGAGTGATGAATGGGCCGAGGCAGAAGAAGATCTGAAATATGGGGCCAGACATGTTATAAAGTTATTTGCACCAGTATCGTTATGTATGCTGGTGGTTGTCGTTACTATTAGCTGTGTTAATTTCTATAGCATTAAGGATATTTATTTGTAAGATTCTAAAATTCCTTAATGTTTGAATAATGTTTTATTTTAGAGTTTATACCCCATTCCACGAAAAAAGTCCAGATATATCTACTAAAGTATGGAATGCTGTAGCAAATTCGTTAATTTTAATGGCCGTAATTGTAGGAATGACTATTTTACTGATAGTTTTGTATAAAAATCGTTGTTATAAAGTAAGCATATAGAATTTATGGATTTTGAGTAAAGTGTTACTTTTACAGATAATTCACGGATGGCTGATTGTGTCTTCCCTGATGTTATTGTCGGTTTTTTCATATTTATATATGGAGTGAGTATCAGTAGTGCTTTGTAATACTTGAAAAATGTTTATGACTAATTTAAACATAGGGAACAATTTCAGCATCCTGACTTCTAAGGTTTAGACTTTTCACGTGCAGATTTTAGTGTAGGTTTTGAGTCTTAACTTCTTTTTTTTTTATTTTTGCATTTTTCATAAAATGGGTTGAAAAGTACATAGATATTGATGCAGCTATTACTGACTATTTGAACTTATGAATTGACTTACAAACTAGGTATAATTAAAAAAAAGTTAGCCAAGAGCTAGTCGAGCTTGCACGATTAGGGTTTCGTACAAATACTACGGTGAGCAATCAATAAACCAAATTAAGCTGTTTTTATTTTTTATGTATATTTAAATCTTATCCAAATTTGATTGTGATATCTGAAAACTGAATATATTGTTCCACATTGAACTGGTACATTAGTAAATGCGTTGTCTATTACTGTGTTTAAAAAATTTTTTCCCAGCAACACTGTCAAAAAGCATGCAGTTTTCCGATAATCTATAACTCGATAGCTACTATCCCTATTACAATCAAAATTTTAGCTTTGGAAATGTAGAAGAACAGGAGGGGAACGGTCATTTTTGGCACATTTTAAGCTATATCATGAAGACTACTGGACCGAAAATTGTAAAAAAAATTTTTTAGAAGCCTTTTAGAATCCTCTTTCAAATAGCCTTGGATATTAGAAGCTCTACATTATAACAGTTGCATATCGTTTATTTGTTTGACAGGTGATTATGTATCTACTATATATTACCTTTGTTATGTTTAAACACTGTGTAAGTTACTAATATGTGTAACTAGTTCTGTTAGTTTTTGTGTAAATTGGTACTTTAAAGACACTTTAATTTGTTGTATCATGGGAGACAACACAAACTTGTACACATTTGCAGAACTAACGGACATGCTGTTAGTTTATGGTGAAGTACAGAGAAATGGCGCTGCTGCAGTTTGCAGATACCAAGAACAATTTCCAAGTAGAAGGATACCAAATCGTAAAACATTTCAATCCATTGAAACATGTCTTAGGGAAACTGGCACGGTAAAACCTACACGAGTAAATGCTGGTCGACAAAGATTTCGACGAGATTTAAATGTTGAAGAACAAATAGTTTTTAAAATCATCTTTATTTACGTTTCGATCCATGACCTAGAATCGTTGTCAAAATAATAACTTCAAGTTTGACATTTTTGACATAAATTGAAGGTGACTTTGATTTATTGATGGTACGAAAAATTTGGTTTGAGTACACTAAGCAAAAACTTTTAAAGTTTAAAAGAATGATTGCCTTCAATTTGTGTTACAGCTTGGGACCGACTTTTTTTAGGTAGCCAATATGCTTAACGTGAAATCAGCTGATTAATTTTTATTGGTGAATTTTATATAAATTCAATAACTTGGGAATTGGAAAACATTTTTTAACATGTTTCTACTTATACAATTGAGAGGATGGTTATTAAAGAAGTGTGCAATTGCATTATTGAAAGGCTTAAGCTGTCGTTTTTTTTTAATATTTATTTTGAAGGGGAAAATCATTATGATTTAGGCTACCTCTTTGGTAGATTTTAACATGGTTCTGAGGTGACCTTATGGCGGGTTTACACTTGTCAGATACCAATGTTATTCTATGAAGGTTGTATATGGATCTGAGGCGACCCTATGGCGGGTTACCACTTGTCAGATACCAATACTGTTCAACGGAGATTGTATATGGTTGTGAGGTAACCCTATTGCGGGTTTATACTTGTCAGATACCAATGCTGTTTTACCGGGGTTGTTAATATGCTTCATCATCATCATCATTGGATCTTCATCTCAAAACTGGTTGGACACGTACCTGCACTTATTTATATTCTGAGCTAGCCTACATAGTTCTCTGAAATTCTCACACAGCATGTATATAGCTCATTTCTCTTCTATTGTTTTCTAATTTTATGCCTTATCACCGAATCTCGGTTTCACTGAATCTCAAAGAATAGGAAACAAATTTAGAATTAAAATGGTATTTAGAACCAACAATACACTAAGAGCACAATTAACAAAAACAAAACCCAAAAACGCAATACAAAGTTCAAAAAACTGTATCTACAAAATACTGTGCGAATGTAACAAGTTTTATATAGGGGAAAGTTCCAGATCATTTGAAGTTCAATTAAAAGAACATAAATCATATATAAAAAATAGAAAATTTGAAAAATCCATGATTTGCCAACATGCATGGGACTCCAGTCATAAAATAAAATGGGTGGACGCAAAAATTACCGACAAAGAAGAAAACCACCAAAAACGCAAAATCAAAGAAGCTGCTTATATAACCCTACATCAAAATAACTGTGTTGCAAATGAATCCGTAACTTTCAGTAAACAATGGATTCCATTACTAAAAGAAATAACAAATGAAGATCAAATGCCCACAATATCTAGGTAGCATTGCAAGTTTTTCCTGGGTTTTCCTTGCGATATTAACATGAAATACAGCCTACATACATGATTTTATTTATACATAGAATAACTAATTACATAACAATAAGCATATTAACTAAAAAACCATTATTTCGGCAAATATCTAAGTGTTGGGGATCTTGGTAGCCACAGATTGCTTAACCCCCTTCACTGAATCTCGGTGAAATAAGGCATAAAATTAGAAAACAATCGAAGGGAAATGAGCTGTATACATGCTGTGTGAGAATTTCAGAGAACTATGTAGGCTAGCTCAGAATATAAATAAGTGCAGGTACGTGTCCAACCAGTTTTGAGATGAAGACATAATGATGATGAAGCATATTAACAACCCCTGTAAAACAGCATTGGTATCTGACAAGTATAAACCCGCAATAGGGTTACCTCACAACCATATACAATCTACTTTGAACAGTATTGGTATCTGACAAGTGTAAACCCGCCATAGGGTCACTTCAGATCCATATACAACCTTCATAGAACAACATTGGTATCTGACAAGTGTAAACCCACCATAAGGTCACCTCAGAACCGTGTTAAAATCTACTAAAGAGGTAGCCTAAATCATAATGATTTTCCCCTTCAAAATAAATATAAAATAACGACTGCTTAAGCCTTTCAATAATGCAATAGCACACTTCTTTAATAACCATCCTCTCAATTGTATAAATAGAAACATGTTAAAAAATGTTTTCCAATTCCCAAGTTATTGAATTTATATAAAATTGACCAATAAAAATTAATCAGCTGATTTCACGTTAAGCATATTGGCTACCAAAAAAAACTGTCGGTCCCAAGCCGTAACACAAATTGAAGGCAATCATTCTTTTAAACTTTAAAAGCTTTTGCTTAGTGTACTCAAACCAAATTTTTCGTACATCAATAAATCAAAGTCACCTTCAATTTATGTCAAAAATGTCAAACTTGAAGTTTTTATTATTTTGACAACGATCCTAGCTCATGGATCGAAACGTAAATAAAGATGATTTTCAAAACTATGAGTGGTTTAATTCCCAAAGAAGATCAAAAGGAATGCTAAACAAACCACAATAAACATACAGGGAGTAGTTGAAGAACAAATACTCAATGCTGATCAGTTATTTCCTAGTACTAGCACCAGAAGATTGTCTCTTCGTTTTGGTATTTCATCTGCAAGCGTTTGACGAACATTGCACGAGCAGCAACTGTACCCATTTCACGTGACATCTGTGCAAGATTTGTTACCGCAAGATTACATCAAACGAACCAATTTTTCGCAGTGGTTAATTCGAAAATGCACACGACAGCGTAACTTCTTGACCAGCTTGCTAGTGACTGATGAATCTATCTTTACAAGAAATAGAATTACCAATTTTTGCAGTACCCATACTTGGGATGAAGAAAACCCCCATACCACTGTCACAAATCATTATCAGCATACATTTTCCTTAAATGTCTGGTATGGACTTCTTGTTGACAATCTCATCGGCCCCTTCTTTTTACCACGAAGACTTTCAGGAGTGTTTTATTTGAATTTTCTGCAAAATAATCTTTATGAGCTGTTAGAGGATATTCCAATTCCCAATAGATGTGGGATTTGGTTTACGCATGACGGTGCCCCAGCCCACTTCTCTCATATTGTCACTGACTATTTAAACGCAGAATAGGGTAACTGATGGATTGGTCAAAATGGACCTGTTAAATGGCCATCTAGATCTCCCGATCTAACACTGTTAGATTATTTTGTTTGGGGTTGAATGAAAACTATAGTTTATTCTAAGCCTATCTACACGCAAGAGGAGTTAAATAGTCTGATCGTGGAGGCTGCTGATACTATTAAGAATCGTCCTGATGTTATAAGACTTGCCAGAGAGCAATGGATTCGCCTGTGCTGGATGCTGCATACAACAAAATGGTGGGCAATTTGAACAGTTACTTTAAATGTTTAATTGTAATAAATATTTTCAACTCTCAACATCTATGTAGGTATGTAAAGTATCATAGTGCATCCTGAATGCTTCACCCCAATTAACTCGAAAACGGCTACAGATATCGACTTCAGACAAGAGTGACTTTTTTACTCAGAAATGTCAAAAGATTCTAATTCTGGCATTATAATTTATAAAAGCTTACACACAAAAAATTACAGGGTTAAACGTGATTGTTCCCCCCCGAATGGGACGCTCTTGATCTTACTATCGAAAAATGGATAAGCCTATCTTATTTGGCATAAAAACATGGGTAGGCAACAAAAATCTGAATAAAATATCTTTTGTGGTTCTTCAGATAATTAAAAAAACTCAATTTCACCTAGCCCCCTTAAAGGGGTTGTAACTCCATAGGGGTACATTTTAGAGCATACGTTTATTAGAAGTTTTATGTTTATTTTGTGCTAAAGAACACTCCCTTAAAATAGTGCCGTGAATTTTGAAACAGCCTGTATATATATATATATATATATATATATTTTCATAGTTGGTCGTTTACTCTATGAACAAGTAATTTTATTAATTAAATTTAAATAATCCCCTTTTGGGTGCTCCAATATTTTTATTTTAACCAGTTTTGACTAACAACAACCCTGATGTGTAGGGTTGTGTTTATAATTTTAATATTTATGCATTAACAATTAAAATCTTGATAAAAGACAACAATCCTTGCCGAAACGTCGATTTACAATTAATGATATGCAAAATATTATTTTGTTTTAATTTTTTGGACTAAAATATCCCAATTGTACTAAAACATTTTATTTAAAACACTTATATATATATATATATATATATATATATATATTGTTATATTTTGGTATATATTGAGTTATAGAGAACCCTTTTATAATCAATTACCACCTTTTTTGTATTGTTTATTCATGATTACAGGATTGATCTTTCTTTTTTTTATCTTAGGACAATTATGACAATTGCAACCGAATACACAAGCATTCTTCAAATAATTGTAAATGCCAAAAGTATTCCCAAACACTAGTTCCACTTTTATAAATTTGTTTAAAGCACTGCGTAGATATTAAATACTAATACCTGGAATCCAGATACAAGCGCCGCCTTCCAGCCGTCCTGAAGCCAAGTGACCAACTGCAGGCACCTCCTGTAAATAATAAGTAACTCGAGCAACTGGTAATCTCCAGACTATAAAACTACTAATATTTCTACAAATTTTATGTTATACAAATACTCAGATAACTCCAATTCCACTATGCTTTCGTCTTCAAACAATAACGGTACAGACCAGCACTCCCTCTTTTAATTAACTTTTATTCGCCGTAAAACTGCTACTATTTGCTATCTCCAGGTACAACTTGACTTTCAAAACTTTCTCGTAACTTTTAAATGTAATAAAACTCATAACAGTACAAAAACACGTCTATTTTTAGTAATATAAATTTGAAGTCCATTATAAAATAAATTCCGTCTTCTTTTGTTTCCGTTGCCATAACAACTATCTCTACGCACACTATGTAATTTATAATTCTTAATAATTGATTAATAATACAGTTGTTTTCTCTAGATACATTCATTTTCTAGATGGTTTGTAATCCAGTGATTTATGTACTTTTTACAATATTGAAAATAGCTAACAAACTTTGATGGTTCAGCTTTTAAATTGTACGCAACAGACATTTATGTCTTATTCGTAAACGTCCTGTCATTACATAACCAATCTTTAATTGTTAAAACATATTCAAACTGAACTTCATTTACAAATTTTACGGAGTATCACTTAACTCCTTAAAATTTTAAAAGCGTGCAGTATACCAAGCAATTTTGATATTTGTTTTACATTCAAATGGTTCTGAAAACGCTAACTCCAAATTAAATTTCATATACGTGCAACCATAACAATTAAAATACGTATACAATGCAAACTTATAACTAGCTTAGCCTGGTCTATGGCGGTATATGTTGTTGAATGCAATGCAGTTTCAAAAGCTTTATAAATTTATAAACGTGGAATAGTTGTTGTTAATTTATAAACCAAAATACCTGAAAGAAAATACTCAAACAAAACCAAATATACCCCCATTCTAGCAAAGTCGTTTGAAGCCCTATTTAAACATTTTATAAGCCCACCCCTTCTTGACAGTATATAAGGCCCCACTGATTTTAAATAAAAATGAAAATTTGCTTCCTGGATATAAGTAATTCTTTTAATGGTTGAGAAATTTTAAATTTTAGTTAAAATCACTATAGTTTTTTTCTTTATGTATGAGGATTAAGTGTTAGTTTCTGTATATTCTGTATAGTTTTAAGCTCGTTAGTATTATTTACAGTGTTAATTTTATTCTTGCGATACTTTACTTTCCACATGGAAATATGGATACAAATTTTCTATATGAAAACGTCCCCGACATTCACCCTGTCATTCTCCAATTCGTAAGTATTCCTTCTGCAAAAATTCTTCTCACTCGATAAGGACCTTCGTATGGAAATAACAACTTGGCACAAATATTTCTTTCCCAATTTGACATTCTCAATCTTTTAACAATAACAAGATCCCCAACTGAAAAACCACTTGCTTCTTGATTTTCTTGTTACGTTTCTCCAACTCCCTTCTTTGTATCGTTTCGACTTGTTGTTTGGCTTTATGCAACAACTCCGTTATATCCTCCACTTTTGTTCAGCTCTCCACGGTCTTGCTGGAATCACCTTCTTCATCAATGTCACAGGACACATTCCTGTCACTGAACTTGGTACAAAATTAATATATTCTTCTATTTGCGGTAAATACCTTACCCACCGATCATGTTGTTCCTGCGTTATTAACCTCAAAACTTTATTACTTCTCGAATATATCTTTCACACGGATTTCCTTGAGGATGTCTGATACTACAGAATGTCATCTTTATTCCATCCTTCCTTAATTTACTTTCAACCCTTCGATTACGAAAATACGTTGCATTGTCCAACAATACCCTATTCATCTTACCTATTCGTTCTACAAACTTTCTTACAGAACTCAATACATGCCTAGAATTACATCTCCTCGCTGGATAAAGCTGCACAAACTTTGTAAAATATCAACTACAACTAAAATATGCTGATATCCGTTCCTACCGGTATCAAATTACTCAAGTAATCCATTGCCACAATATCTAATGGACCTTCCGCTCTTATACATCTAACTTGATTCTGCAACACCACATTCTTATCCTTTCCTAACAAACACGTCTCACACAGATTTATGCAATTTTTCACCAATTTTCTATCGTTTCGTGCATAGAAAGCTTCCTAAATATCAAGAACGTCTTACGAATCCCTATATGACCAAACGTAGTATGAATTTCCTGGATCAGCTCAACGGCTACCTGTGTCGTTAACACTAATAATTCATCATCCCATAACCTTTTCACCAAAACTCCCTCGACCATATATAAACCTCTGTCTTGTTCTAAATTCTCTCTGAATAATTTTTCTCTGATCACCCTTATTTCTTCGTGTGCTTGCATCCGATGAAATCTGGCATTCGACCATCTTCCCAGATCTTCAAACACTTGCAATGCAATCAAAATCCATTCCTACTATCCGTTAGCAACCCTTCATCCTTCCTACTAAAGAAATCAGCCGTAACATTTTCTTTACCAGGTTTATGTCTAATCTCAAAATCATATTCCTGCAATACTAACGCCCATCTATACAATCGACTGTTCAAAACTCTTTCTTCTTCAGAAACGTGACCACTGTGTTATCCGATTCAACCAGAAATTTATTACCCAATAAATAAAATCTTAACTTCTTCACAGCATATAAGATTGCCAGCATCTCTTTTCCGCTGTCGAATACCTAGTCTCGCAGTCTTTCAGAGCCCTCGAAATAAAACAAATTGGTACTTCTCTCCTTCTTGAACCTGCACCAACTCAGCCCCTATTGCAAAACTCAAGCGTCTGTCCTTAAAATAAATGGATCCGTAAAATTTGGATATTTTAATGACAGTTCCTATAAAATACCTCCTTCAACTCCCGAAATGCCTGCTCCTTTGCTCGTTCCATTTCCACCTTTCGTTCTTTTTAACAACTCCAACAATGGAATGCACAACTCGAATATTTTGGTATGAATCGACGATAATAATTTAATACACCTAAAATCCTCTTAAACCTTTCAAATTTCTTGGCTGTTTCAAATTCTTCAACTCGTCCAAGCGTTTTTCACAAATTCTAATTCCTTCGCTGCCAACGACAAACCCCAAATACTTTACCTGGTCCTTAAAAACTCACACTTCTTCGAATTCAACCTCAAACCTCCTCGTCTAACCTTCGGATCACTTTTCTTAAATGTTCTAACTCGTTCTTAGAAAAATCAAAATATCATCGACATAGTGCGTACAGAAGTCTTCGTACTCATCTAATAACTTCTGCATGGCTCGAACTAATGCAGCGGATGACGTTGAAAGACCAAATGGAACAACTCTGTACTGATAAATCTCCCTTCAATGCTAAATCCAGTATACTTCCGACTTTCCTCATGCAAAGGAATTAGCCAAAAGAATTCTTTAAGTCCAGTTTGCTAAAAATTTTCATCTCGCTTACCTTGTATAACAAATTATCTAGTGATTTTGGTTGTTCAAATTGTGGTTTAGTAATCGCATTCAATCTCCTAGCATCTAAACATATTCTTAATTCTAAATTATCAGATTTAGGCACAACCACTACCGGATTGATATAGGGTGTTCTCGCTGATTTAATAATTCCCTCTTTTAACATCTTTTAATCTCATTTTCACTCGACCCTTAATGCAAATGGTATTGGATATACCCTAGTACGAAAACTTCCCTCGTCTGTGACCTCTAACTTATGCGTATACTCCTTCGCAAACCTAGGCTCATTACTAAAAACTCCTGCATGTCTATTAAACACCTCATATAACATTTCCTTCATATCCACCCCTATTAATCCTATCTGTTCCTCATCAAATACCTTCTCAAATATATTACATAACCGTAACTCATCAATTCCATCATAAATTCTATTCTTAGTCTTTCTGATCCTATACTATCTGTATTTATCTCATCCCTAGTATCCCAATTATCCTTAGGCACCACCCATTTCTTCTCTAAATTTAATACCTTTACCATTCGTGCTTTACCATCTATAACCAGTCCAAATTCCTCAATTACATCTATCCCTACAATAAAATCTAAATATAATCCTCTTGCTATCCAAAGCTCTACTTCACCTAGTCTGGTACTTCCTAATACAATCGATACTCGTACAACTTTGTCTATCGTAGTTAACTTCCTCTTAATCGCAGACCATAAATTAATACTCTTAACCCTACAAATTTTCCCTTTGAATAATTCTGCATGTTTCAAAACTATGTCCTCTCTCACCAGCGATAACTGCGACCCTGTATCTATCAATGCCGTGTAAACAGAATCCTAATATGAAAAAATTCTAACTCCCGCCTTCTTTCAAACTTATTATCTAACAACTTATCTACTAAACTAATACTATGCTGTGTCCCTAAATCTGATTTTCCTAACACTAATAAATCGACGTTTTTTTTGTACCGTGGGTTCATCGTGGACCTCCACTTTCTCTATCCTATCCTCCGATCTCTGTCGCGTGTCTCTTGTTGTTACGTGTTGGATCGTCAAGTTTCTATCTGTCTCCGTTCTCGGTCTCTAATCCCTGTCGGTATTTCCCCCTGATCCGTTGATCTCTGCTCCCTTTCTCTCTGCCATCTCTGCCCAAAACCCGTCCTTTCCTGTCCAAAACCTCTGTCATTCCTATCCGTCCTGTTCCAGTCATTGTTCCCCCTATAATTATCGTCTCTATTAAAACGTTGTTCCCAATTATTATTCGTTCTCCTTTGATTTCCCTGATATTGCTTTCTGTAGTTGTCCTGTCCATTCTCCCTATAATTGTATCCTTGCACCCCAGTCCTCTGGTAGTCTGTGCTATTCCTATTCCTATCCCAATTCCTATTATCACTATTTTCCCTGGTATTCGTTTCAAACGTCCTAGCTACGTCATAATTTCGCATCATTTCCAAAAAGTCTCTTAAAGTCCGAACGTTTTGTATCGCTACGGCCCTAGTTATTTCCGCCTCCATATGCCTTGACAACAATAATATAATTTCATCTTCTCTTAATTTAGGAATCAGGTGCTGCGCCTGGTTATACTTTTCAATCACATAATTTTCTCTCGATCCCTGGTATGACCTATAGTTCCCAGTGTTTAAATCCGTTCGAATATTAGCCTGATGCGTGTTTCCCCAATATTGTTCTATGAATAGCCTTCGAAATTCCTCGTACGAACTATATTGCCTCCTCACGATACAGTGCCATTTCTCTGCACAACCCCCCAATGTCACGCTCACCATCTGCATCTTCACCCTCTCAGGCTCACTCTCTACCATCTCGTCCAACTTGCTAAGATAGACCATCGGCTGCTCATTCTTTCTGCCTTCAAACCTCGGCAAGGTCTCTTTCCCTAGCCTATACTGGTATCCTGCATCACAAACAACTCTTCCCCTTTCCAATTCAACCAACTGTTCTCTCATCTGTCTAACATTCCCTTCAAGACCAGACAATCCATTTACCGTATTCCCCAGAACCGTCGTATCCCTTCTCAGCTTCTCTGCCACCTCCTGACTCGCCCGCAATTTGCCTATAATTTCGTTTTTAGAGTTAATATTGTCCTCCGTCTGAATCCGAACTATTTCACCTAAATTCTGCAATTTTTCTGTCTGTCTAACTTCGACCATGTACAGCTCTTCCCTTAATTCATTTAAACCTGTTGTTACCTTCCCTTCTACAACCTGGACTCTATCCTCTACGTCCTTCAGAACTTCATCCTTAAATGAACACAAACTGCTCTGTATTGATACATTAATTCCTTCAATTTTCATTTCCATCATATCAAATTTTTCCTTAACTTCCACTTGTGAATTTCTAACTCGCCAACAATGATCCTCTCAATTCTTCATGCGACTTAGTTAACGACCCTTTTAATTCCAACAAAACCATCATCACATCTTGGATCTGCATATTCTCTTTTCCCTTATCAATTTCATTTTCTCCCGATGTACCCCTGAATTCACAATAATCACCTCCGGCTCCACATATCCTCCAGCTTCATCCCTAGCATCCCCTGCTGCTACAGTCTTAACCACCGGTTGCCCTCTCACACCAGTCTCAACTCCATAAACTTTCCCTGACCTCGTGATTCTCTCCTCATCAGACATGTCCCTTTAATTTTCAAAATAAACTTCAATGATGTGCCCCACTAAGCTACACAACCTCTGCAAATCTGAATCAGCCCTATCGAGCCCCCTTTAGGCGAACAAATATTTTGTTGCGAAGTTATTTACCTATTCGAGCCCCACCTAATGTTTTACCGCTAAAATTGACCAAAGTGTGAATATCAAATTACGTCTTAGCCTACTACAATAAATTCAAAACCTTCAACAACTGTCAAATAAATATATATGAAACGTCAATCAAATATTAATTTTACTTTTAAATAGAATATATGCAACGTACAACTAACAAATCTACTCTGCCTCACGTTGTTAGCGCCATCTATTATATTTTGGTATATATTGAGTTATAGAGAACCCTTTTATAATCAATTACCACCTTTTTGTATTGTTTATTCATGATTACAGGATTGATCTTTCTTTTTTATCTTAGGACAATTATGACAATTGCAACCGAATACACAAGCATTCTTCAAATAATTGTAAATGCCAAAAGTATTCCCAAACACTAGTTCCACTTTTATAAATTTGTTTAAAGCACTGCGTAGATATTAAATACTAATACCTGGAATCCAGATACAAGCGCCGCCTTCCAGCCGTCCTGAAGCCAAGTGACCAACTGCAGGCACCTCCTGTAAATAATAAGTAACTCGAGCAACTGGTAATCTCCAGACTATAAAACTACTAATATTTCTACAAATTTTATGTTATACAAATACTCAGATAACTCCAATTCCACTATGCTTTCGTCTTCAAACAATAACGGTACAGACCAGCACTCCCTCTTTTAATTAACTTTTATTCGCCGTAAAACTGCTACTATTTGCTATCTCCAGGTACAACTTGACTTTCAAAACTTTCTCGTAACTTTTTAAATGTAATAAAACTCATAACAGTACAAAAACACGTCTATTTTTTAGTAATATAAATTTGAAGTCCATTATAAAATAAATTCCGTCTTCTTTTGTTTCCGTTGCCATAACAACTATCTCTACGCACACTATGTAATTTATAATTCTTAATAATTGATTAATAATACAGTTGTTTTCTCTAGATACATTCATTTTCTAGATGGTTTGTAATCCAGTGATTTATGTACTTTTTACAATATTGAAAATAGCTAACAAACTTTGATGGTTCAGCTTTTAAATTGTACGCAACAGACATTTATGTCTTATTCGGTAAACGTCCTGTCATTACATAACCAATCTTTAATTGTTAAAACATATTCAAACTGAACTTCATTTACAAATTTTACGGGAGTATCACTTAACTCCTTAAAATTTTAAAAGCGTGCAGTATACCAAGCAATTTTGATATTTGTTTTTACATTCAAATGGTTCTGAAAACGCTAACTCCAAATTAAATTTCATATACGTGCAACCATAACAATTAAAATACGTATACAATGCAAACTTATAACTAGCTTAGCCTGGTCTATGGCCGGTATATGTTGTTGAATGCAATGCAGTTTCAAAAGCTTTATAAATTTATAAACGTGGAATAGTTGTTGTTAATTTATAAACCAAAATACCTGAAAGAAAATACTCAAACAAAACCAAATATACCCCATTCTAGCAAAGTCGTTTCGAAGCCCTATTTAAACATTTTATAAGCCCACCCCCTTCTTGACAGTATAATATATATATATATATTGCTATGCTACTGCTGGAATTATCGAGCCCCTTCGTTGGGCTGTTGTATTATTTGCTATGTACTCTAAATTATTCGCGCTCCCTCATTTGAGCGACCATATTAATATTACTATGAATAAACAAGATTGTAATTATCTCCGACGTTGGGCTGTCTTATTAATATTGCTATCAATTCCCTCCAGAAACTTAACTGGATTTTATCTTTCACCAACCTTGTCAACCAATAACAAAACTCGGTACGTTACCGCCTTACTTGTTATCAATTTCCTATTCAACTCGTAGCTCCTCCTTGAACTATTAAATTAACAAATTACTCCCATTGACTTTATCTTATGACCTCGGCTAGCATTTATTTGGAATTATGAAATTCAGTTAATTTCGATTTTATATAATGAAACCAATATATTAAGTACAGTTTTTGTAAATTATTTGTAATACACTTTTCAATTAGTTAATGTTGTAAATTTCATTTATTAAACATCATATACTATTTACTCAAAACCCAAAGTCACCAAAAAAAGCCTATTATCCTTATCAACGAAGTGTAGAACGTTCTAAACCTGTTATCATATTACTCACTTTATGCGTATGCAACTTCTTTTGTTGACTTTTTCACATTCATATTATATTAAGCAAATTCAATATTCAAAATAAAAAAATATATAGGAAAATAAAATGTCTTATAACTAAAAAATCTGACCTGGTCTATTTTCTTCACATCGACACTTCCATTTGAATAAAAATTATCTTCCCCCAATTCAGGATTACATTTAAATTATTGCCATTACCCTATGGACTACCATTATTAATTTATGCACCCCAATTTATTGTCGTTTCATTTCAGACTTATTACTTCTTATCAATCAATTTCTTCAAACTTAGAATAGAATTCTTATTATCATTGTCTTCTGACTTGAAATCGTGGTTTATTTTCTTCCTTGACTTAGAAATTGTCGTTTGTTTCCCCCGGACATAAAAATTGTAGTTTGTTTTCTCCCCGTACTTCAAAATTGTATTACTGTTTCCCCAGACTTCAAAATTGTAGTTTGTTTTCCCCCGTGACTTCAAAATTGTTATACTGTTCCCCCAGACTTCAAAGCCCTATTATTAATATGTTTTAGTTTAAAATAAATTCACCAAAATGTACTTACGTTAAATCGGCAATTATAGTTTTCATCTTGGCACTTATTTTATCTTTCACTTTTAAAATTATTATTATTACGTATCACTTTATTTCATATTGGCGCACTTCGGCCTTTGTTGAGTTGCAAACTGCCTCGTTATCACTGTACCTGCTAATATATTTTTGAATTCCCACTCCGTCAGTGGGTATGGTCTACAACTCGTCGCCCATTCATAACCAATCAAATAATTACATTTAAAGTAGTTTCTGATGTAATTCTTCATGATTCCCAATAATTGTAAGCTGCTTGCAGCTGTCTTCGTTATCAACATGCTGTGTTTTGATAGATCTAATTGCTTTTCCATAAACAACTGATGCAATTCGACTTTTAATTTTCATATTTACATGTTATTCACGCAATTTTTAATCTGCTTTCTTATCAAAAATGGTTAGCTATTTGCACGCATTTACCTATGCTACCTGAAGCTCTTTTTCTATCCGTATTAATCTAATTGTTTGGAACTCTTTTGAATGCGTGTCTAATTACACTTTATCGTTTACTTATAAATATACGCGTGCTTCCACTGAAAAATATTATTACTTGCTTTACCTAAGTTAACTAAACTTTATCTACAGGGTATTAAATATTTACTATTTACCTAATGAATGTCTTCCTGGTTTCTACGCTAACTATGCGTCTTCCTATGTTTATCTGCGTCGCTTAAAACTATTTATACTTTATATACAGGGTGTTGACTGCTTACTATTTACAAACTATCTCCTTTTCTCAATTCTTCACTAAATAAGTGCAGTTTTCTGCTGCCTTTGGTAATTTCTCATTTCTAAACGACCTTTACTATAAAGTACCCCCTTAAACAAGCCCCTTATCACAGCAATATATATATATATATATATATATATGTATATATATATATATATTGATATGATAATGCCGTACTCGATGTAATAAACGTTCTACTGAACGCCACTGCTCTGTGTTTCTCTTAAATTAATCTTTTGCTTTTATTATTATGCCACGGCTAGCCCTTTTTAATTCACACAGTGCACAACGTTATGATGATCAATTTTTTCTTCTCCACCCCTTTATGATTACCTGTTTGAATTGATAAAACGAAGTCAATCAACATTCATATAATGAGAGGAAATAATATTTACAATTTTTGAAATTCTTTAAATACACCCTTCAATGAATTAATATCATATGGCTTATTTATCCCAAAATTTATATTCTTTTAGTTTAAAATAAAGCCACTAAAAACAACACCCTTTACAAAAAAATCTGGAACGTTCGAGACCTCTTTATGATTTATTACGTAAATTTAAACATATGCAATGTTTTTTGTTGACTCTTTACAAGTTTTGGATAAATTGAATAAATTCAGTATTAAAATTTAAATTGAAAAATATCTTAAAATTAATTAGATCTGACCTGTGATCTCGTGATATGTTGTTTCGTGTTGTGGATCAACACCCCACTTGTTGTCTTCGATCGAGTACCAATGCTCTGCTTTGTCGAACCAATATTTAAGTACAATTTCCCCCTGTTTTCCAAAAATCACCTCGTGCTTCTTTATTTTATATTTCTCTGCATATGCTTTGAATCTCTTCCCTTAACTACTACTTGAAGTTGTGGGTTACTTAGTATTATGAATTATCCCAGAATTTGACTGGAAGCCGATTAGAATTGTACCAGAAGCCAATTAGAAGCCCCATATGATTATAAATATTGAATTCAAATTAATTACCCAATTTCTACTCACGTTTTCTGAGAAAAACGGCAAAAACTTTTCATATATTCTTAACACAATTTTTATGTAGCACTATTTTCACTATATTATTATAAACTATATTTATTTGCCGCGTAGATTTCTGGTTAAAAGTGATGTGGATTAAACGTGCATCAAGTATAGACCGACTTGTTTTTATCACCGGTTGGTGTTAAATAACCTTTTCCCACTACCTTTGGGTTGGGTTTCCAAGCAGTTTTACAGATTGTTCCAACTAACCAGCTTTTGTCTTTAATATTCCCTGTATTTTTAAGCTGTATCTGATGAAATTATTTCGGATATTCATATCATGCTTGTTATTTGCTATTGTTATCGTTTAGAGACTTTAAACTTACGTCTGTTGTTTTGTATAGATAATGCTTTTGGATAATTGTACAAAAATAAATGATGTTTTCGTTCATGTATTTATTTATTTGAAAGTGCGTTTTCTTATCAAAGCGCTCATGGTTCCAGCGGAATTGTATGAAGATTTGTTAGGTTTCATCTTATCTTCTGCGTATTTTATTTTATAAACTTGTAAAACACTCCTCAACGTAGTTTAAATACATGTACGATTATTTCTCTGCCGAATACGCGTTCTATTGTTGAAAGATATGCTCACTTGCATTGTTTAAAGTTAATTACGGTCTATATACAGGGTGTTAGATGCTTGCTATTTACATAATAGTACGAATTACTTATTTTTCTGCTAAATAAATGCAGTTTTCTGATTCCTATCGCTATTTACAGTTACTACACGATTACTACTCAATACACCCCTAAACAACCGCTTATCACAGCATTATTCCCCCAAATTAAAATATAAAATTTTAGATCAATATCATTTTTGGCACCCAGCGTGAAGTTAAACTCACTTTTGTCTACAAATTCTATATTTTTATTTTGTTTTGCAAATCTAACTCTCTCTTTGTTAATCCCCTATTTTCATCTACCTAATCTGTCCTATTTTACTACCCTATTCATACCTATTTCTAATCTTATACCCGTATCCTATTTTACTACCCTATGTATGTCTATACCTAAATTTATTTTACATTTTATTTACGTATTCATGTCCTCTTTGTATGGGTGTGAATTAAATTTATTTGTAACTTCCCCTTTATTGTTCTCGACTCTATGTCCTTTTGCTCATATTTGTTTGTTCCCTGCTCTATAAATGAACCCTTACTATCGATTCTATATCCTAAAAATTTAACTCTATCTTGAAAAAATTCGCACTCGCTTAAATTTAACCTTAAACCTGCTATATTTAACTCTAATGAAATGCTTTCCAAATGTACAAAGTGTTGTTCCACACTATCACTAAATATCAAAACATCATCCAAGTAGTGGGTACAAAATTTCTCATACGGTCCCAAAATATTCTGCATAGCTTTCACTAGTGCAGTCGTACTCGAGGACAAGCCAAACAGGACCACCTTAAATTGGTATATTCTTCCTTCTACCGAAAAACCCGTATATTTTCTTGATTCTCACGCTAATGGAATCAACCAAAATGAATTCTTTAGGTCTATTTTGGTAAAGATTTTCTTACTATCTATCCTCGCCAATATGCTATCCATCGTTGGTGGACAATTGTATTGCGGTTTTGTTTGCTTATTAATCTTTCTTGCATCTAAACATAATCAGATGCTATCATCACTTTTCTTCACAACGACTAATAGATTCACAAAGTGTGTACTGGAGCTTTCTATGATACCTTCACGTAACATTTCTTCTATTTCTTCCTTTACTCTATCTTTGTATGCTACTGGAATAGGATATAATTTAGTGTTAAACGGTTCGGTGTTTACTACCTCCAATTTGTGCTCATAACCTGTGGCAATTCTTGACTTTGACCCTATTAATTCTGAATGCTTTCTTAATAACAAATTTACCTTGCTTCTTAAATCTTCTGGACATTTAATCTCTTCATTTATATTCCCCTCATTATCTATTTCATCCTCAAACTGATTAATATTTATGCGGTCACCCTCTACTTCAATGTTACCCTCTTCATACCATTTAATATACTTCCCATTGCACTCTATTTCCTTCCATTCCGCATTTATCTTCAACCCCAACTTGTCTATAATATCTATCCCAAATATATAATATCTATCTTTAGTTCAGGTACAACCATAAAATCATTCTTCCATTTTACATTTCCCATTTCACATCTCAGAATTACCATTTCATTTATTTTTGCAAATTTCTTATTGTTAGGTGCCACCAAATTACACCTCGTTATAGTTATCGCCTTATCCCTCAATTTCCCTCGTTTAACAAATTCTTCCGCAACAAGTGATGCTTCTCCCCCAGTATCAATCAATACTCTAACTATTTTATTTTCCACCTTTAAATTAAGTATCGGTGATAAGTTTCCTTCCAATTCATTTTCCGTCTCATGTTTAATAAATTCGCCCCGATGTTCGTATCCGTTTATCCGTAGAAGTTTACTTGGTTCATCCGTATCTTAAAATTTTGGTTTCGCATGGAAGGTCCTGCCTGATTCGTTATCTCTCCTTGTGTGCAATTAATATTCCTCGTTTGCATGCGATCAATATTATTCGTTTGCATACGTCGATCCCTGTGTTCTTGCCTATTTATTTCTCGATTATTGTTCCCCTCGTGATTAGTCCATTCTATTTGTTGCCTTGGTATCTGACCCGTATTTCTACTTCGCCTGAAATCATTATTAAAATTGTTATAATTACCTCTATTAAAATTTCTCCCATGATCATAATTGTTTCTTTGATAATTAGTACTCCGAGTCTCGGTATTTCTTTGCGTCCTTATAAAATTTGTGCGTCGATCCCTAGTATTATTTTCCATTCTTTAATTTGTTTCCAACTCATCATATCTTTGTAAATATTTTATAAATGTGTCCCGGTCCACTATATTCTGTATCGTGATGTATCGTTTGACTTCCGCATTGAAATGCCCTGCCAAATATTTTATCCGTTATATATAGTATAGTTTATCCGTTATAGGAGGATCTAATTGTTTTGCTACGCTAAACTTTCCAATAGCATATAATTCTCGCGTGATTCCTCTATCTGAATTATATTTTCCCATGCTCAGGTCATTCCTAACTTTATCTTGTTGATTATCCCTCCAAAAGTGTCATAGAAATTTTTGTTCAAACTTTCGAAATGTTTTGATCTCACTTTCAACTAAGTTGTACCACATTTCTGCTCCCCCTTTCAGCATTGATTTTACTAAGTTTAATTTATATTGTTCGTCTATTGAGCCCCGTACTAACATTTTAATATTTTTCAAAAAGATTTTTGAATTTAATTTTTTGTCGCCGTAAAATTTTGTATATTGATCTATTAAAACATTCGGTTGAATTAGCCTAATGGGTTTCCCAATATTAAAATTTCCTAAATTAGTTTTTAAATTACTTGTTTCTCGATTTATCGTTCTGAATTCTGTTTTCACAATTTTCTTCAACGTTCCGTTTTTTAATATCTACATTCGTGAGTTTATCATTTGTCTCACTCTCATATTTTTCCTGATTGGATTTCATCATTCTAACATGATCCCATACACAACCAATTTCATCCGTGATTTTCACAATTTTCTCTTGCATTTGTGCTCTCATTTCTGCAATTGTTTGGTTGGTTTCCCTTAATCCATCGCTTAGAATTTTAATTTCCTTACCTAATTTTTCGCTATTTTTGTCGATTTTCATAGTCATGTTTTTCATGGCCCCTTCATTTTTGTCCATTTTGCTGTTCAGTGCCATCAAAATTTCCATCATTTTTGTTTCTTGTGAGGTCCGTTGTTCCTCGCTAGAACTTCTTTTCAAATGTTATACTTTCTTGGGATCCTCTTTCCATTTTTGAAATTTATATTTACACTAACTCTTAAATACTAAAATAAATCTACCTAAATTTAATTAATGTAAAAATCTCTCTGAATTCTTTATTCCGGGGATTTTTCTCAAATTAAAAACTCTTTAATTATAGCCCCAGTTTAATAATTTTATTTTAAATCCCACGGTTGTATTGTCAAATTTATTTGATTTAATTCGAGCCTCTTCGTTCTGGTCTCTGTATTTTGTCATGGTAAAATATTCTCACCCCTACGTTCGGGTCGTCATATAAATGCTATGTATTTTTTGCCCCACGCTGGTTCGTTATATAAATGCTATGTATTTTTTACCCCCCCCCCCCCGTTGTTGCGTCATATAAATTGATATGACGCCGTACTCGGTGTAATAAACGTTCTACATAATGCCACGGCTAGCCCTTTTAAATTTACACAGAGTGCACAACGTTACGATGATCAATTTTCTTTTTCACCCCTTTATGATTACCGGTTTGAATTGATAAAACGAAGTCAATCAACATTCATATAATGAAAGGAAATATTTACAATTTTTGAAATTCTTTAAATACACCCTTCAATCAATTAATATCATATGGATTATTTATCCCAAAATTTATATTCTTTTAGTTTAAAATAAAGTCACTAAAAACAACACCCTTTACAAAGAAATCTGGAACGTTCGAGACCTCTTTATGATTTATTACGTAAATTTAAACATATGCAATGTTTCTTGTTGACTCTTTACAAGTTTTGGATAAATTGAATAAATTCAGTATTAAAATTCAAATTGAAAAATATCTTAAAATTAAGTAGATCTGACCTGTGATCTCGTGATATGTTGTTTCGTGTTGTGGATCAACACCCCCTTGTTGTCTTCGATCGAGTACCAATGCTCTGCTTTGTCGAACTAATATTTAAGTAAAATTTCCCCGTTTTCCAAAAATCACCTCGTGCTTCTTTATTTTATATTTCTCTGCATATGCTTTGAATCTCTTCCCTTAACTACTACTTGAAGTTGTGGGTTACTTAGTATTATGAATTATCCCAGAATTTGACTGGAAGCCGATTAGAATTGTACCAGAAGCCAATTAGAAGCCCCATATGATTATAAATATTTAATTCAAATTAATTACCCAATTTCTACTCACGTTTTCTGAGAAAAACGGCAAAAACTTTTCATATATTCTTAACACAATTTTTATGTAGCACTATTTTCACTATATTATAAACTTTATTTATTTGACGCGTAGATATCTGGTTAAAAGTGATGTGGATTCAACGTGCATCAAGTGTAGACTGACTTGTCTTATCACCGGTGGGTGTTAAATAGCCTTTTTCCATTACCTTTGGGTTGGGTTTCCAAGCAGTTTTACAGATTGTTCCAACTAACCAGCTTTTGTCTTTAATATTTCCTGTATTCAACCAAACTTACGAAGTAAGTTAGGTTAATAAGATCGCTACGTCGCCGTCGTCGCCGCCGTCGTCCGTTGCACGTTTTTTTCGTTTTACAAACATTTGATATATGGATCTTGTTCAGTTTTTTACGCTGATTAAGAATATGCTATCCATTTTTCGATATCTCATTTAGTTTTCGAGTTATTCGACTTTAAAGTCGAAATTTTGACAATGATAAACTTCACTCCAGCAAAAAATAAACAAAGTTTTAGGTTAATATCGACCCCTTGAGCATATTTTCTCATAGCTCTCATAGCTCCATACCTCCTGAACATATTTTCTCAAAGCACCAATGCTCTAAGTCGAAAGGTTTTCGAGTTATTCGACATCTTGTTTTTAATGTATATGTAATATTTATATTTTTGATAACAACATATCTGTAAGTTTGGTTAGAAGTTCTGCACATGAGAACTTAGATTTTTTTAAGCTGTTTCTGATGAAATTATTTCTGATTTTCATATCATGCTTGTTATTTGCTATTCTTATCGTTGCCAGACTTTCAAATTACGTCTGTTGTTTTGTATAGATAATGCTTTTGGATAATTGTACAAAAATAAATGATGTAACTCTAGTGCTGTTTTCGTTGATGTATTTATTTATTTGAAAGTGCGTTTTCTTATTAAAGCGCTCATGGTTCCAACGTAATTGCATGAAGATTTGTTAGGTTAATTCTTTCATGTCCTTAAAGTAATACTTTCGTACTAGTAGTTTTAATGTTTCGTTGATTCCACGATGGTTGGTTTTACCTTCGTGTTCGTTTCGAATTACGTAATTTATTTTGTGTGGGTCCTTTGAAGTTAATAATTTTTGTGTACATCTTAATCTTGGGTCCTGAATTATTAAATAATCTAATACATACTTCTGAAAATCTTTTATATAAATGTTCTGTGTTGAAGTAGAGTGTAAAAGCATTTTTTCTCTGGGGTATATTCTTTCAAAATTTTAATTATCTGCTCCTCGTTATCATCCTTCGTTATTTGAATTTGGTATATTTTCTTATTATCTGTTTTTGTATATTTTACTGGATTGGGGTTGGTTAAAACTTCAGTAACTCTGAATTGAGTTGGTTTCGTATCTATTGTTTCGTGTAAAATTTTAATTGCAATTTTCGGTTCGTCGTTTTGCGTTGAATGTATGATTTCTATTTCTTCTGGGTCTTCCCTAATCTCTGTTTCGTCTGTGTTACCTATAACTGACTCTGTCTCTATTGCGTTGGGTTGTATTCTGCTTAGTGCATCTGCATTATTGTTATTCATGCCTTTTTTATATATAATTTCATAGTCGTATTCTTTTAGTCTAATCCTCCATCTCTGTAATTTTGAATACAGTTCTTTGAGTTTGCATAACCATACTAATGGTCTATAGTCGGTGAATATATAGAATTTCCTCCCATAAAGATATGGTTTAAAATATTTTGTTGCCCAAATTATGGTTAGTAGTTCTTTCTCAATAGTGCTATATTTTTGTTCCGTTTCATTTAGTGTTCTTGACGCATAACTGATTGGTTTATCGCTACCTACTTTTCCTTGGCTTAATACTGTGCCTAATGCAATGTTAGATACAATGGTTTTTAATACAAATGGTTTTGAAAAATCAGGGTATTGCGTGAGGTAGTCTACATGGTTTGGTGAAGATTGGTTTATTATCTGTTAGCTCAATATTATGTTTCACTGTGTTGGTGAAAGTTAAAGGTATCCCTTCACAATGGAATATATCTCGGTATTCGAAACATGTCTTTAATTGTTCTCTCCTCTTCGTCATTGATATCATTATTAAAACGAATGTTAATTAAATTTCCTTTTAACATCCTATCGTGTTTTGTAGAGTTGGAATTGTTTTCTGAGTCTTTGTCGGTCTCCACTTCTTGTTTTGTTAATGATACTTCGATGGGGTAATCGTTTGAATTCAAAATTTTCGTGGTGGCGTAATTGTCTTTTATTTGTACTAATGCGGGTGTTTCTACTCCAGGTTGAAATGACGTGTGATTTATAATTCCTATGTCGTTTTTTGAGTTTACTAGAATTTTTATTTGTTTTTCTGTCCTAGGCTTGATTGTGTATTTTTGTTCGGTTTGAGTATTACTGTTTTGGAATTTAATGGGGATTTGTCCGTGTTTCGTTCTTAATAATCGGTTTTTTTATATCAATATTTGCTCCTAATTTCCTTAGAAGATCCATACCTATTAATCCGTCATACTTATCATTAAATTCAAAGATGCAAAATTTATGTTTCATTTTTACGTTAAAAGTTTTGGGTAAGGGTATGTTCGGTATAAATTAGTGTAATGTCATTTTGCGTGCTGTTTTGATTTTAAAAGGTTCTCTTTCTATAAAATCTAGATAATGTTTTTGTATGGTTTTGGGACTAATTAAAGTTTTTAAAGATCCTGTGTCGATTAATAATTTAAGTTCCGCATGATGTATTCCTATGTAAGGTAGAATTTGGTCGTATTTTAATCTGTCCAACTGAAAATTCAAGTACGCGTTTTCTTCGTTGTCCTCTTGGTAGGTTTCATAATGGTTGTTAAGTTCATAGTTTTCTGAATGATTTGTTTCAGCGTTTCTACTCAAATTTGCATAATTATCCGTGTCTTGATTATTAAAATCTTCCACTTCTTGGTGGAATAGTTCCATAGTTCCTCGGGTGTGGTTTCGTTTTTGGGTGTAATCGGGTCTAATTTGAGATATTTTAGTATTCGGTCTGGTGTTACCAGATGAAGTGTTCATAGGAGTTGGTTTGTAATAATTATTGGGATTGTTGTTGTTATTCGTCATCGGTGTGTTTCAGTTGGGGTTTATGCCGAATGTGTGCCTTGTTTGATTTACGTTTTGATTGAATTTTGGCGTGAATGTGGGTTTCGTAAAGTTTGAATTAAATGTTGGTGTGGGAAATTATCTAAATTGGTTGTGGAAATTTGTGTTATTAAAATTTGGATTGTTAATTCGAGATTGATTCATTGGTGCGTTAAATGGTGTAAATTTCGGCTGTGTTGGTATCTGTCTTGCGGCTTGTATTGTTTTCATCGATGAGTAATTTTTATTAGTGTTAGGATTATATATTCTATTTCTGTAATACATAAGGTTTTCTTCCTCTACAACCATGTTTATCGCTTCTTCTGCATATTGGGGATGTTGGAATCTTATTTTGTCCGATAGCCGTTTGGGTAACGCATTGATGTGTGTGCCTAATGCCATTTCGTCATACTTCTTCGTCTTTATTAAAAGTATGTTTTGGTTGGGTTCTTCGATTTTTAGTTTGGTCCTGACATCTCACACCGAATTGATAGGGTGATTGGTTAGCTTACATCCATAAATTTATCAGATCTCAGATGACATTTAATATTACGTTGGTCTCCGAAATATGCTACTAATATTTGTTTGTAATCATCCCATTCTGTGAGATCATAGCGACTTGCAATCAATGTTTATGCTCTGCCCATTAGCTTACTCATTATTAGGTGTAAAAGAAAGACATCGTGATCGACGTCACCTTGTTTATAAAAAGATTTTAAAAATGTCTCGCAGCAGTAATGAAAATACCTAATAGTGCCTGTTATCCGTCATATAATGGAATTGAATCTAGATAAAGTTTTATGTCTCGCAGCAGTAATGAAAATACCTAATAGTGCCTGTTATCCGTCATATAATGGAATTGAATCTAGATAAAGTTTTATGTTTTCAAAGTTTATTGTTTTACTAAATTAAGAGTTACTTTTCAGTCTAGTTTGTATTAAAGTTATTAAATAATCACTTATCCTTACGTATATTGTGTGTAATTATAATAACCTTGGTTATAATTACATTGGTTTCAGACTTCTGCTGAATAATTATTTCGTTAAATTGTTGCAGTGAAAGTGTTTTATTATAAACCTTTATAATATCATCAAGTTCAGATTTTCTGAATAAATTCATTCAGTAATAATCGCTGTAATAAAATGGCACAAAGAATTGTGTTATAATTATACACTAAAGCTCAGACTTTGCTGAATAAATCGTTTCATTAATAAATCGTAATAAATTGTAACAAATTGTGCATAAATGCGTATATATAAACTTATATTGTTTCTTACTAGCTAATATCAATATGCAATTGAAAATGGCTAGGAAAAATGAACTAATGGTACTCGCAAAAGTTTTGCCAGTTTCATTAGCCTTCCTTCCTTTATTGAACTTGGTCGATTTTTGTACTCCGTCCAATTGGTTTTCTTCCAGATAAAGAATTGGAATTTACGACCACCAGTTTTTCTGTTTTGGAATCGCCGGTGCCCTTCTGGAATCCTACAACGCTGCGCCAGATATGTTTAGGGCCTCTTGGAGCTTCTTTTTTAAAAAGGCTTTCTTCTAAAGAACTCTTCTATCAATTTTTATTTAAACAAATTACAAATGATTTGACAAAGTTCTACGTTATATTTACTCTAATTAATATTTAATTAAAACTAGGATGAGTAGCTTGCACCACCAACAATGCTAAGGTTATGAATTTCTAAGACTGACTGGCCATCTTGGGCTCCTGAGGGTATTTATGCTATTCCTGCTCTTTCATCACTTGCGGGAAATGCAGATCTCATGTCTGCTATTTCTTGATACAATACAGTGTATTACACTTTAATAATCTTAATTCTAATAATTGCGGTCTTATAACCTACTGTGACCTGCACCTGCAGTGTCATGTTACGTCTAGAATACAAAGTATCTGTTTCCGTTCTCATGTCTGGTTTATGAACTTTCATTAATCTTTTATAATATGTCCTTCAATTATACAATGTAACAATCTTTCTTAAGACTTAATAGTTTCATTTAAATGTACATATATTAATTTGGGATATATGTAACTTGCCTAAGGTCAGATTTATGTAAAAGAATGTTGGTGGACGTACTGCCGAAAGTTGAAATATTGGAAACATTTAGTAATTTTTGGTCACAGCGTGAACATTCGGGAGAGAAATCAAGATTTGGGGGGTTTGTTCTTTCATGCAGCAGTTTCACGCCGAACATAACCTGTTTCCTTGTGTATATTATTCACAGGTATTTGTACCATATAGTTTCTAAGATGTATAGATGTAATTGATAATTTTGTGGGAATTGATTTTTATTTGTAGCTAGAGGGATAATTTTGAGATCATATGGGGGAGAGTTTTGTTTTATTAAATATTTTAATTTTAATTCTTTTGTGTTAAACGATTTCGTTTGAATTTATTCAGAGGTTTAAAATTATTTATGGTCTATAAATTATTTGATATTTTGTACCAGATAGGAGGGTCAATTTGAAATATTTGTGCACATAAGTTTGCAATAAAAGCCCAAGTTATACTATGAGCTCGTATTGAAACGTTAATTGAGTAAGAAATATGTATTGAAACCCTACTACTTTTTTAAAATTAATTTGATATATTATCCCGTGTAAACATTTGCATCTTACTCTTTCTCGATAATATAAAAAAAGTAATTGCATGACGAAGTATAAGAAATACTTCGGCACAACTTGCATCGACCGTTAAGGTTGCGGAGGCTGCATGAGAATTGAAATCACATGGTAAGAGGTATGTTTAGAGAATATCTGAATGTTAAAATTTAAATATCAAGACACTTGTTTACACAACTGTAAAATAACTTAGAGAAACAAAAGTTAAAACACGATAAGAGGAATTTGAATAAATTATGTATATTAATATTCAGTTATTACAATTCCAAAGGCATGTATAAGATATACGCTTGTGTCATTAACATTGTAGACATCGCTATATATTTTAACATGATAATTCATATATTTAATAAATGTACACGAGAAAATTTCTTTAGAGAAATCAAAATAAATAATCTCTGTTAAAAACTCAAAATTTAACTTAATGCGGGAGTAAATCAAAAAGTGATCATAATTGTAATAATGTCATGTAACAAATGCATATGAAATGAAAATTCAAGTAATAAACCTTTTTTTTACCATAAGAAGCTTCATGAAGATCTGAATGTTTACATATTTTTAGGTTATGTATTAGAGAATTATATTTGAAATCATTTAAGATAAGTAAAATGTAATTAATAATCAAAACAAAATATTTGTGGTGACAAAGACAAATTTAAATAATCAAAATAATCAAAACATAGTGACAAAGACAAATTTAAATAGAGGTTAGGCCTCTTTATTTTAACAGAAAAACGATAAGGTAAAAGTTTTAATCTCATACCTGTAGTATCAGTAACTGAAATAATACTAATAGTTACTTAATTTATAGGAATCCTTCATATCCAGGAAACTGAGACATCCTGCATTGGTGGATCTCCTAGTGTAGGTACAAAACAGCATGTGGTCGACTTCAAATGTTGTCTTTAACAGACTTCTGTTTCATAAATTAAACTTGTAGATATTTTTCAATAAGATAATAACTGAGCGGCAATATGTAAAGTAGAAGGAAAACTCTTCCATGTAGAAATCTGAATGAGAGAACAAGTCGCCGTAACATCGGTAATCAAAACACAGGTAATCGGAACATAGGTAACCGGAGCATATGTAACCGGAGCATATGTAACCGGAGCATATGTAACCGTAGCATAGATAATCGGAGCATAGATAACCGTGCAACATTCGAGTCTTCTATTAAATATGACTGCTCTACCATACAAGCGGCAGAGCCTCGATAGATTACGAGGGGTTCCTGTTTGATGGACAAGCCCTGGGTAAAAGGATGTTGAATGGCTTTGAGAGAAAAGGATCCCTCTAAAGAGTTCTTCCAGCCAGCTAAGTTTCTTCAACTTAGGGCAGAGCTATGAGCTAGGGTCGTAGGATGGTATACGAAAAAAAACAAAAGGAGTTTTATTGGATGCCACCGTATCTTAATGAGTGTTTTATAAGGAATTATTCGAAGATCAGATACGGAAATCTTCGTAAGAGAAAAAAAATTACGACAAGCAACATACAACAATACTTACTGTGGTTTCTGCAACCTGGAATAGGAACGACGATCTCGTGCTATCTGAAAATTTAATCATACCTAGACATTTTCCAACTAGGGCTTCATGAGAGCCTAGTCACTTTATCACAAAAATAATTATATGTAAATTACTAATCAAAATTATACCTTCAAGAAAAACTGTTAACATTAACACTAATAATACCTTCCTTCAGTACTAAAGCTTATAAATTATAAACAGTTTGTTTCTGTAGGACAAGCTTCAAAGAAAGAAAATTTTAAGACAACTTAAAAATTTTCTATTCATTTTGTTTTCAAAAAAATATTTATATATACATTGTTTATACAACTTATTTATACGGAGACTTTCGAAACAGTTCCGTGGAATAGTGTTTTATTAAATGCATAAATTATTTTAGTTTTCAGTAAGAAATATGTTACTTTTAATTTACGTTACAATGTCTTCATTTTACTTGGATAGGATCCTTTCCAGTTCACAAACAAAATTTACATATTCAAAAGTAATTTCTCAGGTTATGATTACACATTCTTAATAACAATTTTTAATAAAATCAAAGGTCAAAGAAGGTACTTATTGAAGACATTGAATTATACATCAGGTGTATTATTACCATGTGTTATACATTATAATTCGGCAAACAATTCTTATCCTATCACATGTTCGATAAAGCAAATCCTTTAATACAACTTTGTAACTTCAAACATAACATTGCACCAAGATCTTAAAAATGTTAAGGTCAATTATGCCTTATTCAAATACTAAATTTTTTAATTAAATTTTAAATGAAACAAATTAATTGAACTATGAACTTTAGCAAAAATTTGGAGAATTAATTTTAAACAAACTTAGGTATAGCTTCTTCGAAAATTTATCTGAGCATTTAATGGAAAGGTTCTTGACAAAAAAATAAGAATAAAAATGGAGGGTGACTCACCGCTAACCATCTGCTATATCTGCCTCCTTACTCTTATAGTTGAGCGTAGCTGACACAGGGGTCCGGATTTAACCTTCAGATAACCAATAACATGTGCGGGTTTCTACATTCTTGCCTAGTAACAATTGAAACTGCTTTTAAATTTCCATAACTTCTTTACTTGTAACTTGAATTTAATATTTTAAAAATTCGGAATTATAATTATCTCCATATTTAATGATAGTTAGTTTAATCCTTAAAACGCTAAACTAAAAAATGAATAAAAACTTGAAGATCTCAAGAACTTCAAAAACTTGCGCTGAAATGAAACGAAAGAATAAAAATTTGGGGTAAGCTTGTGCAATCTTTCTTACCGTAAAAATATTTCCATCACCATTTTAGGTCGATGCTATTACCAAAACTAAGACTACCTTATGGAACATGTTGACTCCACTTAAATAACTGGTCGGGCGGCATGTTTGATTAAAAACGTACAAGCTTCGAAGAATACGTGTCTACGGACTACATCTGATATTAAAAATGGCTTATTCCACGAGGCAGCCTTCCTTTACTCGTATGTGCGGGAAAGGGGGATATTGACACAAGATACAAACAACTAGAAGTCACTTGATGTGTACTTTTGCTATTCTAATGTAGAGGGCGTACTATGTATGAATTTTATAATAAAAGGTTCCAATAGAAATTTAACATTTATTGATTAGGTGTATGGAACAAAACTTGAGTATTTGAATAACAGAAAATCGAAATTGTTACAACCGGAGCATGGATAACCGGAGCACCCTAGAAAATTCAGTTGTGTTAAAAAAGTGAAAATTTAACACGAGGTGCAAAGGAAAATTAATCCATTAATAACTTACCATCTGTATAATTATTTGATGGGTTAAACGAATAAATAACTTCTTTATCCTTCATACTAAACATCTAAAATTATATTTAAATGTTAATTTAGGATTTATGATTAGAAAATTAACATACCAGGTAAGCACATGAGGCAAGATAGAAGTTCAAATCAAAAATGGCCAACAGTGCCAGATAAGCAATCAGATATCAAAAGAGAAATGAAAACTTGACACTTCAAATAAATTATTTTCGGCCATCTTCAGGATGGACAGTCTCTAGCGATTATTCTCAATAATACAGAATTTAGAACCACACCAGTTGTGCTTTTGGAATAAACACTTCAGAAATAACCAATAGGAAAATTTCATATAGATATAATTATTTGTACTATGTAACAAATTAGGAACTTGTGGATTAAAACTAATAATCCAGGATTGTTCTTATAGAAAATATATTATATAATAAAAAGAGTAATTTTATATTTAAATGTAGATATAAGCATTTATATGCTAATAGTGCCAAGCACAAATGTAACATGCTAAAATATACGCAAAAAGGCATGTTACACATTGACTTTGGGAATGTTATTGTCAAGGGAGTATTTTAAAGGGATGTATATAACTTGTTAAAGAGGTGTGGAAGACAAGAATACTTTTGATTTTGGCTTATTAAATTAAATTCAGTTGGTTTATAATAAATGTTGTCTATATATTCCCTAGCAAGAGTCTTTGTGTTGAAATATTATTTTCAGGAAAGTGAGCTGAGCAGCCGTGGCATTTTAAGTATTTATGCACTATCCTAATTCCAGTAGCAATACATATTACATCATTCTAAGCCTACAGTTTTATAACCTACGTAAGGCCATAACCGAGAAACAAAGGAAATTACTTTTGCCTTTGAACGAAGTACAGTAAATATAGTGAGTTTAAGCAATGGAGCCAGTTACTCAAAGATTGAAAAATGTGTTTACTTAAATGTTTTAATATACATGCTGGCTTCAGCTGCTAACCAATCTTCACAATAAGTGACAGGCTAAAGTTCGACAAATACTAAAATATTTTGCACAATCTCCAACAACTAAAATTCTGTAATCTATCTAGCCACACGCCTTGGGCGATTGTGTAACTTTCTAAAGGGATGTTTATTTTTTCTTACAAAATCCGTGCAGAAGATGTAGTTTTATCCATATTAACACTACTGACTTTTGAAGACTTCCGCACTAGCTCTGAACTCTATCTTTAGCGGTTTAGAGAGACTATCAGGGGGGTCGTTAAATAAATACGGATGATTAGGGCACCATTATAGTTAGATAGTGTGTAAAAGCAAGAAATATCGTATAAGAAAAATACAGGAACCCAAAAGTATATTCTGTTATAAGAATACAAGATGTTGTATTTTTATATGGTACTATGTTTATCCTGAAATAAAATAAAATACATAAAATAATATTAGAGACAGCAATTTGCGCCTCAAAATAAAATCAATAAATCAGACAGGTTTTGTACATCTATGATTTCTTTCTTTTGTGTAATCGTGCATGGGCATGCTGTGACATGCCTTTTTGCCTATATTTTAGTTTGTTATATTGTGCTTGGCACTATTAGCATATAAATGCATTTAAATATAAAATTACTCTCTTTATTATATAATATATTTTCTATAAGAATTTATCTCGCACAATCCTGGATTATTAGTTTTAATCCACAAGTTACTAATTTGTTACATAGTACAAATTATTATATCTATATGAAATTTTCCTATTGGTTATTTCTGAAGTGTTTATTCCAAAAGCACAACTGGTGTGGTTCTAAATTCTGTATTATTGAGAATAATCGCTAGAGATCGTCCATCCCGAAGATGGCCGAAAATAATTTCTTTGAAGTGTCAAATTTTCATTTCTCCTTTGATATCTGATTGCTTATCTGAGACTGTTGGCCATTTTTGATTTGAACTTCTACCTTGCTTGATGTGCTTACCTGGTATGTAAATTTTCTAATCATAAATCCTAAATTAACATTTAAATAAATTTTAGGCGTTTAGTATGAAAGATGAAGTTCTTTATTCGTTTAACCTATCAAATAAATATACAGATAGTAAGATATTAATGGATTTTCCTTTGCACCTCGTGTTAAATTTTCACTTTTGTAACACAACTGAATTTTCTAGGGTGCTCTGGTTAGCTATGCTCCGGTTATCTATGCCTCGGGTGACCTATGTTTCGACTACATGTTTTTTGGTTACCGATGTCACGGGGACGTGTTTTTCGCATTCAGATTTTCTACATGGAAAAGTTGCTCGTGCACAACCAGATGATGTAAAATAAATACTCTCATCACAAGAATTTTATATTTCGTTTCATTCTACTTTACATATAGCCTCTCAGTTATTACTTTATTGAAAAATATCTACAAGTTTAATTTATAGAACAGAAGTCTGTTAAAGACAACATTTGAAGTCGACCACATGCTGTTTTGTACCTACACCAGGAGATCCACCAATGCAGGATATCTCGGTTTCCTGGATATGAAGGATTTTTATAAATTAAGTAACTAATAGTATTAGTTCAGTTTATACTACGGGTATGAGATAAAAAATTTTACCTTATCGTTTTCTGTTAAAATAAAGAGGCCTAACCTCTATTTAAATTTGTCTTTGTCACTACAAATATTTTGTTTTGATTATTAATTACATTTTACTTATCTTAAATGATTTCAAATATAATTCTCTAATACATAACCTAAAAATATGTAAACATTCGGATCTTCATGAAGCTTCTTATGGCAAAAAGGTTTATTACTTGAACTTTCATTTCATGTGCATTGTTACGACATTATTACAATTATGATCACTTTTTGATTTATTCTCGCATTAAAGTAAAATTTTGAGTTTCTAAACAGAGATTAGTTATTTTGAGTTCTCTATAGATACTTTCTCGTGTACATTTATTAAATATATGAATTATGTCATGTTAAAATATATAGCGATGTCTACAATTTTAATGACACAAGCGTATATCTTATACAAGCCTTTGGGATTGTAATAACTGAGTATTAATATACATATTTAGTCAAATTTCTCTTATCGTGTTTTAACTTTTGTTTCTCTAAGTTATTTTACAGTTGTACAAACAAGTGTCTTGATATTAAAATTTTTAACATTCAGATATTCTCTAAACACTCCCCTTACCCTGTGATTTCAAGTTTCATGCAGTCTCCGCAACCCTAAAGGTCAATGCAAGCTGTGCCGAAGTATTTCTTATACTTCGTCTTGAAATTACTCTTTTTATAACATCGAGAAAAGAGTAAGGTGGAACTCTACTTATTAAATTTATGCACTTCTGGTTTATATATAATTCTTTGAATCCAGTGATAAGTATGTACAAAATAAATACTATTGCTGTCTTTGAGTGTAATTAACCTTGTTTAAGTTTATAAGGAAATTAAGGCTGTTAAGTATCAACACATATATTAACTGAAAAATACTTCTGATTTATTATGACAGATAATTATTATAAGTTTTCTGAATGTTCAATTAATTTTATATACTTATTTTGTTAATCTTTGTAAAAAAAGCCTCTAAAACAAATAGGCACTATAAATATCATTAACATAATTATGAGCTTTTTGTCATCTTTTCAGTACTGACTAAATGACACATGTATACAAAGTTAGTTTTGTAATAAGATCTTTTAAATTAGCAAACTTAATCTTTGTTAAAAAGTGTATTCAAATATATGACTATATTATTCATAATGTAAATTCATAAAGATTTTGTTAGATAAATAATTTTATAAAGCATAATTTTCATCCAAAGCCACATTTGAAAAGTTAAGTTCATAATTAAATATTATCACAAAGATGTTAGTTTCCATGGATTCAAACTACCAAGGTTGCGGTTTAAACATGACGTGAACGTCGAACAGATGACTGTCTCAAAAAGGGGTATCACTTACCGACCTTGAATTCAGGGCATGGCCACTTACAGACCAGTCAACAAACAAGCTCGACCCACATGTGGACTTCCAACATTGAACAAACACAAAGCAGTTGTCTACATTGTTATAACAACGCCTCGTAAACTAGAACCATATTGTAAGTTTCCAATGCGTAATTGTTTTATACGCAATTAAATTAACTTCTTACAACCATTAATCAGCTCTAAAATGTTGCTTCCAAATTAAAACAAAATTTCCATGTTGAAACATGAGGAATGTATAATTTTCTTATACGCAGTAAAAATTTAAGTCTCACACGACCATTACAGCTTCGTTTCTTAAGTGTTGTTTTATTTTTCTAGTTCATTAGTTCTTTCGTGTTGCGCTAAGGAAAACCAAATAAAATTACTTTGAATTATTTAGAAATATAAATTACAAACCATGATGAGTTTCTAAGCATTCAGATCGATGGATTGTTTGAAATTAAATTGCGACTTGCAAGTCAGCCTGGAATGTGAATTTATCCATATTGACGTTAGAATGATCAAAAGCCGACTGATTCGACTCGTCAACAACAACCTCAGCAAGCAGGTGCGTGAAAGCACACAATTCGATATCAGCTTGAAGATACTTTGTGGAAATTCTGGACAGCTTGTTCAAGTTTTAGCATGGCTTTACAATACAAACTTGACATTTATAACTATGCGCTTTATTTACTATATAATTAGAATAAAAAAGGACAATAATTGGGGTGTTTCGAAATTATGATACTTTGTTTTAATTTTGTATTAATTGTAGAAGTACAATTTATTTTGAATTATAAAAGTAAATTTAAAAATTTTACAACACAACACATAATTTTTATGCGCTATTTTAGAAGAGGGAAAGCGAACTGTTACAATTCTGTGCCTAAAATCTATTTGTGTATGTTAAATATCACAATAGTTGATATACTTTGATTTCAGTTATTTTAGCATGAAAACAAGTTCTTCTCTTTTCAGAGAAGTTCTAAGAGCTTACAACGTCCCTATGGATTACCCAACTTTATTATTTCTTTTGTGGAATTTTGGTGCAGTCGGAATGGTTTGTATTCATTGGCGAGGTCCACTTCTTCTACAGCAGGCTTATTTAATATTCGTGGCTGCACTAATGGCATTAGTATTTATTAAATATTTACCAGAGTGGACAACTTGGTTTGTATTAGCTGTTATTTCTATATGGGGTAACTATTTCTGTAAATATTATGTTCGTTTTTGTAATTTTATCGATGTTTAGATCTTATCGCTGTATTGATGCCCAGAGGACCATTACGAATTCTTGTTGAAACTGCTCAAGAACGTAACGAACCAATTTTTCCCGCTCTTATTTATTCTTGTAAGTTAATTTGTAATATTTTACCCACTTATTTTAATACTGTATTTTTAGCAACCTACATGTACATGTATGTAGCTGCTGCTAACTCGAATGAACCTGAGCATCAGTACACACAGCAAGTTGAAGAGCCTTCATCAGGTATTGTATTTGTTATATTTAAGACTTGTAAATACTCCCTGTATGTTTGTTGTGGTTTGTTTAGCATTCTTCTTAATCTTCTTTGGGAATTAAACCACTCATAGTTTTTAAAATCATCTTTATTTACGTTTCGATCCATGACCTAGGATCGTTGTCAAAATAATAAAAACTTCAACTTTGACATTTATGACATAAATTGAAGGTGACTTTGATTTATTGATGTTTGAAATATTTGGTTTGAGTACACTAAGCAAAAATTTTTAAAGTTTAATAGAATGATTGCCCTCAATTTGTGTTGCGGCCTGGGACCGACTTTTTTTAGGTAGCCAATACGCTTAACGTGAAATCAGCTGATTACTTTTTATTAGTGAATTTATTTAAATTCAATAATTTGGGAAACATTTTTTAACATGTTTCTATTTATACAATTGAGAGGATGGTTATTAAAGAAGTGTGCGATGGCATTACCGTAAGGCTTAAGCAGTCTTTTTTTATATTTATTTTGAGGGACAAAATCATTATGATTTAGGCTACCTCTTTGGTAGATTTTAACAATAAATATTTAATCAGCTGATTTCACGTTAAGCGTATTGGCTACCTAAAAAAAGTCGGTCCCAGGCCGCAACACAAATTGAAGGCAAACATTCTTTGAAACTTCAAACATTTTTGCTTAGTGTACTCAAACGAAATATTTCGAACAACAATAAATCAAAGTCACCTTCAATTTATGTCATAAATGTCAAACTTGAAGTTTTTATTTTGACAACGATCCTAGGTCATGGATCGAAACGTAAATAAAGATGATTTTAAAAACTATGAGTGGTTTAATTCCCAAAGAAGATTAAGAAGAATATTTAAGACTTAATTAGTTGAATATACTACAGATGCCGAAAATGGTTTTACAGAAGAATGGGTCGAAAACCATGCAACTCGTGCTGCTGAACGCCATGTCGATATGGAACAGTTAAATCAAACAAGTTCTTCTAGTCAACCTGTGCGCCACGAGGAAGAAGAGCGTATGTTACCAGTTAAATTGCTTTATTTTTTATAATTTTTTAACAGGTGGAGTTAAACTTGGACTTGGAGATTTTATATTTTATAGTGTGTTAGTTGGTAAAGCTTCATCCTATGGCGATTGGAATACCACATTGGCTTGCTTTGTTGCTATTTTAATAGTAAGTTACAAATTTCATTTTTAGGTTGTTCATGTCTTCTTTTTTAGGGTCT
This sequence comes from Platerodrilus igneus, assembly GCA_036346225.1. Taxonomy (NCBI): domain Eukaryota; kingdom Metazoa; phylum Arthropoda; class Insecta; order Coleoptera; family Lycidae; genus Platerodrilus; species Platerodrilus igneus. Next base: position 757,841 of record JARFIW010001140.1, on the reverse strand, counting down.
ATGTCTAACTTTACTTTTATTAGCAATATTCAAAAAGGCATTACCAGCTTTACCAATTTCAATTGCATTTGGTTTAATCTTTTATTTTTTCACAAAAGGGATTGTCAGTCCGTTTGCTGACAGTTTATCCAGTCAGCAAGTATTTATATAAAAATTATTGTGCTAACCGTAATAACTTAAGTTATTTATATTTTAATGTAATAAATAGATGTTAACAAATATGTTCGAAGTATATAAAGATTAATAATAATAATAATGGATCTTTATTGCAAAGAAAAAAGAAAAACAAACTTACCAGAAATATGTGCGAAGTTCAGCTAATAGAGAAGCCATCAGCTGTTCTGCCACTTAACTCACATACATACTCAACATGCCATATCCTTAGAAGGGGTAGGAATCTTGCCGAACCTTCACACTCTTAACAACTGTACTGATAAATATGTATTATGTATTTAAATGTGTCCCTCTTAATTATGCCGTTGGTGAAATGTATATTTAAAACACATGTGAATGATATTTGTGGTACGGATGAGAGATGCATATCAGCATTTTTAAACACGATTTTTTTTACCTGGTGAACACGTTCTTGTTGTGATGAGTATGCAACGCTTTTCAAATTGAATTTGTAGCGGTAAAATTTGTAAGGTTAAGAAACATAAAAATACAGGACTAACTACAAACTCAGAGAGTGAGGTGATTGACATATTGACAAAAAGTACTTTATCATAAATTTTCTATTTACAATAAAAAAAATAAAAATTTATATCTAAACAAGTAAAAGAATGAATAAAAAGTTGCTATTTAAACAAGGCAGTTATATACTCTATGGACAAATTGTAACGATCGATCCACGAAGTGCGCATTTCATAGCTAAAATGTAAAAAGAAGCTAATCCGTAATGAACAAAAAGCAATTTAAAGGTGAACATAGTGCATTTAGAGTGATTTCAACAGCAATTAAAAATAATAAGTAACACCAGTGAAACTAGTCTTTAAACAAGTTCGGTACACGTGTTTCGTCCATCAGCACAATGCATCATCATCATTTTGTTATCGACCTTACTTAAGGTCTGTTTGATGCAGCTCTAACTTCTTTTCTATTCTGTACTAATCTAAAAAGTTCTACATACCCTTCACAATGCGATGAATTTATCCCTCAGAAAAAGAACAGGTCACATACCTTTACGTGCCAGGATACTCATTTTGCAGCCTAATCATTGGAGGCAAATCAGCTAAACATCGCTATGGTAGTCAGGATCCATGAATGCTGTATCCGTACTCGCAACAGTGGGCTGATGCTAACAAGCATTTGGCTACGTAACAAAAAAGGATTTGATCTACGTAGAAAAGCACTGCCCATGTAGAAATTGTTAAATCTGATGAGAGTTTTTTCATTTCAGCATTTAGTTACGGGCTCACGTGACATTAAATTATTGCGAGAAGCATGCAATACTCAATTATTCCCGAGAGCACTTGGAAATAATTTCGATCCTGGCGTATTTACTGGTATCAAAAATACGTATTATTTTAATAGAATTCGCACATGGTGAAATCTAACCAATAAGATTGGGACATCTCAAACACCATTAGTTGCCACTCTGAACACACCCGGCAGTGCAACAGTAATTTCTGAAGAGTATTGTTACCAATTGTCAGTATAACCAATCTGAAGTTTAATAAGGAATTTCGCATGAAATCCACAAAATGCGTTTTGTGAAGGAATCTTAAAACATGGAAGTCGTTGACCGTGCATGCTGTTAAATTGTGTTATTTTTAAGGTGTTATTTTCACAGATGTCCTTGTTGAAGCCGTCACTTGCGGGAATTCTGGTTGAGGTCCCTGGATAACATCGCTATCAACTCATCAGGTGACAACAGCTATCTACTTACCAAACACGCAAACAGTATTTTAGATTTTATTCCTATTATAATTGGAAAAATTTTAACTATGAATATTTAAAACTTTACTGAACAATTTTTTAAACCATCATGAATTTTCATTAACCTCACTTTTCATGTTTGATTTAATAACTGATTTAGGGATTTCATTTTGTACAAGTCTGAAACAATTAAAACGAGCCCGATTTAAAATACTTAAAGACTTCAGTCAATACACACATATATTTAATTTTTATGCAGATTGCATTGCAGCATTCTTGTTTATTTTATTTTTGAAGTGGCAACTTTAAATTCTGTAGACTTGTAAAAACATTTGAAAAAAAAAGTTGTACATATCATTGGTGAATAATTACTGATAATATATTTTGCCTACTCACTGAAATAGTGGCATTGTGTTATTTTTATACAACATTGGTTAAACAAAGTGTATGATTTTAGTAGTAGGAATAACAATTCAAAGAATCCACTTCGGTTTTGAAGATAAAAGAGTGCAGACCATTTATATTTTAGTAAGAAAATCTTAACCCCAAGTAATTTATTGGAAGGTAAAATTACAAAGGTACAAATAACGTATCATTTTGATGCCTATGCCTATGACCTTAGCGTCTGGGTATTAAAGAAAGTTCACATGCAAATTGTGTTGATATAGAAAATAAAAAGGTTCCTTTCTCTCTCTATAATTAACATTTTCTCTTAATTCAGCTATCCAAATTTTACTGAAGATATCGCATGCAAACTATTTTATAAAGAGAATTATTTTTAGTTGAATATTTACTTCGTATTTACCATCCAAACAATTAACATATAACTTGAATAGATTAGCTTACCTTATCGAACTGACTGCAAAAAATCAATAATGTTCAGTTAATGCCCTACCAGGTTGGTTGCTTTTAATTTTAGAGGTACCTTGGTTCTCGAATTGACCACTGTATGTTGAACATGAGCAAATCGAGAACAAACTAGTTTTAAACTCCCAAGCAATAATGCCTTTCAGTGGTGTGCGAGTTATTTACAGGCAAAAATCTCTCATCAGGTATTTATTAAAATTTCTGAATCTTAACCTAAAAAAATTATAAGTGAATGAATATTTTTAATTAACTACATGAACTAATAAACATACCCACAGTACGTTTTGTTATTAGGTTAAGAATTAAGATAATAATTGTATTCGTCGGAAACGTTTTCTCTTAAGTTAGATACTTTTTGATGTATTTGATTTTTAATATTTGTAATGAAAACATTACTATGTAATATAGTTGAAAACTTAATTGTGTATAACATTTGGAAATTACGATAAATAAATATCAGATGAAAAGGGGGAAAAAGTAATTTAAAATCGATAACTTATTATTGAACCATCCTTTATAATTTTGATTTCATGTATAATAGTATTCAAAGGCATTGCATTTTAATAAAATTGGCAGTTCTATTCGAAGCATAATCTTAGAAATCACAAAAATAAACATTTGATTTCTAATAAGTACAAATTGTAAATTATTTTAAACCACCAAAAATGTAAAGAAAACATTTTAAGCTGTCAACTTTCATAGTAGTATGTCATTTTTTAAAGCAAGTTTTAAAATCAATTTCAAACATGAGCTGCTATAAATTTTAGTTAAATAAATGTTCCATTTAAAATAACGATATTATTTATACTTTGAATCTGTCAATATTGAAACTGCATTTTCTGAACACCCTGTATTGAATCTGCTTTTAGTAAGTTACTTGATCAGTGAAGGGTACGGTCTAATATTAAGCGTTAAAAACAAATTTATCTGGATGAATTGATTTTAGAATTATTTAATTTTTACGAAACCCTTAGAATTTTAGAAAAAGCGAAATAAAAACGCTCTGTATTTAGGTTTAATGAGCCTTCAAGGAAGTCTAGTTTATTTTCCACGTACAATTCAAAAATGCAAAGAAAAATAGGATGTTCCATAAGACAAAATTAACTTTGATATGTACTTTTTTCTTGGGGCACCGTGTATATATCAAAATAATTTTAAAATGTAGCCCTTTCGGATTGACATAGATCTACTGTGAAAAAACTTCGAACAAATACACTGTTTTGCTATAAAACTCCGTGGCGTTCCCTGTGACTTATTTATAGTTTACTGACGACAATTCGGTTGCATAGGTTGTCATCATAAATAAAGCCAAAAAGTTAACAAACAAGCCAGAAGTTTACCTGGTTTTTACTGGAAATCCAAAACTGTCTGGTGTTTAGGTCCTGCTCATCTCTAAGGGAGATTTATGCTCAGTGAAGATGCCTATTCTATGGCAAGGAATAGAGATAGTTTTTTAGGTAGAGGAAAAAGGTACAGCAATTAAAGAGAATCACAAATGTCCGATCTCTTTGATCGCCAATAGTAGTCTCTGTTTTTAAGGTACGATCTTTACACGATACTGAGTAACCCCACCTTTCCATGCTTCCATGGACAACTTGCTAACCAAATTCACGTTATCGTAGCCTGGGAATACGCACGTATGCAGTTTACATACGATAAATCATGGGTTGTGTAACGAATATATATTCTGTAGCACTATTGCAAGAATCACATCTGTACAATTTTAGTCTGTGGTATTTGATTCTCGTATTTGATACTGTTATATCTGAAAGAAACAATTCCACAATGGAACAGGAAATCATGACCGTTTAATTAACTTCAATGTTTTACCCAGAAATATTTAATAATAATATACGCTCAAAAAACATTTAAAAGGGAACTAGTCGCTTGTGTTGCCTAACCTACAGGCGGATTATACCCGTTCAGTCGTTAAAATTAGGATAGCGCTTGCGTGAATACGGTCACGAGGTGATGCGCTACGCAGATAAGCGGTTCCGTACTTGCTCGGAATGAATAACCAAGCAGCCATTTGTATTTGAGAATGTAGTTCAGACTGCATCATCTATAGATGGGATCCCAAATTTTACATAAGTGGGGCCTCAGAATAGGCGTGCCGAAGTAGAGACAGGAGGGCTGGTCGTCTTGGGACACGGAGGATTCATTCCTGTGACTCCGGCAAGGCGCTTGTTTCACGCTTCTTGAAATGGTTCGAGTCGGTATTTGTTAACGGTGAGTTCGCATTATTCAAATAATTTATAAAATATCTTTATTTCCTTAGCGCATGAAGTAACATACATATAAGGTACACATGAAGTAATTAGAGATACAGATAAAGAGATTGGGTCAATGTTCGTTTGTTAAGAAATTACAGCTGTCGTTCGATGTTTTGTTGCAACAAAGTAGTAAGCAGATTCCAGAAAACGTGCATCACAGTTTGATAACTAGGGGACACAGCTTTATTAAAAAAAGGTATCAAACCTTTCTTTTGTTATGTTTGCGAGACCTTGAGTGTGCTCACATAAATTGTAGTCGAAAATTGCTTAGTTATACTAAATTTTGTGCATAAAGAACAGCGTGGAAGATTATTGTTAAGAAAGGCTATTAAAATAATTTTGCAAGATATGCGGATCATTCACATGTTAAATTGTTGAGATTCTAAAGTCCATTTCCTGCCTTTAAAAAAAAGTTCATTACAGATGTCGAATTTTAATAAGCTCATTATACTGGGATAAGTTGAAATGTTATTTATCCAAGTTAGCTGCATGTGATTCAAATTTTTTTTAAGAAATAAATTAAACTTAATGTAAAAAAAAACAGATGTAAACCAATAAACAGATCTGAGTATTTGGTATCAGAAATTTTGTTATAAAATATTATTAAAATTAAGGTCTTGTTATGTCGAGACAGATTTATAAATAATCCAATTTTATTATTTCATTTTTGTAATCATATTTTAAAAGAAACGAAGAGAGAAACTATATTAAATTTATTTTTGGACTCAAGTTTTTTATTCCATGCACAATTAATTTTACTAAATTTTTTTAAAGAAAATAAGTCTTTTGAATAATGAAATTAGACGAACGCTGAAGTAATTTAAAAAACACAGTTATGCTACAACTGATTTGTTCTAGATATTCATTTTTGATTCAAATATCTTTGGTGTGGTAATTTCAAGATTATCCACCCGTAATTATTGGTATGCTTTTTTATTAAAAAGCACAAACAGTGTCTTTTTAATAGAGTATTTGTTGTGTACTTTTTCTTTCAAGATCATCGAGATCGAAGAGGTTGTAAGTATGCTCCAGAGGTTTCCAGATGTGTTAGTTCATTAAGTTGTAAGTTTTTTAATGGGGCTTATATCCCATGAGTTTCTGTATCTTCTCATAGGAGTATAGAGTTTCTAGTATTGCCCATATAGATACAGTGATGCTCAATTCCCCTTTTTTTATGTTAGCTTATTGTAGAGTTTATACCATCCCCACGCCCTTTCTCATTGCTCACCCTTGCGGTAATTCCCAGACTTAGCCGCGAACAAATAAAGCTTCACTTGTATCCAACGAGTGGAAAAAAAAGAAAGGTTTCAGTTAATGTCCTGGAAACTATAATTGTGAAACTTTACATGTAGAAACTTAAATTAAGTAGAGTAAGGAAAAGCTTTCCCGTCCTGGATTTAAAAATCCCCTAAATCCAAATATTAAAATAAAATGTGGAGCCAAAACAGCTCAACACCTTATTTCAATGTGAATAAGAACAAACATTGTTAATATACATTTTTAATTGCTATTAATACATTAATATATAAAATATTTGATGTGTCTAAAATTGCATATAAATATTTGTATAACGCTTACATATGTCACTGTAAAAATATTTTTATAATCCTTAAAATTAGTAATGGTTTTTCCTAAGACACATTACAGTATCTAATCAATTAATTAATTAGAAATATAACATTTAATTAATATATGCACATAAAACCATGTTAATAATCTAATAAATTACATTTGTTGGTAAGGTTAACAAGAAGAGTAACAACAAAACCCTTAACACAAATGGGCCGCTAAAATTGTGAGTAAAGTATTATACAATATTTTGAATGTAACATGAAGACAATGTTAATCGTTATAATTTCAAGATTTTTTGGCTATTTGTATATTAAATTTTACCCTGGTGGTGTTATTTGAAAAAACTGCATACAATTTATATTTCTCTACAGGCTATGTACCACACTATTGAAAGATCTAGTATACAAAATTTATGATATCAATATAGACACCTACTTTATACTAACCTAACTATAGTATTGGATTATAATTATCCAAACTGAAATCGAGTTACAAAATTGTTACAGAATAAACCGTTGAACCAAGTAACTGTGTGTTAACGACATTGTTTATAGAAAACATAACCTAGTGTTCATTTACTTTAGAATAGCATTTAAAGATGTGTTTAAATATAAACCAGTTAAGTATGTGTGGGCACCGCTTTAGCATCTTAGCTCAGGACATTTGACGTTCATATGTGTGCATGTATGTTAAATAAGATGTAACCGATACCCCCATGATTTGCTTTCTAGTCTTCAAACGTTGAACATCATAAAAAAAAGTGCACGTTTCATCGGGTGACACTGCTACACCTTGCAGTACACTACAAGATTTTAAATTAAAACAGCATTTAAGGTCGAAGGTGTTATGTAATTTAAATGATCTATTACTTATTTAAGAAGCGGCCTTTCTTTTATTGCTCTATAATTTTACAAATTCATTATTTCAAAATTTAATTACAGTGTAAAATAATTTTGGAACTTTTTTATTTATTTATATGTGAAATAAATTATTAGATCCTTTGTGTTGAAATTATTATTTGGAACTATAATTTTTCGAGAATCAAAATTTCATTTATATTGCCTATCAAACATTCTAGTTACGGCTTTTGGCTTGTAAACAAAGTTTCTTTAATATAAGATTGCTGATCAATTATTCGATCAATTTGTTGAAAGGATGTTAATTCTACAGATTACTTAATGGATTTGTATCTCTTGCAGTGATTAAATATTAAGTTATGATATCAGGCTTCCTAAGACAAAATTTAGTAAAAAAAAATGTTGTGGGACCTAATAGTAAACACAATTACCTATGAACGAATCTGTTTATAGATCTCTTTTTTTCTGTAATAAGAAAAGAGTTTAGCATATCATCTCTATTGACAAGTATCAAAATGTCACTTTTTATGAAATTACTTTTTTCTCTCTGGGAAAAAATTAGTACGGAAACATTTCCTTAGTGTCATCAAGTCTTCTCCAGATTCAACTAAAAATTTAGCACACAATATTCGAAATGCATAACCTTTATATGACAGCATTTGTAACATTTCGCATATAGGCAATTACCAAACTGCTATATGTTCGATGCATTGCCGCAATCCAGGCGTAAATATGTAGTCGACTTGTTTATCGATCCGCGCCTTCATGCACGTGGGGTTCAAGGCGTCTGCCCGATGTACTTGATCGATTCTTGTATCAGATGTAGTCAGCTAAAGACGAATATTAACAGAAACGTGGTAGGAAGTTTCCCTACCAAGATGGGTCAAATAAAATTCGATTCGTGAGAGAGACATATCGATTGGTGTATGAAGAGGGCATAGTAATATTGAAGACAATCAGCAAGATAAACAAGGTCTCTAAAACGGTTCGTAAGCATGACAATATGGTGTCTTTATAGAGAATAATTCATTTGAATTTTTAGCAAGCAGTTTCATCTATAAGTTTCACCTTTAATAATAAATATATAATGGATTTCTGAATTGATTAGCATAATTTTGGGCCGTATGGAAGTCGATAAGCTTTGGAGATGTTGATCCATTCGTTCGTAATGTAGCTAAGTTGGCACATGGTTGCAATCTGCAGGTGTTGTAAGTGTGTGAACACTTCAGTTCGGTGAGTACGCTATTATTTGTTGTATCAAACACCGACCCAAACAAGAATTAAGCTTATTGTGCAACAACTCGCTTTCTTATTAAAATAAATTATGTGTCACTGAATACATATAAGATAATTTGCATAACGATTTAAAATAGTTTTAGTGTTTTGAGTACAGAATTAGAAATTTTCCAGTAAAAATAAAATCACCTTATTTAGAATATGTTAGATAATCTGGCTAACTTTTTTGTATTAATTGTTAAATTTAAATAGTTGATTAGGGCACATCTTGGTTTAACATCTGCCAGATAAACATCTGGACTTGCATGTTTACTCAAACAAGTTAAATGTATGTTGTACAAATGAATTGTATGATAAGCTAATCTTTGACTTATCCTTGTGAGCTGAGAACAAAGATCTTTGCTTGAAGCATTTGTTTAATGTAATGAAATAATTTTCTTTGATGGGCTTCACCCATTAACAATTGCTAGGTTTGAAGCGTTCGCTTAATGTAATGACATATTATTTTTATGATGGGCTTCGTCACTAGCAACTGCTAATTTGTCAATTCAGCATCGATAAGACCTTTCCACTTCATGTTCTTATAATTTTCATTGTCTTTAATTTACTTTATTTATTTTTTTGTATATACAAGAACCTCAAATAACCTTATTACATATCTGCAAACTAAGGTAATAGTTTTATTTCTGAAATTCTAGTTACAATGTTTAAGTGTTAAAGAAACACAGTTATGTTGTTGAGTATCTATCTTCAGGCTTAAGTTAATTCCCTTAAGGTTTATCTACGTCTTTCCTTCAGAAGATTATTTTTTGTTTATGTGTTTGACGTAGTGGCACCCTAAAATTGTACAAAGACAGGTTAATTAATAGAAAAGACCCCCCCCCACCCCATCTCAAGCCTCCGCAGGGATAGACCCCGAGACTAGTCCGCGAGCTTATATAATTCTATGTCATTTAATTGAAGCCACCCTCTGCATTATATTTACCAAAAAGTAAAAAATTATATAACACATTTTCAAGTCGAAGAAAATTGGCTACTATTTCAGGTAGAGTAAATGTGGGAGTGATGGCCACTGTATCAGTAATGGTTACTTTTTTTATTTTGTGTATGGGATTTTGCTAAATTTGGTATAAGAAGTGCAACTCGTGTTCTATGTCATTTCTAACTTTATTATTCGGTGCTCCTAAAAATATACGAGCCTAACTTCAAGTTATTGTCAAATAGGAATTAGTTTTCAAAATGGTTGTTCAATCCTCAATAATGGTCATGCCAGATGACCATTCTGATCTGCCATAGTTTAGTAATGGACACTTTGAAAATTTTTTGTTGTTTTCTGATTGTTTTTTTAATTTTGAAGCTTTGGGTCGATGGCATCTAAAAAGGATGAAAACAAAACATTTTTTAATTATTCAGAAGATAATTTAAAATTGGTTCTGAACGCAGTCACTGAATATGATGTAAGTAAAAACAAGCTGCCAAACAATTTGGCATTCCTCGAACAACTTTGGTTCGAAAATTATCTACCAATAATCATCTTAAACGTACAATGGGACCACAAACAGAACTCACTAAATATGAGGAGAATATTTTGAAGAACTGGATAGTAAGGCAAGTAAGGGCTTCCCAGTAAACAAAAAGAATTTTATTTTACGTGTTCAAAAAATACTTACTGATAGTGGAAGAGGACTTCGTTATTTTAAAAATGAAGCTACACCTGGAAGGATTTGGTTTGATGGATTTTTAAAGCATCATCCAAAAATTAAACAAAGGCATGCTGGTCAGCAAAGCTAGGGCTGCTGTTACGTGTGATAAAATTGAAAGCTGGTTTGATGAAATACTTAAAACTAGACCAAGTTTTAGAAGATCCTGCTAGATTGTATAACGGAGATGAGGCAGGATTTAGATTATGCCCAAAAAACGAAAAAGTACTAGTGCCAACCCATAATCGTGAAGACTTTTACGAAAGAGTTAGTTCCGAAAAAGAACAATTAACAGTCATGGCTACTTTTTGTGCAAATGGAGAGTATATTCCACCAATGATTATTTATCCCTATAAACAGATACCAAAAATTATTCCAGAATCTGTTTTCGACAATTGGGATTTAGGCCGATCAGATACTGGCTGGATGAATGCCAATGTATTTTACGAATATGTAGGAAACCATTTCCTTCCATATCTCAAGTCAAAAAATATAGAACGTCCTGTGATTTATTTTGTTGGTGGTTTAAAATCTCACCTCACTCTCGAAGTTAGTCAACTATGTGCAGAACATGGCATTATTTTAATATCTCTATTCCCCGATACAACTCACATCATGCAGCCTGCTAATGTGACAGTATTTAAACCATTAAAATCTGGTTGGACTTTTTCAGTACGTACCTGGAAGTTGAAAATTTCCAAAAGAGGTAACTAGAACTACGTTTGCAACAATTATAAAACAGTATTTGATAACTATGCCCTTTCTACAACTATTCAACAAGGTTTTAGAAAAAGTGGACTATATCCATTCAATAAAAATAATGTAGATTATTCAAAATGCATACCTAACAGAACAGTTAAATCAAATCTAGAAACTAAACAGCATATTCAAAGAGATCTGCTGCCTTCACTTATTCTTGGAAGAGTGGAGAAAAAACTAGACAAAGAAGAACTTGATTTATTTTTAAAAACTTACTCACAAAATAAGGAATGGACAGGTGATATTTAGTCTAAAAATCTGTATAAAATATGGCGACAGTTAAAAAGAGAGTGTGAGACTGAACAAGGTAATACAGTTTCAGAACCAAAAGAAAATATAAACCTACAAAGTTTTCCACAAAATAAACCACCTAAAATTAACATTTTAAGCATAGTAACAATACCTAGCGTCAGAACCGATAGTTTGGAAATTGAAACCCCACCTAAATCAGATCACACCAGTGCTCTAATAGAAAATGAATGGAAAACACCAGAGAAAAATTCAGATCAATACTACAAGAAAGAACAGGAAGAATTAAAGTACCAATGCCATTTAAACACATTTTAATAAATTCAACACCTCAAATGACAGATACCCCTAAACAATTTTTTCAGCAGTTGTACCTTCTAAGAAATATAGAGAATATTGGACAAATGAGCAAAATAGAAAAGAAATGTCTAAGAACAAAGTTGGAAAAGTTGAACACATGAAACAACCAGAAGGTAATATACTAAGTGGTACAAGTGCTTTAAAAAAAATAGATATACAAAATGAAACGTCAAAGAAAAAAAAGAAAGCTGTTGGTGATTATTATTCTAATAGTTCTGAAAATGAATCTATTTTTGACATACAGTATGCAGATGAAGATTTTGATATAAATGACCATGAATCCTTGATACTAGAAACTACGTTATTGTCAGATACGAGGGTGATTATTATCCTGGAAAGCATTATAATAATTAGACAATGTTTTATAACTAGACATTAATATACGTATTTTAGGTTATAAAACACAATGAAGTAGGATCTAAAGTGAAATCAATGACAAAGGCCGGTCTTGGTTGGAAATGGCCTTCAAAAAATGATATATTGTTTTACTTTAAAGAAGATATACTTTGCACAATTAAAGAACCAATTTTAAAAAATAGTAGAAGAATTTTTAGTGTTCCTGAGATGAAAGTTACATGCCGGAAGAAATTTATTAATACTATTATGTTGCTTTTTTGTTGTGTCCACTATTGCAGCAATGGGTGTCCATAACCTATGTCTAAATGACCACCACTCACACAACTGTCAGTTGTTTTTAGGAATTAAAAATATTTTTCAATTCTTAACTTTTTGGTATTTGCAAGAACACACTTCGTTAATCATTAAAAATTGTAAATTTTTTATTTAAAATTTTTTTCAATAAAATGCTATAGGTTATACTTGGGTAATTTTAAATTTCAAAATTCCTTAAAGATGTCCATTCTCCCACAATTACCCTACCTTATAAAACTGATTTCTACCTACAATCCGATTTATACATTTTCCACTGCAATATGCATAAAACAGGTGGCGATCCTTTGCTGCTGCTGGACGAAAGACCATATACGTTGTAAAATTTGATATATTCTTTAGTTGCTATAAATCTTTTGTTTACATCATGTTACATGCCGAAATCGGCCGTAAACATTTCGAATTTTAGTTTTAATTTGTAAGGATTTCGCGCCAATAATTTTGAAAAGACGTGTGTGTATTTCCGTCAGACAGTGAGTTTCCGCGAGATTGCGCCGACGCGGTGTGCCAAGAAGGAAAGTGGTGGATTTCCAGGAGACGTGTCAGGACTGGTGACCGAGACGTGATCGAATGTAGTTATCTTTGTGTCTTATCGTGTCTTCTTTTTTTTTGATATGTAGGTTCCCTTTTCCTCTATTGTCTATCGCTACCTTTACCTTATTCCTTCGCCCCTCTACAAATAGGAAGAAGACAAATTTAATTTGGTTTCAACCGGGCCCAACGAACACCCATGCCCGCCATCATGGAGTAATGCTGTGAGAAGCACCACAGTTTATGTAAGTACTCTTTTGGTTTTTATGTGATGTAGTAATTTTGAATAAATATGTGACGGAAGGTCTTATTTGCGCATCATTTTTGCAATTATTTAACATTGCTACCAACGGACTGTAGTGGCTCGTGTACCGCACCACCGGGGTTATAATAATCATTCTGTTTGCTTAACTTTCACAATTAATAACGTTTCCGAATCTTCAATATCATTTAATGTTATGTGACTGATTTCACAAATTCAACAGGTTCCAGTTATACCAAATACAACAACAACCTTGATCATTAAATAAACTTCATTGTGGACATTATTTAAAAAATCATTAATATGTATACTTGTAAAAGTTACAGATTTCTTGGGCATGTAACCTTTTCCTATTTGCTTCAGAAATGTAATTAGTTTGCAATATTTTGAAATGTCTACATTATTATTGGATTCTAACATGCTTTTTATCATGGAATGATTCGACCGCACTGTTGATGGCTTCTGTTGTTATTCCAGTTCCAAAAATAAACCAAGAATGCGATCTCCAAGAAAGAACTGCATGTCCTTTTCACCTTCCATTGCAAAAATCTTGAATATAGGGTTTCGTAAGTTTTCCGCGATTTAGCTAATAATAATTTGCTGTTTCTATTGTACTACTTCTGGTGGCATAAGAAAAAATTCTGAATCAGAAATGTCCATTTTTGAACTTTGAATATTCAAAATAACTAATAAACAATTTATTTACAATTTTTTAAAGTAAATCACAGGAATTAAATTGATATTTGATTACTTTAAAGGTTTCCTTAGCAAGGCAGGTCTAACTGTCTTTATAAGTATTCTATAAATACCAGTCCCAATTTCATATCGATCGATTTTCTAACTAATATTTTGTAATAATGTTTTTTCAATATTAAATCACCATTTTGTTCACCACAAAAAAACTATATTATGCACGAATAACATTTTTTAGCTCTCAGTGTTTTGTCACCTTTCGCTTCGCAGGAGACAAACACAACCTCGAGCTAAAATTTAACAGGTTCACTGCCGAGACAAAATTTTTATTTTTACCCCTGGCACCAAAGATGTTTAGCAGTATACTTTCACGCAAACAAAATATACGTTCACGACTTATTAAAATTTTTACGATTCAAAATTAAAAATTGTCCGATATGACCGCTCTGGGGCAGATGACAACAATCAGTATGCCACACCGCACGGTCACCCCTCACTCCCAGTTCTTCCACGAGCCTTATACTCGACTACCGTTGTACAGTCGACACTATCTATTCCTTTGCGGTTTATGTTGAATGCACTTGCTATTCGAATTTTGTGGATGTATTGAGCGGCTTTATAACTTCATGCAGATATGTCTCAAACTAAGCGTACGTTACGAATACTAGTACTAGCTAGAGAAATGCAATCAAAAAGTTGTAAGTTTTCTTTTTAGTACACACATGTTTTGGATTATAGGTTAGTTTTATTTTAGATGAATGAAATAGTCATAATGACTTCAGTTCATTTGATTCCAATGAAGATCTTTATGTGCCCTCAAGTTCTAAAGATATAGATTATTCAGATTCTTCTAATTATTTGATGAATGTCGGCCTAGCACTTCTGTAAACATAGACTCATCTTACATGGATAATGGAGTTATACAGCAAGTAACAGGTAACATCAGTGATATAACCTCTGATCTACATGAAGACAACGGTATTTTTGGTCGCGAAGATGAAACAGACTATCAGCTACCGGTAGTAGCAGATGATAACCTCAAGCAGCAGATAAAAACGAAGTAGAATGGATGCACCCAGTAGGCAAGCAACTAAAATTCCATTTTGTAGGAAACTGTGCACTCAATCTCTCCTATGCAGCAGCTACATCTTTAGAGGGTGTATCGCCTGCTACCTGTTTTTCGCTTTTTTTGACAATGAAATTATCGACACAATGGTTGATCAAACAAATGTATACGCAACACAACAGTTGCTAGCGGCTTATGCTTCAAAAAAAATCCAGACTACACGACTGGCAGCCAACTAATAAAACAGGGTTTAGTAAAACTGCCGTCACTGTTACATTATTGGTGCAGGAATCAGCTTTTTCGTAATGATGTGGCCTCTAAAACTATGAGCCGTAATCGCTTTGAGTTGTTGCTTAGAATATAGCACTTCTCTAACAAGATTGTGAAAAAGGTGACGGTTGCACATAATACAACCATTGGCAGATTCACTCATAAAAAGATACTAAGACATTTACGCGCCAGGAGAAATAATCTGCATTGATGAGAACCTTATACCATTTCAAGGCAAACTACTGATAAAACAATACATGCCTAAGAAGAGGTATAAATATGGCATAAAATTCTTCAAACTGCGTTGCGATAAAGGCTATGCCTGGAATTTGCAAATATACGCTGGAAAAGAAAGAGATAAGGGAGTTTCAGTTCCTTCAGAAAATGTGGTAATGAATCTATCTAAAGACCTTTTGAATGCAGGCCGTACACTTGTTACAGATAATTATTATACTAGCCTCGATTTGGTTAATCGTTTATTGGATAAACAAACACATTTGATAGGAACTTTACGTAGCAACCGCAAAGGCAATCCAAAAGAGGTAATGGGGAAAAAATTGAAAAGGGCTGAAATATTTAGCAAAGGAAATAAAAAGGGCATTTGTGTGATAAAATGGCATGATAAGCGTGACGTGCTTATCTGGTCCACAAAGCATACCGATTCCTCAAAAGTTATAGAAAGATATATGGGACCCATCAATAAACCAGATGCCGTAATATACTATAATGGCGGTAAATCAGCAATTGATATGTCAGATGAAATGGAGAGCTACAGTTCTGCTCTTCGTTAAACACTGAAATGGTATCGGAAAATTGTTATTGAATTTCTCTTGAGCACTATTGTAAATGCATATATTATTTACAATAAACTGTCTCATTCAAAAATTACCATAAGTAAATTTAGAGGAACAATTATGCAAGATCTGTTGATTGGTAGAAGATTTGCTGTCTCCAACGAAGAACCTGAAACATCAATGGTTACAAGAAAGACTGAAAAATCATATCTATTTGAAAAAAGAGGGAGTAGCTCATATTGTAAGAAAATACCGCAGGGGTTGATACGAGAAGAAAATTAGGGGTGAATTGCCAAAAAATAAAGTACAGGAAGTTACCACATATTGTATAAATTGTGAGAACTGTCCTCATTTTAGCCTTTCATGTTTGAATTTGAAACATTAAAAAGTGTGACATTATTTCAGTTGCTTTTCTTATTTATTACTTACTATGCACTTATTTTTGCTACTTTTATTATCTAAAATTCTTTGTTCTGTCAGATTAAATCAACTTAAAAGTAAAAGTTATGTAAATCCTCAAAAAAATGCCGTATACAAAATTCTAGATACTCACATGTCCGTATGCACCAGGCGATCACATTCCATATACAGTTGAAATATAAACAGCGGTCAGGTTTCTGTTTCAGTTAATTTTATGCAGTCACTACACAGCGGCTTAAATGACCGCCATAGTGTGGGAGGATAGTATGAATGGTGGCATAAATGACTGCCATGGCAGTGAACCTGTTAATACTGGAGTTATGTAGTCCTTGATTAAAAGAGTTGTACAATTCTCGTTCCTTAATTTAATGCTTTTGTAGTGGAATTAACAAGTTATCAAATTTTTATGGGACTTTATGTATTTACAAAGTTTACAAATATAGTCCAGCAGGCTATAGGTAATTTTATTGTTTGTTATCTTGTTTGGTTCGGGTTTGAAATAATTATTTTGTTGTACGCCCATTTTATCATTCAATTTTGTTTGTCGATTGTATGTAAGCATATTTGATACCAATCTATTTTGGGAATTTGCAGTTTAGATGATAAGGAGAGACCCTAATTATGTATGCCGTGTGGCGTAATTATCCACTTTGGTTGGGAATAATATAGAAGCATGCCTGTCACACCACCTTGAAATTGGAGTAGTTTTGAGAATTAGTCAATATTATTGATAAAGCTCGACATTTCATGCATTGTCTGGTGGCCTGACTCATCTACTAAGGTAAGCATTGTAACATAGAATTTATCGAGTGAAAACTAGTTTCGTATGTTAACATCCAGCATACATGTACTCTAGGCCCATAAGTTATTATTTGCTTCTACGTCAGTGTTACTAAAACTCAACAAGTGCATTTCGTTCAACGTTATTTTGACCCGTGCGGTGGTCAGATGTTTGAAACTCGAAAGTTATTGAGGTAACATTAAGAAAGATATATTTAGTAGAAAATTTCTACCCTAGTCTTTAGAATTTTTAAGCTTCAATATTTCGAATTTAATATAAATCGCATTGGTTTAATAGAAAATAGTATTGTCACATTTGTAGCGTTGATACTGATTAAGTGAATCAACAATTGCTATTAAAATTATTAAAGTAGGCGTTATTTGCACAAGGTGCCATACAAGTAGTATTTTGCGCCCTAGGTTAAGCATTTTGTTGTACAGATTTTTTAGTGAGAACTGGCGTGTGCCCCATGTGGTCAACCCTACCTCATTAAACAAATATAAATATGGTTATAAATTCATTTTCAGCATGCCAAGGCTAGTGCACAATTACTAATTTTATGTTAATAATGATAAGGGTATTTACTGTTTATTATTTTGAATTATTATGCTGATTTATTTGCAGCGTACTAAAGTATGCTAGGATTTGTTAATATGTTAATCAATGTATTTCTTTCAGAGGCACTTTAATAGAGTTAAGTTCAGTTGCCGGTGCATATTATTTCATTTTTTTACGAGGAAGTTATGTTAGGGTGAGTCAGATCACTCTACAGTGCGAATTATTTTTGTTATAATTATTAAGCTTTTGGAGAGTTTTCTCGACCAGTGATGAGATTCTCCCGTATACACCTGACTTTATGATATTGATGGTGGCGCCCACCCAATTTTGCCATTATTACCAAATTTCAGTCTACCCGATTACGATTTACGGCAGTTTGACACTTTAATCTACGACCTTTACCTGACCCACCTCTCACCGGCTCGAACTAGGCCACTTGAGGACTACGATCCTCCCCTTGGTGTCATAGAATGAAACAGGTCCGTAACAATTACTACTGTTAGTTATTATTTGTTAGAGGCGGGGTTGCTAATATGTAGGAGCGTGCAAATTCTACATATTAGGAGGTTGGGTTGTTTCAAAGTCGGGTTAATGCTTTGACTTATTGCTTTTAGTCATCAAGGACAGAGCTCTTGGAATTCCAGGAGATTGGTTTCCGGGTCAGAGCCTCAGTCTGATGAGAAGTGGTACTTTTATGTCTCTGTCCGGTTAGTTTTGTTTGTGTCCTTTATCCGTCAAGATTGGTGAATGAGTGCCGTGGTTTTTTGTGCGAGTGAATTTAAGTGTGGAAAAAGGTTTCCGTTCCAAATCATCGCATGTAGGGACTTGTTGAATAATATTTGTCTATGTGCATGAAGGTACGGTTGTAGGTCATTACACTCAAATACTATATGTTCCGGTGTTCCTATTTCTCCACATGTGATTATGTTGTTTGTTACATTCCAAATTTGGAAATGTACATTGTTAAATAAGTGAGTAAATTCCCGCTAATATTTTAAAATAAACTTGTTAAATTTCCGTCATTTCGAACAGTTGCGTTTGCGCAAAAGAATGCGCAGACACGGAGTGAATGGCGCAAGTACGACATAACATTATTAGCCACGAGACATCAAGAGGGTAACATCTGCCTGTGTCGTGGTATCTGTCTTTTCTCTTTTCTTTTTAGGATGTAGGTTCCTCCTTATCTCGCCTTATCGTTCCTTACCTGGTTGATCCTACCGTACCGCTACGAACGACGAAACAGGATAGACGGATAGAATTTGGATTAACAATGGCGTAGCCGACCCACCCTGAAAGAACAACAAGGAAATGGCCCTGAGATTGAACTGCAAGGCACGTTTGTTATTTACATTTTAAAATAAGAATTCTATCATTGTAAACGTGTTTGGTATTTGATACAATTTGCCGCGTAATTATGCTATAATATACAATTGCACAATATTGTGAAACGCGAACCCTATCAGTGGCGCCAAGCGTATCATGTTGTCAATTAGATTCATGCGTTCTCTGTATGTTGGATAGGGTCCGTGGCCAGTGAGGTTGAATGAATCCTAGACTGGACACCAGGTACTTGGCTTTTAGACAGTCTTTGATATTTGGGATCATTGCATATACTCTTCTACCAGTTGTGCTTTGATCCCAACGTTTTTGCCATTCTGCAAGTACGAAGTTCTTTATTTCCGTCTTAGTCGTGGGAAGTTGGTTTGTGTTTAAGATGCGTTGTAGTTGTTGGTTATCATTGTGTATAAGACAGTACATTGCAGCTCACTGTTGCACTACTAGGTCCAAGGGCATAGTTCCCACCAGTACATGAAGTGCATCATGTGCGGCAGTCCCATAAACCCCCGTCAGTCGCAGTAAAACACTTCGTTGTGTACTGTTAATTTTTTGTCTAGGTTTGATTGTGTTAAAGCGATGTTCTCAGATGCTCACGGCACATGATACCATAACCCCGAGCACACTGTTGAGATAAAGCCTTATATAATTAAGTGGTATCTTATAAAAGTCTTTTGGGCCAGCATTGCGATGTTCTGCATTGCAGAAGTTGTACCTGCACATACGGTGTTTATATGTGTAAAATAATTATGTTTTTCATCTAATGTTAAACCCAGATATTTTGTTTTACGTAATCTTGAAATTTTTTGTTGAGTAAGATTCTGCAGCATTTTCGTGTACAGGTGTAACAATAACCCCACACCTATGTTGTAGGAGTGGCCGAAAAATAAAATGTACGCAGAGTTAAAGAATGGCACATAGTTTATTCGCACAAAACAATTATAAGGTGTCAAGTTGTCAACTGCCAAGTACATAAGCCACAAGCTTTGTGTATAACCAAGAGATTTGAAGACGATCAGAGCTGCCAACAGTTCAGCTTATCAAGTGTATAGAAAACACCGACAGTGACAAAGATGCCAAGTATATAATAGAAAATACGGAATTTCAGTTTCTATTTGTTTTAGAGGTTTTGATAGCCTTCTCCCCCCCCCGACATCCTGTACCGTTGAAGATGTGGGCGCATTTATTTGTGTGTTTTTGAATAGATAAGATCTTCCTTCTGAACAACACTCATAGTCTTCCTAAAAATAATACTGAAAGTGGTCCATAAGCATTTTATATGATGCCTTATAATATTATATATTTTTAGTAATTCTCGCTGATAGTTCTTGATTTTTCATGTGCATCCTAACCATTTGTTTCTATATAGAAATTCTATTCAAAGGTTTGCAGTCTTTCAACAATATTATGCCAAATTATATAACTGTTGCATGCAGATCTGATTGCACCAATTTTATGATATATACAGTCCTAAATTAGTGCGATTATAAATGATTTCAAATTGTACATAACATACCTTTATATTAATTACAACAAAATCGTCCATAATCAATTATTCAGTAACAAAGACGATAGTGAACAACAGAAAGAATTTTCAATTTAATATAACGAAAAATACGAGAATTAAATATTGTTTATTTTTATTTTCTAATGAGAATCTCATTTATGTATACAATATTAAGTATGGATACATCATTAAACGTAAAAAAGGTTTGCAAAACTATTGCAAAAATTTTAGGGGTTAGATTTTACAAAACAATGTTAATGGGGAAGAAGAAACTATTTTTTGAATGCTTGAAATTTATTGAGAAAAACACTATTAGGGCAACGTATATGTATAGCAAGTGTAACACATTAGGTGGGGTATGTGCAGCTTGGCCTGCTCGTGTGCCAGACCCTGGTATTCTATAATGCTCAATAGAGATTAATTAGCTAATTTGATTGATTAATTAACATATTTTTCTTTAGAGAGGCATGGTTCGTTAGAATGTAAAAAATCATAAGAGGTGATTATGCAAAACATAAATGTCAACAGAGCTAGCAAAAAATATGGTACACCATTATCTGTAACAACAGACCAAATAAAATCGAAATTATTTAACAGAAGCATTGCTATCTCAATCAAATATGAAGAATGGATGACTAGGGTTCTCTTTCGAAAATGGTTAAATAAGGTTGTCGATGAGTTAGAGCTGGTCTGAATAATTCATAAAAATAGATCGAAACACGATATGTAAGAGCCAAACGAACTAAATATTCAAAATTGCAATTGTTAAAAAACAAAAGTACAAATTTTGATTTATAATTATTTCTGATTCAGTTTATCATATAAGTTAATCAAATCATGTGAAAAAACATAATACAACATTCAATTATGTAATTGAAAAGTAGGATTTTCCTGAAAAAGATTGGTTTAGTATTCTGCAATTGTTTTATTTAAACGTGCAATTGGTTATGGAAAGCTCATTTTGTTATTAATATTTTAAACATGGACAAAAATCAAACATGTATGGCTACATGAACTTCCACGGCAAAAACTACAAATCATTATTAGTTAAAAATTAATGAATCGTATAGTTAACAATATCAATAATAAATAATTTTTCAATAATTGATTATTCGTAAAAATAATTTTGAAGAATATGGTACAAATACCAAAAATTCTTGAAATTATGCTACAACCAAAATAATCTTTTACCTGTTTACTAACTATTTTGTATGTATAAAAAAATTAGAATTGAATAATTAGAAGCGTATTATAACATTTATAAAAATCTATAAAAGGCACTAGTTTTATATTATAAAAACACCAACATTATATAACACAATTTCACTTACATTTATACAAACAAAACAAGATCCATACTCACTCGAACACAGTATGGAAGGCTTTGACAATTATAACTGTTTTCTAGACATTAACCAACTTTCAATACTAAACTGGCAGACAACAGTAATTTACTACTCTTTTTCTGTATTATTAAGACCAACCACCAGTTAATTTGTGGAATAACTCTTCGTTTAAACTCTGATTTGCTTCTTTGGATCGCATCGATAAAAATATGTATCCCCCTATAAACTCGTGAATAACTTTACAATCTGCAGACAAACAGTTGAAAATGATATTTTCTTCTTCAAATTGTACCATCATGTGTTTGACTTCCCAGTTCACATTCCATGCCTAAAAGCCAAATATAAAAGTAAGTACAACAATATGAATAACATACTAACACGATCGTTTGCTTGTAACACTTAAAAATTTTCAAATAAAATGAATTTTTTTCTGTGACGGGAAAAAATTTGACACTCAATGTTTCTTGACAGGTAACAAACTGTCACTTTTAATAAATTTACTTTTTTCCCCAGGAAAAAAATGAGTACTTTTTCCCGGGTATGCGCAAATAAATAAGAACACGAAGATATTTAATTTAAAGCCGGGTCCACACTTGCAACATTTAATAAACACAAGTTCTATTTAACGTTCTATACATTGTAAATATTTTTGAAAACATTATAGTATTTGTGTTTAATGGTGTTTTGACTTAAAGTAACAGGAAGTAGGAGAGTTTAAAGGCTTTGTTGTCATATTGTCGCAAGCTCCGTGTGTAACTAAAAACTGAGCTAGTCGAGGTAATTAAAATTTAAATTAAAAATAAAAAATTGACAGAACAAAAATTTTAACCATTTTATTTCAAAAAAGGGGCGCACCGAGTTATTGCTACCGTATCACAACAAAATTAAATAGTGCAACGCTGTAGGGATAAATCGAAATATAACACCGAAAAAAATTAGATTGTCACCACAAACGTACGACTGAACTAAAATAGCACTTCAAAAGTTATATGTCGACCTGAACGTGAGGTTAGATCAAAATAAATTAAGTAAAAATTATTGCATCGATGTAGCACAAGGATAAAAATCAAGGATTTAAAATTTAAAAATAATTGTAGAGTAATAATAAAAATGGAAGCTGCAGGAAGAATGTTGGAGAGGAGTCAGAGTGAAGAACACCGGTCCATCCAAGATTCAAGAATAATAGAAATGTTAATGACACTAACTGACAAGATGGAGAAGAATGAACAGGTCATAAAAAATATGATAGATAGGGCTATGCAAGAATTTGGGTAAATTGGGGGAAAATTTAAGTTCCAGCATAGAGAAATTAAATGATGATCTAAGGGAGACGAATCAGCGAATGGAAGAGATGCGATTCCAAACACAACATAAAGTGATAAATCCCATGAAAAATAACGACTGCGTAAGAGACGAAGTTATTACGAGTACGATCTATACAGGAGGCTAATGAAAGAGAAACAAGGACAAAAAATTATGAACTTAGGGAAAAAAGTGCAGAACATTGAGAGAGGTTATGGAACGGAAATTAGCAGAGTAAATAAAGAGGTTGAGGATAACAAAATTAATGTAACGAATTTCAGCAGAAGCAGGATAACGTATAATCAAGAACCCTATAATTAAATCGCCCAAATATAACATTGTATCAGTATTCGAAATTTTCTGGAGATAATAAGCTTAATCCGAAATTATTCTTAAAAGACAAAACATTGACACAGGGCATAATGGATGAGCAGTATAAATTGAACTTAGTAAAAGCTATGATAAAAGGAAATGCAGATACGTGGTTTGATCTGATCAAAGACGAATTAACAACATTTCAAGATTTTGAGAATAAATGTTTAAGACAATTCTAGGGGGATACTCAACAATATAAGGTGACAGATGATTTAATTATGGGGAGATACAATAAAAATTTAGGTATGACCAGGGAACAATACGCGATTAAGAAATTTAGTATAGCAAAACAGTTGGATCCTCCGTTGGAAGAAAAACAAATTATTAAATATCTAGCAGCACATTTTTAAGTAGAGGTGAGACAGTATATCGCTCTACAGAACATCATGGATCGTGATATATTCTTAGAATACTTGCAGCAATACGATGAATATGGGATTGAATTGTAGAGAAGAAGGTCGAACGATTACTCAATAGGTAAAACCAGAGAGAATGCCGAGAAGGATGCCAAGTAATCGACCATAGCCCGAACCAAACAGGAGAGACCGAAACAGGAATGATAACCGAAGCCAAAATAATCAAGGACATGAGGAAGGATTAACGGAATCAAGAAAGATTAATGGTACCTATGCTGAGGTCACAAATCAACCAGGCCCATTTACAACAAATACAATTTTTTAATAGAAGATAAACCAAATAAGCCCTTGGAAATAAATAATTACGAACATCAGCAAGAATTCAGAAAACTGGAAATGGAAAATGATTTTAGTAGAAATTTATCGCCTATAATTAATTTAAATGTAGAGGACAGCGTAATTAGGATACTCATTGATGCCGGAGCAGAGGTATCGCTCGTCTCAGAAGATTTTATTAAAAGCGGAAAATTAATGAAGAAAATAATGCCGATGAGGAAGTGTAATTTAATAGCACCAAACAATAGAAAGTTTGCATGCGTGAGCAATATAGTGATTCTGAAGTGTGAGATAGGAGAAGAGAAATTTGTAAATAAATACACGATTGTATCTGGATTAAAAATGGTCGCTATATGGGGGATGAATATTATAGATAAGTTGGGGATAAAAATTAATGCGGAAAACAAGGAGGTTATATGCATAGGATAGGTTAATAATAATTAGTATAGGTTTAGGAAAATTAGGAGTAGCATAGGTTGATGGAAATGGGAAGAAATATTCGAAGAAAATAATATTCAGTATAGGTTGATGTAGATAAAAAAAAGTATAGATATATAGGGATAGATAAATAGGAGCGGTTTATTGGGAATACTAACAGATGATGATACGTAGTATAAATTTATGAGAAATGGAAAAGGTATAAATAAATAGGAATTGAAATATTGGGAGATTATAATAGTCAGTGTAAATTTATGAGAAATGAAAAAGTATAGATAAGTAGAAATTGAAATATTAGTAGATTATAATATTAATATAAATTTATATAAATGGGAAATGCTTAGTATAGATTTATAGAAGTTTGTGTAAATAGTAATCATTTAAGAAATATCATAAAATATTCAGGATAGATACGTGTACAGTTATGAAATAGGTTAGATTAAAATAGAGATAGAGGTGTAAAAATATAATTTAGGAGTTAGTGTATATAGTAGAAAATAAAACAACATAATTTTGGACCAAAGTGAATTTTCTGCGCGTTGCGCGCCAAAAATAACATTATTCAAAAATTTTTTGTTTTAATTTTGAGGGGAAAATGCTGTGTTAATAAGGACATTTAGGGGTAGGTAGGACCAATAGTATAATGCACTTCATATAAATTACATAAAGGTTCAGAAAACGAGTTTTCTGAAGAAAACAAGAAATAAGACGATTAGGCTAGACAACACCTTGTATATAAACCATAATCATAATTAATTTACTTAATGAAAAATATCTTAGAAGATTTAATTAAATAAACAAATTCACAAGTCGTAAAACAACATGAACGGTAGTATAAACACGACAAGCATGAATAATACATCATTATTACGTCAAGGATCTCAATTAAACCAAGCAGGTTTAAAAATGCGTAAGAGAAAACGCATATAATTTAATAAATAAATTGTACTAAGTCTACGTGACTAGAAAGGTAAAAATAAACACTTGAGAAATTAGAAACAAACATGGCATGGTGTTAAAACCAAAGTTCATTAAATTTATTGTACAAACAAGGGTCTACGTGATTTAAAAATGTGAAAATCCAAGAGAATAAATGCAATAACTCGAAATGCTACGTGCCAAAACTGGCGCGTCAATTTCAATATACAGCAAAATTCCATAGGAATATCCAAAACTTTATATGCAAGAATCACATAAAACAGTGTGCAATCGTTGAACTATTAGCTTGTCAACAGATAGGTGACTCTTTTAAATACGACCGGATTAGTATACAAGTCAGTTTACCATGAATTGAAGTATAGTGCACATCACCCAGAACAAAATATTTACGTGAATGAATTTGAAGTGATTTAATTGTTAAGTAGTAAATTATATGACAGTGCAACATTAAAAAAGATTTTGTCGTTTTGATCCTGTAAAAACGTAAGTAATAAAAGGTTTTATAAATTAAATTCTGATTTTAATTCTAATTAATTACTGGATCTGATGTGGCAAATCCTAATTAATTACTGGATTCGATGTGGAAATTTAGTAAAGATTTTACTCTATTATTTATCACTGGATTCGACCAGGAAGTTTGGTAAAGACGAGATTTTTGCAGACTTTTTGATTACTCTTGAGAAATATAATAATTAAAAGAATTTAATTCAATAAATAAACACAAGTTCCATTAAACGTTCTATACATTGTAAATATTTTTGAAAACATTATAGTAATTGTATTTAATAGTGTTTTGACTTAAAGTAACAGGAAGAAGAAAGGAGAGTTTAAAGGCTTTGTAGTCGTATTGTCGCAAGCTCCGTGCGTAATTAAAACTGAGCTAGCCAAGGTAATTAAAATTTAAATTAAAAATCAAAAATTGACAGAATAAAAATTTTACCCTTTTTATTTCACAAAAAGGGTGCACCAGGTTATTGCTACAAGGCCTTGTTATTTAAGTGGATAGTAGCTGGTATTAAAATTATAAGACTATCCTTATTTGATAGCAGCACTGCAGTCGTATTTATATAAATGCTTTATGGTCTATCTTTAATTATTTGTTTATAATAAAAGTATTAGCAGTATATAGTAGACTTATTTATATACTAACTACTAATCCTTATAAGTATTAATTTAAAAATTGTAGTGTAGAAAGGAAGTATTAAAATAAATGACAAAACATATAATTTGGATAGGGGGACAATAGTCCATTAATTTTTATAAAATGACTTGCTCAATTAGTATCTGTACGAACTGATTGAGAAAATGCACCAATAACGATTTACCAAGATTAATATTTATTCTCAATCAAAACAAATACTAACTATAGAATAATTGTGCTCATTAGATTTAATAAATATTATGTAAAAAGGGCTTGCCCGTTAAGGAAATAAATAAATAAATATCCACAATATGAAACCATATTCCAAGCATACATCAAAGACTAACCTTCATAGTGTTAAACCTCCAAGTTTTAAGATGATCACCATTACTTAGGTCCATTTTCATAAGTCTATTATGAGCAACCCCTAACAAATCGTCCTTCTTTTGACCCATAAACCTAACAACAAATAATGTTATACCATAATCTGGTAACGACTGCCACGCCTTTATATAATTTAGTTTTGCTTCAACTTGTGCTAACTCTTTCACATTAGCATGTGCTTCTAATATTCGCTGAACAAGCTATAACAACAATAAAGATAAAAGAACATTCAAATATGTAGAAATATTTACCTTATTCTTAAGTTTACGCGAAAATCGAGGTGCTACATAATCTTCCGCTGAATGTCCAAACTGCTTGGTTTAATTGCAGGTCCTTGTTCATTAGGACGTTGCATTTGTAGGAAATCTAAAATTGTCGAAACTTCTGAATCATAAGAACTATCAGCAAGGGAGCGACCTTTCGCTGCTAATCGACAAGCTGCCATCCACTTTGCATATTGCTTTTCCTGTAGCTCGGTGTGATTAAAATTTATATAAAGTAGTTAGACTTACATCATCGCATCTAATATACATTTCAGACATTCCATCTGTGCTTGGTACTTCTAACTTTATACCATATTTATTCTGACTTAAATTGACATCTGGTGTAACCTCACAACCCTTTAAATTAATCGTATGTGCTGGAGTTGCTCGATGTACCATTTCTTCTCGACTTTTATATAAATATAAATGTAGATCTTTACATGTAAACCAGTATCGTTTAAATGCTTTCAAAGTAAACCTTTTCGGCCTTGAACATAAAGAATGTTTAATAGAAAGGACAATTAAATGAATACAAATTACTTTAAAAATCGCAGCTCATCATAAAGCTCAGGCACTTGTGTAATATCATTGGCATAGGTACTTATGTTAGTGCCTTCTAATGTACTCTGTAGGTCTGTAAGAGCTGCATCAATATCATCTTCACCTGGAGAATTTAAGCTATTACTATCAACTGAAGGTTGAGGTTGTCCAGCCTGTAATGTTACTTGCAACTGAAAAATAAAAAATAATATAACATTTTAATTCTCAAATGTACATTATTAAATATTCATAGCAATCGTAAATTAATATTTGCTATAAAAATTATAATATAATCCCTAAAGCTACTATACTTGTACTATTCCGTATCATGAAAATTAAGAATCTTATTAAAAATTTACAAGAAGTTGGACAATGCAACAATATTGACAGTGAAATGCTAATATAACTTTGTACAATATTGAATTTGTATTTTCGGTTGATATCAAAACGGAGGAATATGTAGAACAATCTTATTATATATTGCTCTTATTCTATTTCTGTCCAGAGTTGCAAGAGTGTTCATTTTTATTTACATTTATACAAGTATTTTCTTTCTGTATATTTGTTGTGGTTTGTTTTGTATTTTTCTTAATTTTTCTTGGGTATTAAACCACTCAGAGTTTTTAAGATTGTGTCTTATTTACGTTTCGATCCATGACCTAGGATCATTGTCAAAATAATAAGAAAATTAAGTTTTGACATTTATGACACAAATTAAAGGCGACTTTGATTTATTAATCTTTAATTTGAATATATTAGGTGAAAATTTTCACCTAATATATTCAAATAAAAGATTAATAAATCAAAGTCACCAATTCGTGTCATAAATGTCGAACTTAAAATTTTTTATTATTTTGACAACGATCCTAGGTCATGGATCGAAACATAAATAAGACAATCTTAAAAACTCTGTCAAGTGGTGTAGTTTTAATTAATTTACCATTGAATAGAAATACAACTGAAGGCGCAAACTATTCGAATCCAATCACAAACTTGATAATTTACCAAGTATACATTTAATAATGGGTCTCCATCAACATTAGGTCTTCAATTCTGGAACTGGTTAGACACTTACGTCCATTGTTTCCTACATCCTTCACTATCAGCATACGATAGTCTGATCTAGGTCTACACCTACCTCTCTTTTTTCCTATCTCTGCCTGTAATATATTCCACACTATTTCCAGTCTTAGAACGTGTCCTGTTCTTCTACTTCTATTTTTTTGTTTTCTACAGATATCTTTCTTTCCCTACTATTTCTAGAAACCTTTTTGTTATTAATTTTATCTGCCCACGCTAACATGATCATACATCTGAAGCACCACATTCCAAAAGGCTTCTACCTTTTTCCCGTCTGCTTTTCCTACCGTCCCTATTTCATAGCCGCACTATGCTGTGCTTCACACATGTTTTCAACAATTTTTTCCTCATTTCTATGTTTATTGTTTTGGAATATAGCAGCTGCTCTTTGTTGTCAGATGCAGTTCGTTTCCCCTTCTATTGTTTACAAATATATACCCTATTTCCGATAATAAGTGGTATGTGAAGGGGGTTAAGCAGTCTGTGGCTGCCAAGATCATCCAACACTTAGACATTTGCCGAAATGATAGTTTTCCAGTAAATCCTTTCGCACAATTAACATTAGTTGAGAATATTGCAAAACCAACGCCAGGAGTTGTTTATAATAATCATCAGGTGTAAGTACAATTTTTTTCCGTCATTAAGTTTTCAGTCTTGTAACTAGTTGGACTCGTACCAATGAGTCTTCAACTTGCAGTCATCGAAATATTTGGGTAATTTGCTGAACCTGGATCAGATTTGACAGTTTATTAAAGTCGAAAATCGTGTATACAATCAGCCGCAATTATTAACTGCGCAAACACACAACGAGCTGCTGCTCAAATACGGAATGCTTCAATCTTCACATACATTATCTACAAGCGCACCCTAATAACGTAACCATAACGTTATAAGTGCTAATCCGTAGTTTAAACTATCATTTTTTCTTAACAAAGCTTAAAAAATGTTTGAATCTAACCCAATACCAATTAATGGAACACAAAGTGTACAATGTGACAGCCATTAACATAAATTTTATATTTTCTAAATACGTATTGCAATACAAAATTAACGAGCTCGCAATGGATTTACAGATACATCAAAACCCATAAAAGCAGCAATATCTTCTCAAATATTAGAAACACACAACTCTAAGGAAAGTTCTACACTAACCTTGAATTCTTAAAAAATATAATGAGAATAATACTTGACTTTCAACAAGCAACAACATCTATGTCAATCAAATTTGATCAAATTTTAACTGAAAATCAACAATTACTATAGTTCAAAGTAAGTAATGATAAACTGCGGTTAGATTGGATCTAGCCAACGATAAAATGAACACTCATGAACAGTATTCCAGGCTCAATAAATTCGTAATGTACAGAGTTTCGACTAGACCTAATGAAAACGTTTATGAAATAAATTGTATATTGCTAGAAAAGGATATCAACATCGTGCACAGAATCTCATCTTTCAATAACTCAAAAAATATACTGCCCAAACTACTTTCTCGCACAAAAAAAAGAAGAATTTATAGGAAAAGCTAGGAATTATAAGCATGTCAAGAAACCAAAATACATCATTGCAAACACTCTATCAGAGTAAATATTTGTGAGTGACCATTTAACACCCAAAAACAATCTTCTGCTCAAAAGTGTATGTGATTCAACCAAAAAAGCAGCTTTTAGTTTTGTCTGGACTATATTTTTAAGGAAATATGAAAAGTAAAAATTATAGTAATCAAGAATGAAGCTGATCTCCAATCTATATGCATTGCACACTTTAATTTGCAAGTGAATTTGTGCCAAATATTAAAAAAAAAAGACTTGTGCATTTCCGTCATTTCGGACAGTTGCATCGGCACAAGAGAATATGCAGACGTGGAGTGAGGAAGTAAGTGGCGTTTTCCGACACGAGGGATTAGTCAACGAGACGTCAAACAGTGAGGTTTATCTGTGTCTTTTTTTTCTTTTCTCTTTCAGATAATGTAGGTTCCTTTATCGTATCTCTACCTTGTATCGTTCCCTACCTTTATTGCTCCGTCCTACCTACGATCACGAAGAGGGAAGACAGAAAATCTGGTTTCAACGAGGGCGAAGCCCGACCCACGCCCAAAATGGAAATGAATATGGCTCCTGCCACAAGAATAACCGCAAGGTCGTGAAGAGCTCCACATTATTTTGTGAGTACATTTTATCTTTTCCTAAGGCGCCTCTTGTATCACAATAAATATTTTTGGTATGTGATACAATTTGAGACGCAATTATGATGTAATATATTGTTGCGCAATATTATGTACGTGTTTAGTATGTATAGCCAACTATCGTAGTAGATTTGGAAAGATTGCAAAAGATACAAAATCGTGCAATGAGATGTTTATTAAAATGTAGCAGATTTGCCAAAGTCCGTAAAATGTTAGAATGCCTTAATTTTTTAAATGTTCAGGAACAAATGAAATACAATAGTATGGTTTTTATATATAAAATTATAAATGGTTTGCTGCCTTCGTACTTGGTTAGCAACTTAATTAAAGTGTCAGATATACATAACTACAGCACAAGACAAGCAGACAATTACTATATATACAAGAAGAATAAAACGATAACCACAAAAAATGTATTTCATTATGGCGTTAAGATATATAATACATTACCAAAATCAGTTACAAATCAGCCTTCTCAAAGAAAATTCAAGAATAATTAAAAAAAATATATTTTAAGTTGTAGAAATGAAAACTAATCATATTATTAATCTGTATTTTAATAATTTGCTTTATAGTATAATATTTTGTTTTATACTTTAATAACCTATATTGAGTTATGCAATAAATCTACTTACTTACTCTGAACACGCGCGTGCGGGACTTTAACGGTTATACCTTAGACTATAACAGTCGTGCATGCATTATAACAAGAGCTATAATTCGGACTACATTAATAAAGGTTATGTACCAACATTCCTTCTGAATTTGTCATGTTATATATACTTACACTATCTGGAGAATTATTTTCAGAGAACTATTTAATTTTTAGGAGAGACACAGTATTATCTGCCTGAATAAAAAAATTAGGCGTAGGAGTCCTAATTGCGGTAAGAAAAACTTTTCATGTTATGCTACTCATATCATGGCAAAGCGATGCTGAGGATGTATGGGTACCATTTCCCAGCAAATTCTACAAGGAAATTGTATTTATGCAACACCACCTATATAACAATGCCTCACAACTGCATTCAAACGTGTAAGTGACGTCACCCACTGCAGGCCATTGAATTACAGAGATGCTCAGTTTACATTGCAAAGTCAAAGTAGTAGGAACTTGTTTATATTATTATTTGATTAGGTCTGGTGTTGATCTTTCTGTATATTGTAAATTGCTTTTATGTGTAATATCGAAATGGTAAATAAGTGTTGTGCTCCAGGTTGTTCCAGTAATTATAGGCGTAGAGACGAGAAAGTGCATACTTTTAAATTTCCTAAGGACATTGAACTACAAAATAACTGGTTACGTGCTATTCACAGGAAACATTTCAAGGTTTCTAAACATTTAGTGGTAAGTACAGGCAGCGCATAGAATCGCTTACGGAGTGTTTGTTATTCATTTTAAACAATTTTTGTTATTTGCTGTGTGGCGTAGTTTTAATATAAGGTAAATGCAAACGTGGCAATTCAATTTTGTTGTAATTCGTGTAATCAAATGGACCGAATTCATTAAAAGCATACTACAATTTCTCATTATATCACACCATATTGACGGGTATTATTTGTTGTCACAAACATTTCACTACGAGTGATATTACAAACAATAGTACAGCTATAGATTGGAAAACAGGTAAATCATTGTCAGCGCCTTTGAATAAGCCCAGATTAAAGGATGTAGCTGTTCCCAGTTTACTGCCAAATTGTCCCTATTTAAATAAATTAAGCAGTCCGCCAAGAGATTCTCCGTCTGAGAAGCGAATTAGATTAGAATCCAAAGCTTTACAATCTGCAATAGAAGAAAGTAAAAGAAAAATTAAACTTTGTTAGTATGACCGAAGATTAGAGTATTATTCGGAAATCGAGCTGTGCAATTTTCTGTTACATAAACTTTCAGAACACGCCACACAATATTTTGTATATTCTTGTTAATAATCATTTAAAAGTTAGTGTCTTTCTTAGAGGTGTACAAATCAAAATTAAAGGTGTTTCCGAGTTGGTTCACAATGTCATGGAATTAGACGAAGTTATTAAAGTTTCGGAGCGATTTGTATCAGGCGAAGAAAATAATAAGCTAGTAACAGATACTATTTTGAATTTATTTAATCTGTTGTACATTGACAGCTATAAAGAAGAAACCATTCAATTTTTGAAAACACAAATTCAGTTGTGTGTCGAAGCTAAAGAACGTCATTATTTTGATTCTGAGGTTATAATAATATCTTCTATTTTATTTTTTATTTCTCCTCACGCATGCAGGTTTTTGAGGAACTCTGGAATAGTTATTTCGCCACATCCGAACACTATTAGAAATATATGCTCTAACGTAAATGTTGATCCAAATAGTTCACACTTTATGAAATATATTAAATAATAGCAAAGTTTGTTACAATCTCACGAATGCTATGTCACCTTAATGCTCGACGAAATTCATATCAAGCCCTATGTAGATTATAAAGGTGGCGATTTAGTAGGTATAGCCTAAGATGATATAAATGTTGCCACAACAGCACATGTGTTTATGATCCACAGCTTGTTATCAGGATTTAAACATGTAGTTCACATTCTGCCGGTTTATAAAATGAAGGCTTGCAACTTATTTGACATAATAAAAGCTGTGTTGTTGGGATTAGAAAATGTCAATCTCAAAGTTGTTGCAATTGTTTCGACAACAATAAGATTAATTGCAAAGCAATTTCTAGTTTTGCAAATCCTCCCCAAAATAGCATCGTGTATCCAATTCCGGTAGATAGTAGCCAACCGTTGTTTTTCGTAAAAGACGCCATACACATTTTTAAGTGCATTCACAATAATTGGTTAAATTTGAAAAACTCTGGCTTAACATTTTGCTTTCCTGACTTTGACGATGTTGAAGTATTACGCTTTGCTTCCTTTGTATCAGTCAGAGAGTTATATAACTACGAAAGTAAAAAATTATTAAAATTCGGCTATGGACTGAGCTTTAAGCATTGTGGCCATCAACAATTGAAAGACAAAACGTTAAACTAGTCATTCAAATTTTTAATGAAAATGTCGAGAATGGCTTTGTAACGGGCATTTTTGTCGTTTAACATTTTACGCTATTTCCAAATTCGTAAATACGTTTCTGAAAATTACTATTTCTATATTTTATATTTATTAACTCCTTAGGCGAATGCATCGTATTATAATGAGAGGATTGCATCGTTCTTGTCTTCCCAATTCGTATAAATTTTGTTGCTTATGTGGATATACAAGTCTAGATAAGAGACGATAAGAAGTTGTAATAGCAACGAGTTGATATAAACAGATGGACAGTCGGAGTTTGTTCTTTGTTCCGATATATTAAGTACGTTGAAAATACTGCTTCTTTCTGCTTTGGCAATAGTGAGAATTAATGCGGCACGATTTTAGTTGTTGTCTTGTGAAATAAAAGTTGTATGTTAACTGTAGGCAGGGTAGTTCTGATTACTTTTGAAGGAAGTATGCTTTATATGTAACGTGTTTGATTGACCACAAGTGCGGTTGTAAGGTCATTGACGGACGGTTTATTGCTTACGCGTGCTCTACTAATTGTTTTTTTGTTGCTTTTCTGTTGGAAATAAAAGTAGTAGAACTTGTTGTACTCGACCTGTACGTGCGTTTTACGGAACACTGACTTAGTGATACGCGTTGCTTTACTAATTGTTTTTTTTGTTGATTTGTCTTTTTATATTTGAACTGTGTGTGCAATCTAGTTTTCGTGGTTCTTTTTTTATCAGAGTAGTGCATACTTTGGATTATCCAAATACAGTTTTAAACTTGAGTGTTTCTAAAAAGAAACAATGATGATACAATTGTAGCAGGTTTAGTAGAAAAAAAAGGTTGCTTCTTATAAACATGTATCTCATTCACGTGTAAAGACAGTTGATACTGTAGTTTCTGAATTTTCTAACCACAGAGAATCTAAAATAGATCATTGTTTGCACGAATTTCGTTATTCAAAAGCATTAGATTTTTCTTTGTTACAATAGGTAGCAAATAAAACACCTCACGTTACTGTTAGTTTAATGCATTACATCGTGCCTTGAAGGCCCGTGATTCTAAATTTTTATTACCATTTTTTTTTCGATTTGTGTTACAAAATATTTCGAAATTATTGTCTCAGGAAATAGAATTAACAAGAAATTTATCAATGCTGCATAGTTCCATCAGCATGATAATGTCTGCTGCTAACACTAGTGAAATACGTAGGTGTGATTAGTGT
Organism: Platerodrilus igneus; assembly: GCA_036346225.1. NCBI lineage: Eukaryota > Metazoa > Arthropoda > Insecta > Coleoptera > Lycidae > Platerodrilus > Platerodrilus igneus. The sequence goes on along the minus strand of JARFIW010001140.1, from coordinate 722,300 downwards.
AAAGTGTAAAAAATTCCATCAAGACCCTCACAGTCAAGGGTGAAGTGCTTCGTTAGTGCAGGACATCGCGAATCCCACACTTCCATTGCAAGGAAGCGTTACTGAAGGACTTTTTGTAAGTTGAACTATTTCCTACTTGTTATTACTTTAAATATCTATCCGTTGTTTTGCCATGTCTTTGTCGTTCTGATACCTTTTACAATAGACTTGCCTGCTATCAAGAAAAGAAAAAGAAAGAAAAAAAACAACCTATACTACTACTGAATTACTCATATCAATTATGTCGTACCTATTTATTTTTTTTTTTTTAACATTTTGTCTGATTTATGTTTAATTGGTGTGTGACGAAACGTTTCTGCTACTCCCCAATATTACCTTACTTTGTACTAAAAGTTTTTGTACTGCTTTTACCGTTATTATATTATATAGTTTATCTAAACAGTTTTATTTACATTCTACAAAGTACTGAATAACTTAGACGTTTCATTGCTGCTATGCTTATTCTTTTTTTTTTTCAGGTTTGCTTAACTAATTTTCTTGCAGGTATTGTCACTAACTCCTTACCGCCGCATACATTATATGTCAGTCTGCTTTCTACAACCCCCTCCTAATCTCCGATTGAGCCCCGTCATTTCTTTGATTTCTTTGCGTTACGCACGGCTACGAGCCAACGTAGCATAACTTTGGCGCCCGAACAGGGACTGCCACAAATTACGTGACAGCTTACTTGAGCCTGGTCCGGCAAATAACATCGAAAACTATGAAGATACTGCAAAATTCATAAATATAATACGAACATGGTGGAACGTTGTCAATGTTAAAACACCATTAAAATGTTTAAGACTAAAAAGCGAAATGCAAAAGCTTTTAACCAACAATCCATCTGATAAAAACTATAAATTTTTAAATAAATTCTTGCTCTGGTTGGACAAATGGAAATCTCTGGATATAAAGGGGAAACTCACGGAAGAGACACACAGTGCCTTAAAGCACACTACTTATACCTTATTGCAAATGACCAATTATTGCATTAATGAATTGAAAATGACATATTTATTAACAGGAAAAATTCAGACCGATGCTCTAGAGAACAGATTTGGTCGCTACAGACAACTGTCAGGGTCTCAGTATCATGTGTCATTAAGACAGATATTTGAGTCAGAAAAAATTAAGACTATTGAGCATGCTCGATCTATCATTAAAGTCTAATAGTAAAATAATAATAAATAGGTTAGATAATGAAGGCGAAGATACTAATTTCAACTTTAAGGATGATGAAGACAACTCTCAGGATTTTGAATATATTTGCGTTTCAGATAGCGATTTGAAAGTCATTGAACCAGATTTGCCTGTTTTAACTTATATAACTGGTTATTGCTGTTATTCTATTACAAAAAATTTAATGTGCGGTGATTGTAAAGAATTTTTGACTTTAGACAAAGAAATGACTAGTGACGTGTCGCATAGGTTAATATTGAAGAAAGATAGAGGTGGTTTATGTTTTCCACGGAGGGATCCCTTGTTGGTCGTAATGTACAGTTTTATAATTTTACAACAACTTCTAACAAATGAACTTTTCTTGAAACTTAAAAATCAAAGGTTAACTGCTGTTGCAGTAATTAAAAAAAAACTTCTTAACTACCTCGACGTAGCTGTAGAAAATGAATGTTCTAAGCATTCATATCATATGTTGCGGAAAAAATAATTTTTATTACTGTAAATATTATACTTAATAACTTTTGTAAGGTTACAAATAATACTGCAATAGAAAATTTTAAAACGAAAGCCACTAAAGCAAAAAGCAGAAATCTTGCGACACTTGCCAACAAACTTAAAACAAAAAACAGAAAACTTGAAACGCTTACCAATAGACCTAAAGCAAAAAACAAAGAAGTTATTACCAAACAAATCTAAAGCAAAAAACAAAAAACTTTAAACACCAATAAACCTACAGCAAAAGCTGAAAACAAGAAAAATGTATCAAAAAACCTAGTAAATGCTTTGCAAGAAGTGCTTAAGGGGCCATGATCACCAGTGTTTCTATAGGCCTCTCTGCTTTTTCATTTATCTATTCAGTGTGATTGATTTTACATGTCTCCGAAGATATCTTTGTTATTAAGGAAGATACAATAATGGCGAAAGGGAAGAGTTAGTTTACACTAAGAGGTTATTAACAATATTTAATCAAAAAACGATTGATGAAAAACAAATGAACAGCATAAAAAAAAATTTAATTTTTTAAATGGTAGTTTTTTGTTCAAAATTCTGAAAGAGCTTTAAATTCTTTCTACTATTATACCAAATTGTGTGTTAACTACTTAAAAATTGAAGTTACAAGGAGGTTTTAAGAATCAATCTAGACAACTCTAGAAAGTACAACACGTTGAAATTCAAGCGGCTGTCATAGGGAACCAAATGATAAAACTAATCAAAGTCAAATAACATATTAACATTTATAGTCCTCAACCTCAAGGTTTATTTCGTTTTTTGATTAGTGTTTCAAAAATGCAACAAAATAATTACACAAATAGTAAAAAACCGATATTTAGGTCAATTATAATTATTAGATGAAATATTAAAATAGGTGATACAATTAACGATGTTAATATGCTATTTGACTTTGATCGTTTGCCATTTGTTTCCGTATAGCAGCCTCTCCAATTTCAAAGTTGTTGTACTTTCCAGAGTTGTCTAGATTGATTGTTAACACCTTAATGTATCTTCAATTTTTAAGTAGTGAACACAATTTGGTATCATTGTAAAGAGAATTTAAAGCTCTTTTAGAGTTTTGAACCAAAAAACATACTTTACCTTTAAAAACAATTAAAGTTTTTTATGTTATTCTTTTGTCTTTTCATCAATTGTATTTTTGATTAAATATTGTTAATATAACCTCTTAGTGTAAGTAACTCTTCCCTTTTACCTTTTTTTGTATCTACCCTAATAACCGAGATATCTGCTAGGACATGTAAAATCAATCACACTGTATAGACGCTAATCAGTTCTTGCTTTTTTTTTCATTGGGACTACAATAAGAATTTTTCCAATTTTTTAAGTATACCATTATGTTTTCATAATTGTATTATATTAAGTTTTTTATCGTTGTTGATGCATCATTTGGTTCATCTATTTATACATATAAAAATGTACTTAGTATGTCACAGGATATTAAAATATTCAACAATGCGATATTTAGCATTTTAGATAATACGCCGATTTTGTGTAGTTTAGTATCTTTGTTATATACATTTTATGTATTTGTACGTTTAAGCTGTACATGATACCCTTGTTTCGTTTTTGTTGTTACTACAAAAATAAATTTTAAGATGAACAACGCACAAACACTCTATATGCAATAATAGTTTACAGGCCTCTTAGTAGTGACGTCACGAAGGAGCTGTGAGGCTTTGTTATATAGGTGGTGTTGATTAATGTCATGTATACCTCCCACCTGAGGATGATCATGTTTTACGACAAACTAGCAATGAATTCAGATTTTCACAAAGGTAATATACCTTTAGTATGTGGCGATTTGATTCTTCCCATCGTTTGTTGGTCCAAAATTAATAACTATTACTTGATCCCATCAGATTATAATGCTCGGGTAAGTATATTAATTGATATTTTCTCCTTTTCTAATTCTAATCTTATGCAATATAATAATATAAAAAATATTAACAAGAAAATATTAGACTTAGTATTATGTAATATAGATGTAGACCTCGCAGTTCATACATCTAATTTACCACTAGTACGTGAAGACCATAACCATGTAGCCCTTGACTTACTGTTAACAATTAATGATTTATCACCATTAACACATGCCACAAGTTTCCATTATAATTTTAAAAAAGGAAATTACAAGAATTTATCAACTCACCTAGATTAATTAGATTGGGACAAGCAGTTCAAAAACCGCTTAGGAAACGAAACAGATAAAACTTTTTATCAAATTTTATTTACCCTAAAAAGTAATAGCAGATCCAGATTTCTTACTTATTATTTATATGCCACTATATGAGTAACAAGAGAAAAGTTAAAATGTCACAAAAAACTGAAAGCAATACAAAAATCCCAATTACCACACCTTCAAAGTACTAAGATCACGAGCAAAATATCTCTCAGATATTGGTTACAAAACCTGCATAACCTCAATTGAATCTGAAATTCCCCATAATATAAAAAAATTCTAGTCATTTACCAAAAAAAGAAAAAGTTCAAACTATATAGCTTGCACTTTTACATATATGAAAATTGCTCAGCCTTAGTAGCAAACAAGTACACAATATCTATTTGTAGATCATTTTAGTAGTATCTACCCAACAGCCCATCCATTAAATTAAAAATCCAGCTAAGTAGAAATAGTTAGAACCTCATTTGCCATATTAACAACAATTTTCTAGAACCCAGAATACCAAACCAAAATGATAATATCCTGGATATACAGCAAACACTTATTAATAGTGTAAAAAGCATCTATAAAACAAGGATACATAGATTCCTAAAAATTATATACTACTGTACTTTGTTGCGCCTTTTGGCTGCATCGAGTTTCATTTTAATATTAGGATTAGGGGATTTTTGAATTTAGAAAGGGAAAGCTTTTTTCCCTTCCTTAATTCAATTAAGTTATTATGTTAAGTTTGAGGTTATAATTGCCGCAAACGAATTGAAGAACCTGTACTCTGCACAAGCACATACATTTCCATGTCTTGAACAAAGTGTGTTTATTATGTCTAACCAAAGAGAAGCGTTGTATGGAGGAGACACCAACAAGTTAATGCGAATAACACATTTTAACACAAGGGGCTTGACTACCATCTATCGAACAAAATCAAAGTATTGAATGCAGGAGTACGTTAATTCCAGGCGAAGTGTTCCTTTCTAATTCTTTTACCTTTCCTTTAATTACCTAATAAAGACGTAGTGTTCTGTTAAAGTGTAAGGTTAATCGCACTTCACTACCAAATTCGGTTAAACATAGTAGAAACTAATCCACACCACACTGATCCCCTGAAGACGATCGAAAGGAGCCTTTGGCTCCAGCTAAGCAAGTAAGCACCTAGCTTATTTTTACATTGTTAGCTTTACCCGTTTACGACATTAATTGCAACCAAATAAGGGGCATAATAAATTTACGACCGGCGTTATGCAGTCATTGACATCGCGTGAAAAATATAATAACTTATAAAATGGCAGTACCATTTTAAAGTTATAGCTTATACAAATTATCAGCAAAACCTGGTTAATCCAAGCCGGCATCTTAAATAATTGATTTTACTCTAATACAAACAATTTTTAAACAAATAATAACTTATCATTAAACAGGAAATTTCAATAGATAAGAAACAACATGGCCTTCTAAAACAATAATCTCAGATTCATTACTATGATAAGGAATCGTTTCGAAACTATACTAATGTGTCCGTGTTTCTATCACGAAAATGACGATACTTCTCATAAAATGTATAAAATTGACCAGCTACTGAATCATGTTTTGGAAAATATTCAGGGTTTATATTATCCTGGTAATAATTTGTCACTTGATGAGGCACTGCTTTTGTTTAGAGGACGACTCAGTTTTAGGCAATATATTCTCAATAAGAAGGCAAACTACGGTATAAAGTTATATGAATTGTGCACACCTGATGGTTATTTGCTGAACCTTCTTGTCTATTGTGGAAAGGGGACAGTAAACAATGAGAATGGACATGCTGCTTCTGTTGTTTGCGAAGTAGCTAAAAAATATTTGGGAAAGAGACACACGCTGTTCATGGATAACTACTACAATAATGTAGAACTAGCAGAATTTCTGTACAAGAAAAACATGCAATTGTTGGTACTCTCCGCAAAAATAGAAAGCACAATCCTGCTAAAGTACTATCTACAAAATTGAAGAAAGGAGAATCTGTTTTTCAAAGGAGGAAAATGGTGCTCGTGCAAAAATGGAGGGATAAATGAGATGTTCTTTCAATTTCCGCAAAACACACAGCTGAACTAAAAGAAGTAATAAATAAAAAAGGCAACATGAAATTCAAGCCATTGAGTATCATCGACAGATGTGACCAAATGGTTTTGTATTACTCCACACCTCGAAAATATGTGCGTTGGTATCTGAAAGTATTTTTTCATTTGTTGGACATTTGTATTTGGAATGCTTGTTATATATACAATAAAATACATTCTAAGAAATTATCGTATCTTGAGTTCAGAGGAGAACTAGTGAAAAGCTTATTGATGATAAATAACGCACTGGGTAACGCACCGAATCAAAGTCAAAGTACAACAAATCATTTTCCAATAAAAAATTCTAAAAGACTCAGGTGTTGGGTCTGCTCTGCAAAGAAGAAAAGATCTGCAACATTTTACATTTGTGATACATGTACAGCCGACAATAAGCCAATAGGACTTTGTATTGGTCATTGTTTCCAATGTTATCATGATAAAAAGTGAATTTCATAAGTTTTTGAACCATCTGTATGATAAAAATTAATTTTCATTTATATTTCAATTCGTTTATCTCAATACAAAGAAAATATTGTCACAAGTGAGTTGCAAACTTCGTGTCACATAAATGTGACACTTGGTCTATGAGAATGAAATTTTTCCTATAGACCAGTGTCACACTGATGTGACGTAGGTTGAAACAGCAGCTACTATAAATTTTATATTTAGGAATATATTCTTAGTAAAGAGCATAAATTATAAAAATAATGTGTGGTCTGGATTGAACAATCTTCATTTACCCTCTGGTAGTCAACGTGTTAAATAACAACAGAACATTGGAAAAATATACCTAATTGTTATAAGCTATCGATTTTTAAGAGCCAAAACTGACTAAACTTTCTTACGAATAAAGTTGGAGTAATGACTCCTTCATAATAGTATACAATAAATATGCCCAAGATAAGCATGAACAAGATGGGGATCTCGGAAACCGCAAAAGTTATAAAGACGGTTAATTTACAAAAAAAAAGTGCAATTTAGGGGTCAAAAATATGCTGTTGAGAAAATCCCAAAATTCGGCTTACTTCCGCAGATATTCGAAAATATCCGAAATATCGCAATTTTGTTTTTATTTTTTTTAAGTTACTTGTAAAGGTATAAAAAACAAAAGGCACTATGTCATTGCCACTATTTTAGATGTATCGAACAGCATTTACAAATTTTCTATAGAACATTTTGTTTCGAAGAAATCATCAACTTTACTTTTTTATGTAGCCCAAAAAAATGCTTCTATTAAATAGTATTTTCTAGTACAATGATGTATAGCAGTCATCTGTTTTAATTTAAAAAAAGGCCTTCTTAAAAATTTCCAAGGTTTTGGTGTTAGTTTAGTGATTTAATTATTTTAATGTAACCAATTTTGAAGCAAATTGGAACAGTCTTACAATAAATATGCAAACAGATTACCTCCATTTTCTAGCCGGCAGTAAGCTTATCTCACTGTAGAATCTAATACACAACTTAACATTTCAGGAGTTATTTTATTGAACACTGCTCATACAGATCGAAGTAATTGTTTCTCTTTAAATAGAAAATTTACATTGTCTTCACACATCCTGATATACTACTCGTAGAAATTTCTACGTCGTTCGGCATCATCTTGTATTAATCCTTGACAAATTCGAAATTTATAATGCTTAAAGTGATTCCTTTTTAAAATGAGTTGGACTGTAGATTTAGCTATTCCAGTCTGGTCTGTTATTATTCTTGTTGATGTTTCTAGATTTTCAATTCATAGTAAAACTTGGTATTTTTTCCTTGCTGGTGTTTTTTGTCAGGATAGCACAAGTTTTTTAATTAAATCGTATTCCTTTAGATTAAATACTAAACCTCTAAAAATAGACTTGCCAGGTTGTTTTCTTTCCAGGTATTTGTTCAAATACATGTGTCCGACTGCTGCACAATTTCTTTGGCATAAAATGTAGCAGCACAGCATATCAAATTTTTCTTCAAATGTAAAACAATCGCCCTCCATTGTAAGCAAAATAAATTAAAAATGCTGAATAATAACCATAATTACACTTGCTATAGAAGGAAACTTAAGGTTGATTTCAAAAACGCAACACAAATAATAGTAATATGTCAATAAGATTGATTTTGTTTCAACACCAGTTATGTATCCCCTAATTATCTATATGTATTGAATATATTGAATCTAATAGGAATTATTAGAAATTGTTAAATAAAGTATAAGTTCATTGCAACATTGTAATACAAGGATAACCCAGAGAGGTTATCGACAGTTCATGTGAACGGACATGCAACTTTGCATCCAAGAGGGCAGTGATACTGCAGGTGGCAGGTCACAAGCGGTCAACATACCGCAATTACTTAGAAATAAGATTGATACATTGTAACAAAGTGTAAGGCAGACATGAGATCTGCAAGTTCCCACAGCCGTGTGAGGGGCAGGTTATTATAAAAGCCCGGGAGCTCAAGGCCCGGCAGTCAGTCTTGAACTCCATGCTCGTTGTTCAAGCTACTCAATTAAGGCAGTCAGTCTGGGTATTACAGCTTTTGCATTGTTGTCTACCTAGACTACTCGCCATAGTACAATTATTATATTTTTTGGTTGCAGTTATTATGTTACTAGTTATTCAAAATTTCATTGTAATTTCTGTTTTAAGTTAAAATAAATTTGTTAAGTCTTCGGAATTGTTTTTAAAAACACCGCTCCAAAGGCCCGAACCTTAACTCACCTACTATTTAATAAAATTGTTTCCTAAAATATGAAGTCATGTGTTAGATTCTACAGTGAGACGAGCATATGACTGTATGGAAAAATGGAGATCATCTGTTTGAAAATTTATTGTAGGACTGTTTTTTAGTTATTCCAATTTACTTCAAAACATGATTGGTTACATTAAAATAATTAAATTACTAAAATAACACCAAAATCTTGAAAATTTAATAAGAAGCCTTTTTTTAAATAAAAACACTGCAACGTCGTTTTCTTTGGTTGCAAATTATTTATTTTAAACAAGTATTTCTAATCATTCTGCAACTTTAATAATGTTAGAACCGAACAAATTAATTTATCAAACATATTTTAGCTAATAATAAAGCAGCAGTATAATTTAGATAATAAGTAATAAAAGGTATCTCTTGTTATGTATTGTCGTCTTAGTTAAAGTTCATTGATAAGCGTTAACATTGAACTGGAGAACACGTTTGTTATTCTTGATAATTCTTAACCGCTTATTTCATATATACAATTTCCTCTCCTTTTTGGTATCAACTATTGGCAAGGTATAATCGTTGCTGCTTTTGTTACGCGTTTGCGGATTTAGCACGTCGACTCTTATCTTAAATTACTATTGGGTAGTGTGGTATGTTGGTGAGATTTGTTGATTCCCATTAGTAAATAACAACAACCGACTCTTGGATCTTGTTTTTTCTAACATTCCCATTCTGAATGTTTTGCCAGCCATAGATTTAATAATGAATAACAGTTATCACCACAGAGCATTAACTTTTGAAGTACTGATTGAAAAAGAGCAACCTTATCTACAATATGAGGAATATAGATATGATTTTCATAAAGTGGATTATGAATCCCTTAACCACTACCTTAATACGATTGATTGGTCATTTTGTACAACAATGAAGAATATTGATGATGCCACTGAACATTTTTACTATTTACTTCAACATGGCTTGGAATCCTATGTTCCTAAGAAGCTTATTAAACCCTTTGCATTTCCTAGTTGGTTCAGTAAGGAACTTATTAATCTTATATACATGAAAAAAGCTGCTCATAAGCATTATAAATTGTCAAATAAGTTGGAGTCTTACCACAGGTTTATCTTCTATCGTAGCCTAGCCAAACGTCTCAGTGCTAGGCTTTATTCGAAGTACATACTATGTACAGAACATAGTATACAAACAAATCCTCGAAACTTCTGGACACATATTAACAATCTGAAAAATACAAACCGAATTCCTGAACAAATGAAATTTAATAATACCAAAGGCACTGATGGTTTGAGTATAGTGAACTTATTTGCTGAATACTTTTCACAAGTTTATTATTTAGAAGACATAGTTCCACCTGACACAACTGTCGCCCAATCACTAAATTTACAGAATTTACAATTTAGTAAAAGTGACGTTTTTAAAGCTATATGCAATATAAACAAGTTGAAAATGCAAGGCATTGTCGCAACGAACTTCCAAATGTAGACTTACTTTAAAACAAATTAAAGAAATTAAAATTATTATGTTGTAATAATTATAAGTATTCAGATAAAAACAAAAATTTATAAACAACAAAAGAGACATTTTAATATATTTTATTTTATTGAATAAATATTTTAAAAGCTATATATTAGTTCTCATCAATAAGATAAGAAATTTTTTTTTTTTATATGAATCTAATTATTTTCGTTAATCAAAATTTAAGTTTAAACAATGTCTATAATATTGGAATAATTGGCATGAAATGCCATAAATTGTTCAAATATGTGTCGCATATTGATTTTAAACTTATTTAAAATTTTAATTATCCCTGTGGATTTTCCGGGGCTCGGCGTCCCGTGGTCCGATTTAACTGACATCAAAACTTAAGCTCTGGACACCGAGCTGAATCGATTGATGTATCACACATTGATGTCCGACCATTAAAAAGGCCTCGGACACACAGACAAATAGATTTCATAAACGAACGAAGTTCGTTGAAAATTGCAAGTTACCTGGTCCAGATGGTATTCCTTCCATCTTATTAAAGAAATGCATTTATGGCCTCTGTTCACCATTAACAGATTTATTTAACCTTTCTTTGTCTCTTGGCAAATTCCCTTCAAAATGGAAACTCAGTTATATAAATCCTATATTTAAAGCCGGAGACAAAGAAGATGTATCTAATTATAGAGGTATATGTACTCAATCTGCTATTCCAAAACTGTTAGATTTCTTGATTTCTAAATTTCTATACTGGAATTGTAAAGAAATAATAAGTTGTAACCAGCATGGTTTTCAGCAACACAAGTCCACCACAACAAATTTACTAGTATTCACTAATTCAATTATACAATCATTGGAGAATGGTCTAGAAGTTGAGGCTATTTACACGGACTTCTCTAAAGCCTTTGATCGAGTGAACTTAAATCTTCTGATGCAGAAATTAGACAAGATTAGTTTTGGAGGAAACATCTACAACTGGCTTTCATCATATCTTTATGGCAGAGTTCAGGCAGTTAAATACAAACAATTTGTATCATTCAAATTTACTGTGCATTCGGGGGTACCGCAAGGTTCGCACCTTGGTCCCCTATTATTTCTTCTTTTTATTAATGACATTGTCAGCTGCTTCAAATACTGCTCCTTCCTGTTATATGCTGATGATTTAAAGCTGTACAAATCCATTTTTATGCAAGTGATCACCTATTAATGCAAGCTGATCTTGATTCGCTGGTTGTATGGTGTGAATTAAATAGACTTTTTCTTAATACTAATAAATGTTATGTGATCACTTACTCTCGTGCGACTAATACAGATCATATGGATTACTTATAGAAAATGTTATTCTTCAACGTGTTGTAAAAATCAAAGATCTTGGGGTTGTACTTGACTCCAAGCTCTCATATATTTCACATATTGCCTATGTTCAAACCAAAGCCTTGCAGATGCTAGGTTTTATACAAAGAAACTCTAGAAACTTTTCCTATGAAACCATTAAATTACTGTATTTATCCTTAGTTCAGAGTATCTTGGAATATGGGTCTGTTATCTGGTCACCTTATTATAAAACTCATATTAATAAAATAGAGAAAGTCCAAAAGAAGTTTCTACGATGACGTTGCTTACAAATGGAACATGTACGGTTCATCTTACTCTACTGTCAACTTGATGAATGAACTTCAACTCCTAAGCATACAACAGAGACATCTTTTTCTGGACCTGTGCTTTCTATTTAAAATTATAAACTATCTGATTTGCTGTCCTGAAATTCTACATCAAGTACACTTCAACGTTCCCAATAGAGTCACCAGAGGTACTCCAACTGCATTTGTACATCGTTATATACATACCACAAATTATGGTTACCATTCATACCTTAACCGATGTGCAGTTTATTCAGATAAGTTTCCTCAACTTGATTGGTTCTGCCCTTCGATCAATAATTTCCGTAGTACTTTGCGGAAAATGTTGTTAGCAAGAAATTAGATCAATGTTCATTTAGATTAATTGTTTATGTTTTAGAATGTGCTTTTATGCTTTTTGTTTTGTGTTGTTTTTTACTATAACATGCTGTTGTAAATATTTGTAAGTGTTGGTAAAAAGGGGTTTCCCGTTAGGTAAATGGATAAGATAAGTAAAGATTTCACGCTGTGCGGATATATAACCTTGCCAATACTACAGGTAAGTCATGTTTGTTTGCACTTTGCCCGTCCATAATTTCTATATTATTTTAGTGCTCAATTTTGATTGTCTACTTGTTGCGATTGGTAGATTAATTTCTCTGTATATCAACCCGTTGGAATCATATTTCGCTACCTGCGGTACGTTTTATGGTCTAGTTTTTCAACTCAATTAATATGTAATTTATTACAGGGTTTTTGTTTTCTTGTCTTCTTGTTTATGTTTACGATTGGCAATGTTGTTACTGGTGTGCTAAGCTGAATCCCGTTTTACTCTACCATTTAAAAAAAAAAAAACGTTTTCTAAGTTTATCTAGTCTGGAATCCGATTCAAAATATATGTGAATATTAAGAGTTTTAAATACGTATTTTTGTTTGGGTTTATAACTAATTGTAATTAATTAAGTGGTCATTGGTTATATTTTAGAGTACATTAATACTGCTTAAATTGTTATCGCCGTATTTAACTTAAATAATATTATTAGTATTATTAACCTCCTATTTATAACGGGTTTGTTAACGTCCGCCGATCGCGTCATTGAGTTTCGATTTATTATCACTCGATAAAAATTGCTTATGCGCCGAGGTGGATCCACATCGCGTGTTAGCTACCAAATTATTTCTTTCATCGAATTGTTTTGCGTATCTCGCCTGGGTGAGTTTTAAAATTAATTATTTGACGCTTTCGCGCGTGCGTATCCTTATTAAATTTTAATCCATAATTATTTGTACGAGGTCTTGGTGTGTTTGTCTTTAATCTTGGTTTTTTTGCGTTATTCATTGTGTAGTTTCACACCAAGCTCTCGCTACAAACAAAAACGTTTATATTATTTCTTATTGTATTGCTCATTTTTTTGTTCAGGTTAATCTACAATAAATACCATGTTATAATTCTTGTTCTATTAGAAGTGACAGCTCATGCATTTTGCGCTGGGAAAACTATAGGAGTCCGTTAGGTCTCCGGACTTATCAGTGTCTTTATTTTATTGTTCTCCTAGACCTTGGCGCCCTTTTTGTGCTCTGGGTTTTCTTTCTCCTTTGCAGAGCCTTTGTTCTTCCCAACGTTGTACGAATCCCGACCCTATATTATCCAAGCAGTGGCTTAATTATTTGCCATCAGTTTTCCCCAAAGGAGACTATTAGTTTGGTTTCGATTAGATTTCTAATTTGAACTGTGACAACACATGCAGCCATTCCATGCCATACATCATTGAATTTGTAGTAGAAAATACTATTTAATATAAAGCGTGTATTTTAGAAGAGCCATATAAAAAAGTAAAGTTGATGATTTCTTCGAAATGAAACGTTCTATAAAAAATTTGTAAATGCTGTCTTGTACATCTAAAATAGTGGCAATGACAAAGTGCCTTTTGTTTTTTATACGTTTTCAAATAACTTAAAAAAATATATAAAAACAAAATTGTGATATTTCGGATATTTTCATCTATCTCCGGAATTTTAGGATTTTCTCAACAGCATATTATTAACCCCCAAAATGCACAACTTTTTGTCAGTTAACAGTCTTTATAACTTCTATGTTTTCCGAGATCCCTATGCTGTTCATCTTTATTTTGGGCCCACTATAGAGTATATGCTACAAAAATTGGGATACCAGTTTTTGTATTTATGTAGATATAATCTTTGTTACTAAATCAGCAATATGTAAATGCTGTCTTATAGTATAGTTTTTATTTGAAAACAAATAGGTTTAATTAAATAAAGTGCCAACGTACTTGTAATGCAGCAAACATAAGCATTTCCTCTTCTGTACACTCAATTTCTTCATTAAGCAGTTGCCACTTTGCTTGTTCATAAATTTGATTAATACGGATTGCATCATATTTAGGATTTAAGTCATAAAAGCTTGAAAATTTAAATCGCAAACATAAGCAATCGTGTTCTCTAATGCCCTGTTCCATTATAGATAATGACGAATCTAACCATCTAAAACATTATTAAATAACAAATCATACTAAAATTTACAGTGTACTACTTACGCAACATTCATTCTAGCCTTTTCAATTAAATTCTTAGGCCTAATTAAATGACTTTTTGCTTCTGGACTAGGATAAGGCGGACTTTGTGCTAAAACATTATCAAAACCATTGTTAGATTCTGTGGGGGCATTAGGAGAATAACTGCCATTAAGCTCATACCCATTTTTTTGCCACGGTCCACTATTCTATAAATACAAATACTTTTAAACCCAAAATAATTCAATACTAATTACTTACATTCCCAACAGGACTGCTAATAGGAGTAGATGATGGTGGTGTTTTGTATGGTGAAACTGGAGCACACATAAATGGTGTCTTATCTAAACTTCCAGTACTTCCAATCGGACTACTATTAGCAATAAATGTATTGGTATCTGGCGAAGGAACACCATTTTTTTGTTGTGCGTTGATTTCAGTTCGTTTTTTGTTTCCTTCTTTATAATTGTACTTCAAATGAACCACCTCTAAAGGCTTGCAAAAAGAAAGTTCCTCCGGATGCCGAATACCTAAATCTTTACATACTCCCACAACTGCTCCAAATGTTTTTACAGAAAAGTCTACGTTCATATGAAGGTATCTCAAGTCTGGAAGTTGAACTCTTAAATTTTTGTGCATAGGTGTGAAATGTAGTAACGCATCGGCTTGTACCCCACATTGATCTAGTGTTGATCTTGTTCGTGTTAACCATGTATTCCGTGCAGGCCACCAAAGAGCATGGTCGGACCAGTCCATTGATATTTCTGAAATAAAACGACAATTTTAATGATAAATAGTTACGTCTAAACAAAACAATCGATGCTTTGGCTGAGTCTTACATGTACAGTCAAACAGTGCGGACGTATTTCGTGCTCGATATCAGTGTCTTATCAGTTTTAACATACAAATACAATATAAAATAACCTTTATATCAAGTTCAGTACGAAATAGAACTGTACTATACTGTACTATAAAGACAAATTGTATTTTAATACCCAGAAATGTTACTATATGACGTATTCATTGAACACATATATCACACCACACCTATACAAGATTGGCACGGATACACTACAACAGGTTTCGGATATAACAGACCTCGGCGTACATTTTCAATTTAATTTCAAATTTGACATTCATTTGGAAAAGGTTTGTAAAGCGAGTTATAAGATGTTGGGTTATATCATGCACAATAGTATTCATTTTATCTCTATAAAAAGCTTTTGTGTGTTGTTTAAGATGCTGATACGACCCAACTTGGAGTATGCCTCAATCATATGGACCCCGTATAAAATTAAGGATATAAAGATGGTTGAAAAAATACAAAATATATTTCTTAAATACATTTACATAAAAAAAATATAAAGTTGCACCTGCATTTGAATCTTACGCACCACTTAGGACAGAGTTCAATATGACAAACCTTGAAATTCGTAGGTGTATTCTTGCGTTAATCTTCCTGTATAAGATATTTAACAATAGTATAGATAGTCCAAATTTGATATTTATGTGCCAGGCCGCGTATTTAGAAACACTGCCTTACTATATGTTGCTCGCTGCAGAACTACTGTTGGAACTCAGTCTCCAGTTCTAAGGCTTGCTAAAATCTTCAATGATGTAAGTAAAAGAACAGAATGCCAATTATTTGGAGACAGTCTTGCTGTTTATAGATCACAGCTGTAAAATACTAATAGTTTTGCTTAATATGCTGTGACTGCGTAGGAAAAATCACTCACATCCTGATAGTAATATCGTTTAGGAATTAAACTTAGTATATAATTAAGTTTTAACTAAGTAGTAACTGAGCCCTTACTTTGTTACTTTGTTATTAATTTAGATACCATATATTTATTCAGATCTGTGCAAACAAGTGCTTTGTATAATTGTAAATTAGTTTGTTGTAGTATTCACATTAAGAATCTGTTTCGTTGTAGTTACCTAAGAAACATGTAATTAGGCTAATAAGTCTGTACGTTTCTTATTAAATAAATAAATAAACAAGTGAAAGTTAACAACACAATGCCGCCATCCGCCGGGGATGGCAATGTAAATAATGGGAATACAAAAACGATGTAGTGATCATTTAACTCCACCTATTAACGAAGTTTAAAAACATTACCTATGGAAACCAAAAACTCTTTTAACACAAAATTGATATTAATTACTGCAACAACCGGATGAGCCCAAAAATATTAACCAACAAAGTAATCCAAACACCGAAATCAAGAAAACTAACAAGATACCACCAATATTTCTTCAAGGGCAGCACAAAGTCAGGAAGTCATCAGTTACATAACAAAACTAGTTAGCAGTAAATTCACAACTACATACACAAGTAAGTCACTAAAAATAAATCTAACATCCGAAAATGACTATAGAGCATTGGCTAAACATTATTTAAGCAATAAAATTCCATTCCATACCTCAACATCCTACAAGTAAACCACTCTCAGTTACACTAAAAAATGTCCCTCCCTACCTCGAAGTGGAGGACAAAATAAAGGAGCTACAACAATATGAGCTACCTATTAAAAAGATAAACTGGCAATACTACAAAGATAGAACACCAATGCCAGTATTCATTGTAGAACTAACACACAACGAAAAAGCAGAGGAAATTTTCAAAGTTAACAAGTTAGAAAACTCCATTATCACAGTTGCATCTAGGAGACTAGCCAAATATATGCCCCAATGCCACCGCTGTCAACAACTAGGACACACAAAAACTACTGCATTCTTAACCCCAAGTGCGTTAAATGCGCAGGGAACAACTAGTACACTGAGCGCAACAAGAAACAAGAAGACCCACCAACCTGTATAAATTGCAGTGAGCATCACCCGGCTAACTACAGGAAATGCACCTATCAACGACAATACATGCAAACTGGAAAAAGATCAAGCAAAAATACATATTGAACAGTAAATCAACCAACACTACCAAACAATCAAACACAAGCACCGCATAAAACCTATGCAGAACGAACGAAACAACCCACAACGGAAAACCCAAAAACATGCACTATTAACAATATTCTTTCAACCATCCTAGATCTCAAACCCTTCATCACTCAAATCAAAAACTTTTTTATAACAAATCTTCTCCCTATCCTCGTCAATGGCCAATAGCTCACAAACCCCTAACAACATTAAAATACTTAATTGGAATGCCAATGGAGTGCAAGCTCAGCGCTTACTCTTAATAGACTTCCTAGCCTGACACAATATTGATATAGCCTGCATCAGTGAAACCCACTTAGCTAACCAAGAAAAGTTTAAAATAGCCGGTTATCAAATATACAGACGGGGCAGACAAGCCAGAGTAGCATCAGGTGGAGTAGCTGCCCTAGTCAAAAATCATATCTCTCATCAACCCGCCAATGTACCTAATACTAAAAACCTAGAAATAGTAACAATAGAACTAAATCTTACTAGAAACCAAAAAGTTAATCTCAATAGCATATACAAATAGCCTAACAAAAAACTATTGGAAGATGATATTCGTACAATCTTTAACACAAACAAGCCAACTTTACTAATTGGTGATCTTAATAGCAAGAACACCATATGGGGATGCCGCCAAACCAATCCAAATGACAACAAACTAAACGAAATTGCTGTCAAACATAAACAAATTCTTGCACCAGACGAATACACATACTACCCATACAGAAATGATCACAACCCTGACATACTAGATATAATTATGCATAAAAATGTCCAACAGCCAATTCACCAAACAGTCCATATAGAACTGGACTCAGATCGTGTTGTTATATTTACGCGCGGCATAATTACCCGCCATTTTGTAACGTATTTTGTTTACTCAGTTACACTTTCCTTATTAATCTAATATAATGTCGCAATAAAATAAAAATATAATTTTTAAATATCTGATCGCTTAAAATAATCCATAAAATATATAATGGATTATGCGCTCCTTCGCTTTAGAGGTCTAAGTTCCTATAATAAGAATCGTCAGTCTGTCACTTCGTGTCACTTTTCTATCAGTGTTTGAACAGGTAAGCTGCTATCCGCAGCGTAGAAAGGTCAAAATGGTATCCATGATCAAAGGCTGAAATTTTACCTTGATTTAGTTATCTTAAAATTCATTTAGAAAAAGAAAGATCCCGTACTAAACTTGTAACTTTACAAAATTTTAAAGATGGCTATGTAGTTTGCCTATCGTAATTGTTTCACAAGCAGACAGTAGTGACTACACTGAAAAAGTTGCTATTAACATATGATGTCAAAAATATCTAGCTATCCAATATAAATACCCCATGTTATTTTGCGTTACTTTAAAAATATCTTTAGTTATTTTGAGGTCATGTAGTTTGATTTTTAAAGAACATGATGAATTTTTTATAAGATATTAAGTAAAGCTAACTCTTTGTTGAATGATGCAATTTTATAAGACGTTAAATAATCAAATTTTTTTTGTAAGGTCGACCGTAGTACTACAGATGATTATAATTAAAATATGAAATATGAATTATTAAGAAAGCATAAACTTTACAGTAAACTCATGTAGAAGTATTCAGTCTAGAGATCTTTGTGTTTTTTTTGAAGACAGAACCATACTAGTTTCTTTTTATGTAAATTTTTGTTAAAAAAGTTAATGCTGAAACTAACCAAGATAATTTAATTGAATAGAATCTATTTTTGATTAACTCTTTTATTATTAAAAATTCAAGTGAAATTTATAGAATCTTAATAAGCAAAAGGTGAACTGTATCCTATGATAACAAATACCCTGGGTGTATATATTCTTGGAACTTAAATTAAATTATATTATTTTTGATGAATATTTTTAAGGACACAAACGGTGTCCATGTTGTGCATTTGTTTGTTCACAGGTTAAGTCGAGACATCAGTAACACATCTGGCAATTGATATTTTGGTAAGTGCTTTACAAGGTTGATATACAGGTTTTGTGGCTATATACGCGGTGTAGATTTAAAGTTTCCGCATTCCCCTAATACAAGTACATGTATCTTTGTATGTTGTTGTATTGAAAAATACGGTGGCGCTCTTTATCTATATTTTTGGTCAACAGACAACCCATGACCCAAGCTCATGATCTACCCAGAGCTAACACTCTACTAGCCATTTATCTCTCAAGAGTTTTTCTTTTCCTCAAGCCGTTTTTCATCCAACTTTACCTTGGACCTCCATCATTAATAAGAAATTCTCGACTTTGTGATATCAGGTAAGATAGTCGTTAATGTTATATGGAGGTCCAAATTGCTATCTGATATTCACGAGGGATAGTTAGAACATTTCAATATACCGACCACGCTTTACGGGTGATGCAATCGCTATCTAAGTCAAATTTACGTGCACAATTTACGTAAAATCAAATTACTCACGTGATGGGTATGTCGAAACTTAAATCTCAGGATCCAGCGATGGGTTGTGGGTTGGGTTACGCTATGTTGAACTTCAAATTACTATCCGCCCTAACGTAACTTCTCTTGCACTCGTAGGGGGATGAAAGGAGATAAGGTACCAGGTACAACAAAAGTAAGGTACAAGGAACCTACATACCTATTCCTAAAGAGAAAAAACATATCACTCAGATAGTTGTTGCTTGTTTCAGGTCTCGTGGCTTAGTCCTCGTTTTTCAACACTCGCACACCCGCATTCCTTCTGTGCAGACGCAACTGTCAGCAACGACGAAAGTTAACATTATTAATTTAAAAATATGCGGCAATGAACTTATAAATTATAACTAAATCTAAAAATGCTACATTGCCATTTTGGCATGTAACAACATGCAGGTTATAATCTCTCTCCAAGCCAAGCCTATAAAAAAATGTTTACAAAGCAAATTTAATTAACAGAATAGTCAACTGGAGACGCTTTAAAGATACACTTGATACAAAGCTAACACTTCAACCATTAGCAACCACTACAGATATAGACCAACAGGTCTCACACATAACTGCAACAATTAGAAACACTATTCAACTCTCAACAATCTCTCGGATCAAATCAAAGCCAAATGATACTCACATAACTCCTAATTCTATTATTCAATTAATTCATCAAAAGAACAGAGCTAGACGCGAGTGGCAAAGGACCAGAGATCCTACTACAAAAAATCACATGAACAATCTATCGCATCAAATCAGATGAGAATTAGATGCACATAGAATTAACCAATACCAGAAATACATACAAGAATTAGAAACACAAGATCCTGGACTATGGAAAACATCAAAAAAATACTGCATAAAACAGAACCAATTCCTTCACTGCATGTTAATAAAGCAAAACTCCACACAGATGAAGAAAAATGTACTGCATTTGCTGAATATCTCGAAACAACATTTGGACCACAAAAACATCCACAGCCTATGTTCTCAAATATAATTCTAAATCACGTAGAATCTCACATGCTATAAATAAATTCTAAAATTTCACCGACGTCACCCAAAGAAATAGTCGCTCTAATAAAAATGCTGCCTATAAAGAAGACACCAGGCCATGATAAAATAACAAATATAATACTGAAAAACTCGAGCAAAAAATTACATGCCCATCTAGCAACCTTATTCAATGCCTGTCTAAGGATGAGCTATTTTCCACAAACTTGAAAGCACTCTCTTGTACTTACGTTTCCAAAGGCTGGCAAAAATCACAGATTAGCAACTGGATTCAGACCTATTAGCCTTCTTCCCATGATGGGTAAACTTCTGAAAAAGATTATTCATACCAGACTGCCTGAAGAAATCGCAAGTCAAAATAAAATTCCAACCTTTCAGTTTGGTTTCAGACAACAACACTCGACTTGCCACCAGCTACAACGACTAACTGAGACCATTGAAGATAGCTTTGAAAAGAAAGAATATGCTGTGATCATGTTCCTTGATCTAACCCAGGCCTTCGATAGGGTGTGGCAGCATTATGGACTAAAGTATAAAATAACTAATCTTAACATACCTGAATATCTCAAAGCCATATTATTCTTATTTCTCGACGATAGAACCTTTCAGATCACCATAAACAACTTGATCTCAACAATCAGAAAAATAGAAACAGGAGTTCCTCAAGGGAGTGTCTTGGGACCATTATTTTTTAACATCTTCACTCACGACATTCCAACCACACAGGCAGATATCTTCATGTTCGCAGACGATACAGCAATCTTAACAAGGGGACATGACTTACACAATGCAATAACTAAACTACAACAGGCAACCGACATAGTAATAAATTATTTTAACAAATGGAATCTTACCATTAACAACAATAAATGTGTAACTAAAATCTTTACTCTACGACGTGTAAACAACCCACCAACAATCAACATAAATTACAATACGATAAATTGGAAAGCCAACGACGAGTGTGTTAAATACCTAGGAGTATATTTGGACACCAGACTAACCTGGCAAATGCACATTATAAAGAAACTCAATGAAAGTTACACTAGATTAACACAACTATATCCAATTATAAACAAGAAGTCATCACTAAAAACTAAATGCACAATACTCCTGTATAAAGCACTAATTCGCCCCTTAGTAACCTACACCTGTGTTATCTGGGGAAACTCTTTCACGACAAAAATAAATAAATTACAAGTGCTACAAAATAAAATCCTACGTATAGCAGCAAACGTCGAGTGGTATATTATAAATAAACAACTACACCAAGAACGCGGATTGTCAACAGTGTCAGAATTTATTAAAAAGCTACAACTAATCACTACAGGGAACTGGAACTATGTCCCAGCACAGAACTTTTTAACCTAGGCCGTCCTAACATCCATACCAGACTGAAGAGGAAGTTACCACAAGATATTTATCTGTAACACAACGTACTAAATATTATTATCTGCAACAAAAATTAGTGTCACTCACAATAAATAGCTATGTAATGTAATGTAACTTGTTATTGTTGATCAGGCATTACTAAATTTAAAAAAAAATGCTTTGGCTTACAAAATATTATTAATTCATGAACATAAACCGGATTATTCCTAATTATACATTTGCATCTAAACTGAAGTATAATGTTATGTTAAAAATCGTATAATCATATATTTGTATTATAACCGTGTTAAATGAAAGTGTAAATGATAAAGCTTTATGAAAGTGGAAAAACTTATCTAAAAAGTTAGTTTTGGTAAGGAAGGACAAAAAAATGTCTATAATATGTCGAGTCCAAACGAAAAGTATGTTTTAGTGTTCTTATAGAACGAAATGAGTTTCATAAGAAGTAGCCAATAGATTTGTAAAGACTGGAATATACTTGGAGAGTGGATGGAGGGAATATATGACAAATTTTATCATTATTTAAACATTGTCTTCTCCCCGCAGGATAAAGAAAATGTAAGTGCATCTTGTATAAGCATTGGAATTATATTAGTTATATAACCTGCAAATGCAGCCTGCATTTTGCAGTTAAATAATGAGGTGGTTTCCCAAACTTTCGAAAAAATTAAGAGTGGAAAGTCTAACGTTATAAATCTGCGATGGAAAACATGAGTCTACTCACATCCTTCAGACTGCATTAAATGAGAGAATCACTTCTCAAATTTTGACCAACGAATTTAAGAAATCTGAGATATCTATAGGGTCCTACCAAAATTGTATTATTCTTCACAAATGAAATACAAATTCTAGTTATTGAGAAGGCAAACATATACACTTTAATAAAAAGTAATTAACGTCTTGTGTCTTACTCTGAACTAGACAATGCATATAAGCTTAAAACATATAACTCTCTTTTAATTATTAAAGAAAGATGTATTGAAACCTAATAAGTCTTAACACATAAATCAGTTCAGCTCAAAAATGTAATACAACTTCTTCTCATTTCTAAGATCCTTGCTTGATGAAGCACATTTTACGTCAAAAGACACTATCAATCAATTTTTTGTTCAACTGAATGATGTTACGTGTTACGTGAATTAATCCGTAACATGCATTTTTTAATCATTGAATAATCAGTTCCCATTTCGTAACTCATTAAATTTACCGTATTTCATTTAAAAGTAAAAGTAATTACCCTTGTTTCTTTGCTCTGATCTTGAGCAAGTTATAAATTAGTAGTTAAATTGTAGGCTTAGAATGATGTAGTATGTATATAAAGGAGTTTACATCACACTTGTGGGATTTTTATCGTTCTCTGAGAAATGATGTGAAACTTTTATTGGATCTCAAACTAATTCTGCCGGGAATTACGTGGACACTTTTGTACTGGGGCTCAATTGGGGTTATTTTGTATGGAGGGCATTTTAGTGTTTTTGGATGTAGTGACCTAATTGTCATCCGCACATGTCTTTACATTATCCTTTTAGGGTGCTACTAAAATTGGAAGGTCCATGTGATTAAAATTTTATGAGAACCCTGACCACGGCTCTCTAAAAACTGGCCAAAAATGTAAGTAAAAACCTGTTATAACCTTGTCATAGAAATTTGCATGCCTAAATCATAAAATTGATTTTAAAAGCATTAAGGGTTATTTAACGTGAAGTAATTGATTTTCGAACAGGGGTTGTAATAATTTACATCCACATTTGAGGAGTAATAATTTTCGCCTGTTGAGTGAAACGTAATTACTTTTATTAAGTTAAAAAAAATGTCAACAGTTGATTCCTTTCTTTATCCATATTAATTAATTTAAAAAATAAATAATTATTTTTTCCGCATGCATGCCATATAGTTAGTTGGTGTTCCGTAACCGTTCACTATTTATAATTCACCTTGTATATATCATAAAATACTCCTGCATACCTAATCCACTTTTATACATTATCCCTACCTACATTAAACTAGCCAAAAACAAAGGAACAGATAACAGTCGAGAGTGCTCGAGCATCCTTCAAGCAATCAACACGCCGTGCATCTGATCGCATTAAAAGGCATAATCAGTGAATAAATGTTACATTGAAGTGCGTGACAAAGTGAACATTGAAGCAAGAGAAACTCAACATCAGTGTAAGCCGTTTGACTTCAAACAACAAGAATACAGTTGAAACACATGACAAATCAAGTTAGTTATCCAATCATTTATGTAGTATAAATGATTGGATAACTAACCTTGATTTGTCATGTGGTGTAGTTTCAACTGTATTCTTGTTGTTTGAAGTGGCGAAACGGCTTACACTTGATGTTATAATTGTTATCTGATTATCCATCATTTCACTGGTCGTTTAGACTGTTAACCTTTCATTCAATCAGCATACACAAGTTAATACCAAGCCTAGCTTGTTTTCAAATATGCACGCTACAACTTGGTACTTCGTTAACTATACTTTTCACTCCCTAAACACCAACAACGTGTGTTTTCAAATACGCATGCGTCAGTTGGTATTCAAGATACTATCTAACTTAAAAGTATTAACTTCACTAACTGGCTGCAAAATATCATTCAATTTCGTATCTATTCCTTGTTGTAATGTTTACATAGATTTTGATACTCTAACATCTTAAAATAATAGGAAATTATAATTTTCTCGTATTTGGATGTGTTTTTCATAATAAGTAATATTTAACCTTTAATAAAGTTAAAGACTTGGAATCGTAGTTTTTGCGAATAATTTAACATACTTTATATCTATTTGGGTGTAAAAATTAAAAATCTGTACTTAATAACGCTTGCAGATTTCGTATTTTACAGGTAACCTTTAAATAGTTTATTTTCGTTGTTGGCCCTGTATAGAACATGAAATGCGTGCAAACTAAAGATTTTGAAAGTTCGATGAAGAGTGTTGTCTTGAGATGTTTGCCCTGGCTAGCGACAACACCCCATAGATTTGTGAATTTATTGTAGTTTAACTGTTGCTACCTGTTTATAAGAAATGATGAACAACTCGCAGTTTGTTTATGAAGGTTTAATGAATCTTGAAAAATGAATTAACGAAATTAACCCAAAATACAGCTAGCTACAAAATATGCAGCATGCATAGTAAATATAATCGCACTGCCCAAGGTTAAACAACCCTATAAGGACATGCGGCGTCGCAGACACAAATAAAACAATATTGTAACTACAAATTTATCTGTACTATTAATCCAATGATGTTAAATTCCAATAGTTACTCTCACTGCCACACTATTAATAGTCTACCTGACGTTACTAAATTAACTGAGTTATACCGTTACCAAGACCTGTGTCTTGATAATACGACTGCACTCCCTTGCATACTTAACCCCACTGACATACCTAAGAGAATAATACAAAACAGTATACACCCTACAGGGGTGGGATAGTACAAGTGATTTACTTTGAAATACCACCGTATTTATTTTAGCATTTTTATGAATGACTTGGACCATTCCTTAACTTGTCTTTAGTCATATAAAAAAATCTTTTTACATTAAATTTTTGTCGCTTACATAAATTTCCTCAAGACATATTCATGATTTTTAATGAGTCTACAAAATATTTACCTAAAGAGTGATTTCCACTTAATTATTTAATATTTAGATGCTTAATAATCATTCATTCCCATTGAAACGCTAAATTTTTTATTTCGTTTAGCAATTAAATTAACCTAACTTTCAATAACTTCTGTTTGCCGAGCTACAAATAAAATCTCGTAAATTAATTTTTTTAGAGATTTATTTTGGTAAATTAAATTTCAATTTTTAAAACGAATTATTTACCCTTAAAAATGCAAAGAAATTGTTTTGAACCTAAAAAATGTTCTGTTAAATTACCTTTAAAATTTATTTTATGTAAAATAAGATTGACTGTTGATCCATTTATCTACGAACTTGAAGCACTTGATGATAAACCACAAGGAAAGTGACATATAATAGATCTAGAACCTTTAGCCGAAAATACTCCACAATAATTAATACCTGTTACAACTTCCCTTTGCTTGTTTTTTCTCCTTATCTCATCTTTAATATTTAAATGAGTAAAACACTTAGTTTTGTAAATTTATTTATTTATCAATAATTTGATTTTAAGTTGTTTTTATTCTTATGACTTTGATTTTTTAATTGTATAATATCATTAATATGTCAGCAATTTATTTTATTTTTATTTTTTGGCTTCTTAGATATGCAAAGTATCATTAGTAATTTCTCTAATAATTTTCTCAGTTACTATTTTCCCTACACCTCCCTTTGGCATACCTAAGCAACACCATAGCAGGAACACAGGCACTCCTGTACCCGTGGTAAGCCAGTCCTTGTGCGTTCACTTCTCAAACCTCCATTTTGGACACAAGAAAACTCCCTTTTTAACGGTTCTATGCCTTATATTATTTTATCTTAGAATGTTATCTTTATCTTGGGGTTATTTTTGAAAATTATCTTGGGATTACCTTTGGGATTTTATCTTTAGCTTCGGGTTATCCATCTTAGAATTATATCTTTATCTAGGAGTTACCTACATTACCTTAATCTAGAAGTTACCATCAAGAACTATCTTGAAATATTATCTTTATCTTGAGATTTTACCTTTATCTTGATGTTATTTTTGAGATTTTCTTATAATTGGACACATTTTTTTTCTGAGAAAATTTAATTAACTGATATTTTGAAACCAAGATTTTATAATTTATGAAAAAATCAAATTTGAAAGAAAAACCTAATTGGTTTTAGCTTATAATTTGTTACAGCAGTTAGGGAAAGCTATTAAAAATTTGTTTGATTCAGATGCCAAATAGGCAGGGTAAGATTTGAATACTTACCTGGTTTCTGCAAATATTTTTGTAGAATATCCTATATATTAAAATGTTTATGCTTAAAAAATTTTAAAAGTAGCTAGTTACACCAAGTTATATTTTAAGGCTTGGAATTTAATTTAGAATTATAGGATTTTAGGTTAAGGAAAGTTTTTTGCTTTCCCACAATATGTGCTGCTTCCGGGAATTGCAGCAAAGAATACCTGTGCACACAATAGTGAGGTAGCCTAGAAATTAGTGGTTACTTCTCCTTTTCTATTTCTTGATTTAGTGCGGTCTGTTTAAAAAAAATCAGGTGGTGCCTAAAAACTTTTCTAGTTATTAATGCTAGTGGGTCACAAGTAGTTGTCTGGACTTACAGAACAATAGCACTTTTTCTTTTTTATATAGTTTTGCTGCAATTGTTGTGTTAAGCGAATTCGTAACATGCATTTTTCAATCGGATAATCAGTTTCCATTTCTTATACTCACTAAATTTACCATATTTAATTTAAAAGCAAAAGCAATTTTCATTGTTACTTGGCTCTGACCTTGAATAGGTTGTAAATTAATAGTTCAATTGTAGTTTGGAATGATGTAATATGTATAAAAGGGGTTTGCATCTCGATATTTTGATTAAAAAAAAAAAAAATTAACAGCAACGTAAAATGAACAAAATTCTAAATTTAACAGTGTATCCACTGGGCTTAAAATATTTTGCACTTGTATATTTTTTGTAAGTAAAACTCAATTAAAAGTGCCTCTTTGCAATATATTCATGAGGAATATTAGTTTTGCAGGTTTTTATACTCCAAGTCGATTCTGAATGGACCAATTCAAAAATGGAAAACGTCCACTCAATACAAGCTGATGATGCAACAGCTGTCATAAACTGTTTTATGGCATCCTATACATGTGGTCAGTACCAATAATAGACAAGGCTGCAGTCCATCATTTTATGTCTTTCGTTTTTGGAATAACATCGTCATTTACAATTGCTCCTTTAAATTGGTGGTAACTTTCTATGATATCTTAGCAAGACAAGGTAGTAAATTGTTACATTCCAAATTTGGAGATGTACACTTTTAAATTTGTGAGAGAATTCCTGCCATTATTTTTAAAATAGACTTGTTCATTTCCGTCATTTCGGACAGTTGCGTCGGCGCAAAGGAATGCGCAGGCGCAGAGTGGCGTAAGTGCGCGGTTTGGACACAAGAGGATTATTAGTCACCGAGACGTCGAACGGTAACGTTTGCCTGTGTCGTGGTGCTGTCTTTTCTTTTTAGGATGTAGGTTTCCTTTTACCTGATCTTCAAGTATCTTTACCTTTATTCCTTCGCCCTACCTACGAACAAAGAAGAGGGAAGACGATAAATTTAGTTTCAACGATGGCATGACGTAACCCACATCAAACAACTCTCAAACAACAAGGACCCTGAGATCAATGGCATGGCTCGTTTAAGTGAGTACTTTTGCTTTACTTTTGTGTACATATAAACTTGTATCATTGTAAACGTATTTGGTATGTGATACAATTTGACACGCAATTATGTCATAATATCATTGTATAATGTGGCGTGGATCGTATCAGTGTGGCCAACTGTAGTAGTGGCGCTGAACTCGACGCCGGGGTCATAACAAAATGTGGAAATATTTCTTCTGTGTTATTTAAAGCCTCTTACTTCTCCTCAGTAGTTAGTCTAACATTTGCTATTATATTTGAAGAACGTACTATATGTGCTATATGTAATATATGATTATTGTTTGTAAATACAATTCTTTAAGCGTCTTTTTTCAGCTGCAGTTAATTCATTTCTTAAGTTTCTTCAAATAATAAAACACCTTTTGCTTGAACTAAATTTAGTAGATCTGCCGATATTGGTCTCGGTATGTTATAAAGAACTTCATTATTTATTTTTAACTGCGATATTACATGCCAAACTTAGAATGTCACGATCAATAATATCTCAATGTTCCCTCACATACCTCTATAAATTTTGACAAGTTTTTAAATATGATTGTATTGCATTACATAAACTGTTTCAACATACATCAAATGGCATTGTTAGAGCTGAATCTCCTTAAGAAGTTGGAAAAGATTATGCAATATGATTATTTCTAAAATGTTTAGCAACTTGAAGCACACTGTTCATGACTGTTGTTACATTTAAAGTTTTAGCTACGAAATTCATTAAATGTGCTGAGTACCCATAACTAATAACATTTACTTTGCTACCTTTGTCTTGTATCTTTGCTCTCATGTTGTCTGGGACAATGCTTTTTACAAAGCAATTAAATTTTTCTTCACTCTTGTGTATAATTTTTAGAAATAATTCGATTAGACAATTACTTTTGTATGATTTTTCATGTGTCAGTTGTATTAACTAAGTACACAGTATCATCTTCGCCTTCCTTAATTATAAAATGCACAAATAATGGGTTTGTTAAGTACATTCATCCAAAGCAATCCTTAAACAGACAGTTTTATTTCGAAGTATTGCTTTACATTTTGTGTTTCCTTTCTCATAAATGAAACTTTTCATAGGAGGAATCTGGGATGTATCACTGCACTTGCACCGTATTTACTTTAAACGACATGTAATTAATCTAGATTTTATTTTACACCACGATTAAATTTTGGTTTGCAGGGCACTAGATTTATCCACAGTTAACTAAAGGGAGTTTAGGAATCCAATAACATTTGACAACATTGTAAAGGTCACCTGTTGCTAACTTCATTCATATTATAAAATACGATTTTGATGTTTAGTGAGATTAGATTTTTACATATTTAATTTTTATTCTGAATAATGGAAGTGGCAGTAGAAGACTTTAATAAAAAGCAATCAATAACATCAAATTTTACAAATGATGAAAAAGTTTTAACTATCAATATTTGTACCGAATATAAGGACATACTAGAAAATAAAAAATCAGATCAAGTAACTTCTAGAGAAAAAGCTGCAGCTTGGTCGAATATCGCAAAATCAAATATATTTATAATGTCTGCATCATCTTTGAAAATATCATATTCTTCTTTGTCCATACTTATAAAATTGTAATACACAAAACCAAAGAGCTATAGGCGATTTGTGAATGTAATTATGATAAAGAATTAAAATACAGAAGATATAAAAAGATTTTTTAGGTTAGGAAATCCTTCTAAACTAGATTTACCATGATTGAACCACCATACTTGAAAGTTTATTTTAACTCTAGTTTACACTTAGTTAATCTTAATTTAGGAGACGATGCAAAGCAATTTTAAATTTTAACTACTATAACGGGACGTGGCGCTCGCAATACAACGAAAACGAGCAAAGGGGGATTTCAAATTGAATTCTAATTTACACTAAAATCGCTAATGAGGTAAGCAAGGTAATTGCTTATCGGGGCAGTCGGAGCAATCAGCTTCAATGTACCCTGAGCTAACCCAGTACCGAGGCGGGGAGTGGGGTAAACCATCAACCAAACCTCTTACCAAAAATGAGCGCCACCTAACTCTAACAGCTGGGCTCCGACGGAACTGAGATAGGAAATTCCTAACGATCACAAATAATACCCACACAGCATACAATTCAGCTAACATACGTTGACACAAAGTAATGTAGACCTCATAGCTATTCAATACATTTACTATACAAGAATATATCAAATTAATAACAATAAACACATATACTATAATTTAATTAATAATTGGACTTACCCACTTGTTATGGTGCAACTTTAACGATACCAATACATCAGTTGACTAATTCAAATTTTACTTTAAACTCAAATATTAACACAGCCAACAAGGCAACATAAATCTGCGACCATACGGTCGATTTAAAAAGACTATTACGCAAATAAAGGGTTGCACTAGGATCCTAGCCGGATAACCCTTAAGCACTGAGGGTATCTGCAATAATACCTGTAATAATAATAGGCGGGTCGTTGGCTTAGTTTTACATACTCTATTAAGTATTGTGAATATGCAATGTTCAACACCCTAAACTAGAACCCAACCCTATTATAGTAAGCCCAATCATGTTACAATGTAATTCACCAGCATGCAAAGTCAACCAAACGGTTGCGATGATAAAAATAAGATATGGAACGGACTCACCAACTGCTGATGTGGATGGCAATGTTCCAGCTCAAATGGCGCGTGCAGGTAGAATATCGCTACCAATTATCTCACATGGGTCCATTGGATCCTTACTTGTAAACATCTTCTCCTTTTAATTACAGATGCCACATCTAGAACTCGAAATTCAACATACAGGTTACAACGGTACTAGAACATAGAATAGCAGAACGTACAACGTGGAGTGTAGCATGTGGAACAAAACGTAGAACATAAATCTTGAATGGAACTGAAGTAAAATTTGAACTAGAATTAGAACTAGAATTTGAACTGGAACCCTAAAATATAATCCCCTAATTACAGTCAGTAAAATCGCAGCTTACTTACCGATCCACAATCGGGTTCAATGTGCAAACAAACAAAATGTGTAACAGGTGGTTACCAAATAGCAGTCGAGGACTCAACTTTTTGAATCGCCGTAATCCCAATTAGGCAATAAGGAAAATTATATTCAATTACCTCAGAATAATTTCCTTTCAAATTAATTCGCTAAAATCCCTTCAACGAAGGCGGACATATATACAAACCCAAAGCATAAATTAAAAGTGTACGATTCAAAAAAAAAATTATGTGAAGATGATACCACTAAAGCTGGTCTGCAAACTCGTACCCGATAACGCGCTATCAATATTAAAGTATGTACAATCTAATACGGAAAGAATTAACTATTTAATACACTGCTAAAAATCAAAAGTCGTCGTGAAAATTTCAACCGTAACACTACGGTTTAGTTTTAAGTCAAGTTTAAGAACTACGGTCGGTACAAATGGTCCTAAATAATATTAAATTTCAATACGTTTAAAATTTTTACTGGTAAAATCATAATACTAAAAACTTTAACAATGCATATTTTTTGCAAAATAAAAAGCAAACTTATTTTTATAATCCCCTCGATATAGATGCTATTAATTGAAAACAGATCAGGATTCTAACATTTCTACAAGAATGTTACCAGGTTTAACAATGAGAGTACCAGCTTTAGCTTAACTATTAAATGTAGGTGTGTCTGGTCAAGGCTATGCAAAAATTAATATTTTCTGGAAAATAGCTTTTACAACGACTTCTGACAGAACAATTATACTACATACAGACAGGAAAACATTTTATATGTTTGCGGATGTCCTCATCAGTCATTCTAAGCTACACAAACTCCTTATTGCCGAGGGTTAAGGTAGATTTTAGTTGCCCGAGTTGTGAAAGCAAGTGGAAACAACTGCCCATTAATTCGAGACATTTACTATGATATTCTGTTAAAATTAAAAACTATTGGATCTCAGTTTAAAAAGGACACGTACATTATTGGATTCTTATTGAATTTACCTCTCAATTCTCTGTGTAGAACCTGAAAACTTCTACTATCTTTCACTATAATATCGATGTTTTTTTAAAAAC
The DNA here is from genome assembly GCA_036346225.1 of Platerodrilus igneus. Taxonomy (NCBI): domain Eukaryota; kingdom Metazoa; phylum Arthropoda; class Insecta; order Coleoptera; family Lycidae; genus Platerodrilus; species Platerodrilus igneus. The sequence continues at coordinate 689,810 of JARFIW010001140.1, read as the reverse complement.
ATTTCCTAATTCGATAAGGTATCTACAAGCACTTAAGAAAATATAAAACAACAATAATAAACAATTTCAAGGTGATGGTGGAAGAGAGGTCTGTATAGAACTACTGCCGCATTCTTTATTATTTGGTTCTTAAATTTACTTTATTTACTATTTATTTTCATTTGTGTAGTGTTTCTAATACTACTCATTACTGGCCTTTATGTTTTCTTAAATTAAGTAAATTGTAGTTGTAATTCATTTCTAATACATTAACCTTCATTTGTAAATAACAATTAAGTTATTGATAAATTTAATGTTAGTTTTATACTGCGTGTTGGTAACTTAATCCAATATAATTTTAATAGAGAAAAGTCAGCGAAAGAGGGCAGCAGCTTTTTCGGGACCTAGAGTGACAGAGACCATATCGGTCGGTATGGAATTCTACAACACACTACTGCTATGTGGAAATACACAGTGTACTTAAATTGTAATTAACATGATGGCATTCTGGAGTTAAAATAGACGACCTAGTAGGAATCAGCGAAGTTCGCTGGCTAGATGCGGGGGATTTTTGGAGTGGAGACTTTAGGGTAATTCATACAGGATCAAAAAAAAGATAAGACAACGTTTAGAAAACTACTTACAAAAGAACAAAAGAGTACTCATGGTTAGATTAGAATCTAAACCGGTAAATACAGTAAAATTACAAATATACATACCCACCTCTAGCTACAGTGACCAAGAGGTAGAAGCCATCTACAAAGATATCGAAGACATACTAAGATATGTAAAAGGACATGAAAATTTAATAATTATGGGAGATTTTAATGCAGTGGTAGGTGAGGGTAGTGAAGGAGTGGTAGTAGGTTTATTTGGTTTAGCCACTAGAAATGACAGGAGAAATAGGTTGGTAGAATTTTGCGACAAGAACAATTTAACAATCACAAACACATTATTTCAACATCATGCTAGAAGACGATACACGTGAAAATGCCAGGAGATATACGAAGATATCAAATAGATTACATTCTTGTTAGACAACGGTTTAAGAATCAAGTAAAAGACTGTAGAAGTTACCCAGAAGCAGATATAGACACTGACCACAACATCGTAGTTATGAAGGCCGCTATCAAAATTCAAAATTTGAGAAAAGGAACAGAAAAAAAAACACTGACTGAAAAATTAAAAGATAAAGATATCCACGAAAGATTTGAAAAAAGTCAAATGAGTTGCTGAAAGATATCGGGAAAATTTCTTATACTAAGGAAGTATAAACATAATGCAATAAAATTAAATCCAGCTTAGACATGGCGACCAGAGATATTCTGGGGTATACTCAAAATGAAAATAAGAAACCATGGATAACAAAGGAAATCCTGATAATAGAAGAATGACGAAAATACTAAAATAGATCAGATGAAACAGGAAAACAGATATAAAAAGTCAAAATGGAAAACTATTCGCAAATGCAGAAAAGCTAAAGAACATTGGATTGATGAAAAGTGCAAAGAGGTACAAACCAAGATGAAAATAGAAAAAACAGACGAAGCATACAAACTAATTAGAATGAATTTTAGGATATAAAACCGTATAGCAAAAATATAAGAGAATCGAGAGGAAATGTGATTATAGAAAATGTAGTGAAAGTGGATAGATGGCAAGAATATATAGGGAATTTATATGCAGGAGATGAACTAACAACATTAGAACAAGAATCAGGCACTGAAAAGGATGACTTCGGACCTCCTATACTTAGAGATGGGTTTGAATTGGCATAAAAGAGTCTGAAAAAATGGTAAGGCACCGGGTACTGATAAGGTGCAAGCAGGAACTCTAAAAGCCGCTGGACAAGCAGTAACAGAACGTATCTCCAACTTGTAACCTATATGTATGAGACAGGCAAAATACCCAAAGATTTCAAACCAAAAAAGAGAGGCTCGGATGGATGTGAAAATGTTCAAACAATAAGTTTGACAGCACACGTGTCAAAAATATTAACTAGAATTGTACAAAGAGAAATGGAAAAACGAATTGAAGAAACACTACGAGAAGATCAATTTGGGTTTAGGCAAAACAGGGGAACACGGGAGGCTGTTTTAGCTCTGCAGGTGATAATGGAGAAAACAATTGAAAAGGGGGAAAGCGTGTATATAGAGTTTGTAGATCGGGAAAAAGCATTCAACAATGTAAAATGGAAAAGAATGATTGAAATACTCAAAAAGATTGAAATGAGTTTTAGGGATAGACAGATAGTACATAACTTACACAAAGAGCAAATAGCGGTTTAATAGAATTAGAGCAGCAACATACAGAAGTAAATATTAGGAAATGGGCAACACAGGGAAGTGTCCTATCCCCATTAATTTTTAACTTGGTCATTGAAGAGGCAACGAATACCCTCAAATGCAAGAAGATATTTGGAATTATTATGCAGGGACAAAAGATTGATATCTTAGATTTGCAGATGATACAGCGGTATTAGCATCTAGCAAGGAAGAGCTAAAAGCTGCTCTTAATGAAATAAAAACAGTTGTAACAGAGAGATACAGTATGAAAATTAACAGAAATAAAACTAAAGTACTAGTATGCAAAGGAGGGTAAAATAAATTAAAAACTAGAATAGAGTTAGGTAATGAGAACTTAGAAAAAATTAAGGATTTCTGCTACCTAGGAAACCAAATAACATAAGATGGAAAGAGCCAAAAGATTTAAACAAAGATCAGCACAAAGTTGTGCTACATTCAACAAGAAAAAGCACCTACTGTGTTCAAAGACAACAAGCATAGAAACAAGGAAAAGATTGCTTAAAACATATGTGTGGAGCACAACACTGTAGGCGAAACAGACAAGAAAAGTTGGAAGCCTTTGAAATGTGTTGCTACAGACGTATGATGAAGATATCATGGACAGACAAAATTAAGAACAAAGAGGTACCAGAAATGGTAGAGGAAGAAAGAAGTATGTGGAAAACAGTAAAAAATATGAGAGATAGATGATAAGCCGCATACTAATGCATGAGGAAATAGTGCGGTATGTATTAGAAGCAGAGATGGGACAAAAGAGAGGTAGAGGTAGACCTAGGTTAGACTATTGCACATAGATAGTGAAATATGTAAGTTGTGTGAATTTCAGGAAAATGTGCACGCTAGCTCAGAGTAGAAATCAATAACCTGATGATTATTATAAGCAACTACAGGTATTGGTTTTGTAATACTCTCAACTGATGTTAATTGTGTGAAAGGATTTACTGGAAAAGTATTAATTCGGCAAATACCTAAGTTGGGAGGGGGGGGGGGTGACCTTGGTAGCCACAGGCTGCTTAACTCCCTTCACAAACCACTGAATCTTGGTGAAATAGGGCATATAATTAAGAAACAACAGAAGGCAAACCAAGTTGTATTTAGGCTGTGCAGATTTCAGGGAACGGTGAGTGCTAGCTCAGAATAGACATAAGTAAAGATACGCATCGAACCAGTTTCATGACAGAAAATCTAATGACGAAAAAAATAATTGCACTTAAATCTGATGATTATTACAAACAACTACAGATGTTGATTTTGAAATATTTTCAGCTAATGTTGATTGTGCGAAAGGATATATTGGAAAACTATCGAAGAAATATGGAATATATTTGTAAACATTAGACGGAGAACCGAACTGCAACTAACAAGAAAGAGCAGCGACTATGTTCGAAGACAACAAACATAGAAACATGGAGAAAATTGTTGAAACAATGTATGAAGCACAGTACAGTAGGTTTATGAAAGAGGGGCAGTAGGTAAAGCAGACAGAAAAATGATAGAAGTATTTTGGATGTATGCGGATGATAGCATGGAGAGACAAAGTTAATACCAAAGAGGTTATAGAAACAGTAGGGGAATAAAGATATCTGTGGAAAACAAAAAATGGGAGCAATAAAAGGGCAGGACATGTTGTAAGACATTTTTGTGGAATAGTGCGGGATATATTACAAGCAGAGATAGTAAAAAAGAGGTAGAACTAGATCAGACTATTGCACGCAGATAGTGAAAGATGCAGACTGTGGAAATTTCAAAGAAATGTGTATGTTAGCACAGAATAGGAATCACATCTAACCGGTCGAGGACTGAATATTTAATGATGATGAGAGAATATGAGAGCGTCCAAATTTGCGTACAGTAAGAATGTTGGTGGGTTCAAGTGCTTGGCTTGAAACACAATTCGTTTTATTGTAAAAGTCGAAACTTAAATTTAGTACCAAGTTGCAAAACATTATAAATTTGCACGATCCGTGGAGCTTGGAGATGTGAAATTATCACAGGCATAGAAATAATTATATAAGTTCAAGGTATGAATATATTGAAATAAATGTTAACATTACTAGTTTTCTTATGTGATTATTTCAAATTTCCATTACCTACCCTAAATCGAAACATTGAAAAATATGGTAACATATCAAACAGTACATTTGTTGTTCATACAATGAGATTTATTTGTTTTATATATAAACTTGTATATTTTAGTGGTGATAGTCTGTTTCGGTTTTGCCTCATCAAGTACAAGCAATAATTTACAGTGGTAGCTGTTAAACTGGTTGACGGGTTCTGTTTCGGCATTGCTAGAAAATATTCGTGTGATGTTATTCTCGATTTTAAAACAAACGACGATTTGTCACCAACTATGTTGCTTACTACGAAAATGCTTACATATCTAGCAAACTAGTAGTGAAAGCATATTTGGGCTTGGAGTCATCAATTAGAAGCATTTATGTGACACTACAATAATTTTACAGCTGGTGATGTTAGTCCATTTTAAATAGTCTGTTTCTGCCCGAGTTAATACTGAAAAAAGTCATTTTTTTTTAATTAAAAGAGATTTGCAGAAATTTCAGTCTGATTGAAAAATGGTAAAAAAAGAAATATAAATTACACTTTTCTCATATCGTACTTTTCAAAGTAGAAGTACTATTAAAGAACAGACAAAAATTTATAAAGAAATTTTATGTTTTATTTTAAACATGCAAAATTACCTAACCTATTCGTTAAAAAATCACTCAAAACCATTTAACAGTTGTAGAGTGATGATCTTTCAAAGTGTTGGTAGAAACGATATAACAAAAGAAGTGGGTCCATAGACCAACTGTCGGACTTATTCTGAGATCCAGAGTTTTTAAAAAAAGTCACGCCAATAAGAATTTTCTTAAATCTTATCTAATTTCAAGAAACAATCAACTACAAATTTTCTGTTTCACAGACTGAATTGAAATGAACTGTACGTAAACTAAAGTAAAAACAGAATGACCTACATAATAATCAGGTTTTACTAGTTTAATTTTATAGACTTTAATATTTATACATAAAATGTGCAATAATTTGAATATTCGCAAACCTAAAGGATGAGCTTTTTAAGTTCAACGGTTATCTAATGCTATACTGATTAAAACAAGCAAATATAATAATAAACCAATATTTAGAAGTTATTCACAATGTTAAACATTTCATTACATAACCGATTAAATAGCAATCGTTATATGTATAAACGTTTCATGGATTTGATCAATTCACCACGTGATTCGCTTATATAAGTAGGTTTCTAGAATTAAAATCACATAAATTTATTTGGCTACAAACTTGAAACTGAACAACGCGTATTAACAAGTGCCAAAAATAACGTGAGCTTAAGAATTAGATCATACTTGTATAAATGCTCTAAATTACAGCTACATTATGTATAATTAAAGCACTTATTCACAGTAACTAAGTTTCTTACAATAAAACTAAATTTTCTAACAATGAATATGAATAAAAAGAAATAATGACAAAGATCTGAGGTTTTTGCTTTTGTATAAATTCCTGTAAATATTAATACAAGGTACTAATGAATTTTCATAACAGGAAATCCTGCCTTGATTATTTACTGATGTACGATTATTAATAATTCAGTATAATACGTAATTAAATTATTCATATTAATAAACTTTAACATGGTCATTAAAATGATAAATAAATACAATCTTCAAAACCTAGTGACACAGTTCAACTAAAATAACTTGCGCAACAAGCCAAGTGTAATACTTTGATACAGAATATTTTGAAATGTGGATGTGGGCTATAAATATTTTAAACACATAATCTTAAAATAAAAAACAATATTCGGATTTTTCAGGATATTACACGTTTTTTTTACAAACTTGAAAAATACTAGAGCGTTCAAGTATTTTTAGGTACTTTTTAAACCCTAGAATAAATATATAACTTTAATAGCACATTATATATTTGACACAAATAAGTAATCAAATTTAAATAGAGAATACCATAAATTAGATGTTTATTTTCAACTGCTAATATAAATAAGTGGACTAACAGTGACGCCCTTAAGCACCGTTATACAAAACAGGACATATTTCTTTTAACTACACAATATACACATTTTTGACCTTCAATCACCAACATATGGCATCTGGTTCTTTTCGGCAATTCTTTTTGTGTTTCTAGTTCACTATGTCAGTAGCTGGATATAAATATCCTGAATATGTTCTAAAAGCTTTAACAGCCTTTCAGTTTTGTATTTTCTATACTCCTCAAAGTACCTAGTTGTTGAACTAAGTAAAGGACCATATCCTGAATATTTTAATTAGTATATAATTTAACGATAGTGATTTTAGCATACACTAACTAAAATTAACTATATCTGTCATATAATTTTATCTAACAAGTTGTAACATTCCAAGATACATTTTAGAATAAAAGTTGAATCTCGCATAATAGATTCTATATTGAAGGAAATTACACTGTTCCATTATTACTTACTTTATGGAAAACATTTCGTTAAAACCAGTATTTAACCTATAAGAGATTTTGGAGTTATGATTCTACTAGGTGGAAGGAGATTTTAAAACAATATTCCACTATTACTTATTTTATGGAAAATATGTAGTGAAACCAAAACCTAATCAATAAGGGTTCTGAATTTAGGATTCCACTAGATTGTTTTAAACCGGGCCTAACTTAAATTTATTCAATAAATCTTGTGTTAAGAGAATTTTAATAATCCATTTATTATTATTGAAAGAGAAGTCCAGCTATTTCTTTTTTCAATGTCCTGTTTAATATTGAAAAATTTTGCAATATATCTACCTGCTTCACAAAAGCCATGCTGTTTGTAGTGTTTAAAAGATTATGTAGTTTATTTTATCATCAAGATTAGTCACGCATTTTATAGAAATTCTGCTGGTATCTTTCTTTTTTCTAGTGCTGATTATCTTGTGTGTATCGTGCATTGGATTTTCACAATTTAGCTGTTGTGTGGTAATTTTTTGTGTAGATGTATAACCATCATATATGAGATCGAAAACATTGTGGTAAAGAATGAAACAAGCAGAATGGAGGATGATTAGTTTTCATCCACCATTCCTGTGTTGGAGAGGTCATGGCCACATGCTCGCTGTAAAATTAATTTAAAGGATAATTTTTACAAATCGGAACCCATGATATAACCAGTATTGTAAAGTTACATTGTTACGTGCCGAAACCGGCCGTAAACATTCTTATAAGTTTTAATTTGTAAGGATTTCGCGCCAATGAATTTAAAAAGACTTGTGCGCATATTTCCGTCACTTCAGATAGTGCATTGCGCGAGATTAGTGCGCCAACACGGTGGACCAAGGAGGAAGTGGTGGATTTCCGGCATACGGGTTAGAACTAGCCTCCGAGACGTGAACAAGGGTAGTTGGCTGGTATCGTATCGTGTCTTTTACGTTAGTAAAGCTGGCGGCTTCTATCTACCGTCCGCTAAATATGGATACACCTACCAATCTCCAACACAACAAAACCACGCCTATTGAACTGCATAAGCATTTCTATTGTTCAATTATGTTTTGTATATTGACCCAATTATCTTTACGCATTTTAAATCTAAGGGTGATTGAAACTAAATAACTTTGAGATTCCTATATTATTCTTACATGTATATTTTAAGCGGTTGCTCTTTTAAATTAAAATACATGTCTTTTCCTTAACTTGTGTAAAACCTGTGCTCTTAAGACTTGGTAGGCAGTTAGTGTAGGTGTACTAAAACAACCCATATCTTTTACAGAAACGTGTTTGCCCCGGTTCACTAACTTTATTGGAATTTTCGTAATGACACCATAAGAAAATTAAAAAAATTTTTTTCTTAGCTTTTGTAATACTTGCGCCTTTAAAACTTGTTAGGCAGTTAGTGTAGGTGTAGTAAAACAACCCATATCTTTTACAGAAACGTGTTCGCCCCTGTTCACTAACATTGTGGAATTTTCGTAATAACACCATAGGAAAATTTAAAAAATTTTCTTAGCTTTTGTAATACCTGCGCTCTTGAAACTTGGTAGGCAATTAGTGTAGGTGTACTGCAACAACCCATATCTTTTACAGAAACGTGTTTGCCCCGGTTCACTAACTTTATTGGGATTTTCGTAATGACACCATAAGAAAATTAAAAAAATTTCTTAGCTTTTGTAATACCTGCGCCATTGAAACTTGGTATGCAATTAGTGTAGGTGTACTACAACAACCCATATCTTTTACAGAAACGTGTTTGCCCCTGTTCACTAACATTTATTGGGATTTTCGTAATGACACCATAAGAAAATTTAAAAATTTTTCTTAGCTTTTGTAATACCTGCGCTCCTGAAACTTGTTAGGCAGTTAGTGTAGGTGTAGTAAAACAACGCATATCTTTTACAGAAACGTGTTCGCCCCTGTTCACTAACATTGTGGAATTTTCGTAATACACCATAGGAAAATTTAAAAAAATTTTCTTAGCTTTTGTAATACCTGCGCTCTTGAAACTTGGTAGGCAATTAGTGTAGGTGTACTGCAACAACCCATATCTTTTACAGAAACGTGTTTGCCCCGGTTCACTAACTTTATTGGGATTTTCGTAATGACACCATAAGAAAATTAAAAAATTTTTCTTAGCTTTTGTAATACTTGCGCCTTTAAAACTTGTTAGGCAGTTAGTGTAGGTGTACTAAAAAAAAGTCCAATGGAATTTAAAAACTGGAAATTAAAATTTCTAGTTTGTACGCTGCAAACTGGAGGAGATAGTGTGGTTCCTCGGTAACACCCAACTTTACAAAGTGTTGCCCGGTTACTACTTTTATTGAATGTTTCCGTCAATGACACCTACAAATTCAAAAAAAATTCTAGCTTTGAACTGCAGCTTTATTGTTGCATTATGTGTGTATAAACCCAATTTTTTAGATTTAAAAGGTGTTGCCCTTATAACTTTATTCAATATTTTCGAATTTAACGTGTTTAAATTAAAAATTTTTTCTTACTTTGTAAACTTGCTTTAAACTTGGTAGGCAGTTAGTGTAGGTGTATAAACAACCCATATCTTTTACAGAAACGTGTTGCCCCGTTCACTAACTTATTGGAATTTTCGAATACACCATAAGAAAATTAAAAAAATTTCTTAGCTTTGTAATACCTGCGCCATTGAAACTTGGTAGGCAATTAGTGTAGGTGTACTCAACAACCCATATCTTTTACAGAAACGTGTTTGCCCCGGTTCACTAACTTTATTGGGATTTTCGTAATGACACCATAAGAAAATTAAAAATTTTTCTTAGCTTTTGTAATACTTGCGCCTTTAAAATTGTTAGGCAGTTAGTGTGGTGTATAAAACAACCCATATCTTTTACAGAAACGTGTTCCCCCTGTTCACTAACATTGTGGAATTTTGTAATAACACCATAGGAAAATTTAAAAAATTTTCTTAGCTTTTGTAATACCTGCGCTTTGAAACTTGGAGGCAATTAGTGTGGTGTACTCAACAACCCATATCTTTTACAGAAACGTGTTTGCCCCGGTTCACTAACTTTTTGGGATTTTCGTAATGACACCATAAGAAAATTAAAAATTTTCTTAGCTTTTGTAATACTGCGCCTTTAAAACTTGTTAGGCAGTTAGTGTAGGTGAGTAAAACAACCATATCTTTTACAGAAACGTGTTCGCCCCTGTTCACTAACATTGTGGAATTTTCGTAATAACACCATAGGAAAATTTAAAAAAAATTTCTTAGCTTTTGTAATACCTGCGCTCTTGAAACTTGGTAGGCAATTAGTGTAGGTGTACTGCAACAACCCATAACTTTTTCAGAAACGTGTTTGCCCCGGTTCACTAACTTTATTGGGATTTTCGTAATGACACCATAAGAAAATTAAAAAAAAAATTTCTTAGCTTTTGTAATACCTGCACCATTGAAACTTGGTATGCAATTAGTGTAGGTGTACTACAACAACCCATATCTTTTACAGAAACGTGTTTGCCCCGGTTCACTAACTTTATTGGGATTTTAATGACACCATAAGAAAATTAAAAATTTTCTTAGCTTTTGTAATACTTGCGCCTTTAAAACTTGTTAGGCAGTTAGTGTAGGTGTATAAAACAACCCATATCTTTTACAGAAACGTGTTCGCCCCGTTCACTAACATTTGGAATTTTCTAATAACACCATAGGAAAATTTAAAAATTTTCTTAGCTTTTGTAATACTGGCTCTTGAAACTTGTAGGCAATTAGTGTGGTGTACTGAACAACCCATAACTTTTCAGAAACGTGTTTGCCCCGTTCACTAACTTATTGGGATTTTCAATGACACCATAGAAAATAAAAAATTCTTAGCTTTTGTAATACCTGCCCTTGAAACTTGTAGCATTGTGTGGTGTTAACAACCCATACTTTTCAGAAACGTGTTTGCCCGTTCACTAACTTTATTGGGATTTTCGTAATGACACCATAAGAAAATTAAAAATTTTCTTAGCTTTTGTAATACTGCGCCTTAAACTTGTTAGGCATTAGTGTGGTGTATAAAACCATATTTTTAGAAACGTGTGCCCGTTCACTAACTTTGATTTTCGAATGACACCATAAGAAAATAAAATTTTTTAGCTTTTGTAATACCTGCCTAAACTTGGTAGCATTAGTGTGGTGTATAACAACCCATACTTTTCAGAACGGTTGCCCCGGTTCACTACTTTTGGATTTTCGTATACACCATAAAAAATTAAAATTTTTTAGTTTTGTATACTGCCTTAAATTGTTAGCATAGTTGTTTAAAACCTATTTTTACAAACTTCCCTACTACATGATTTCAATACCAAGAAATTAAAATTTTAGCTTTGAAACTCTTTAATTGTGATTATGTGTATACAACCATTCTTTAAAAATGTTGCCCGTCAACATGATTTTAAACTAAAAATAAAAAATTTCTTAGCTTTTGTAATACTGCGCTTTAAACTTGTAGGCATTAGTGTAGGTGTATAAAACCATATTTTTAAAATGTCCCCGTTCACTAACTTTTGAATTTTCGTATACACCATAGAAAATTAAAATTTTCTTAGCTTTTGTAATACTGCCTAAACTTGTAGCAGTTAGTGTGGGTAAAACCTTTAATCCCTATTGATTTAACAGAAATAAAAATTTTTTTACCTAATGGATGAACCTTTAATTCCCGTATTTGGTTTACAAAATAAAATTTTTTTTACTCTTAAATGTGATGAAAACCTTTAATCCCTATGATTTAACAGAAATTAAAAAATTTTTTTACCTTAATGGATGGAACCTTTAATTCCCGTATTTGGTTTACAAAAATTAAAATTTCTTTTTGAATTTTGCCCCGTTAATTATGAGTTTGTATAAACAACCAATTTTTAAATACTGTTTCCCCTGTCACTAACTTGGATGGTTTTAATAACTGAAATAACCATATTTTTACTTGTTACCCGGTCTAACTTGTAGGATTTGTAGACCTAAAAAACCAATTTTTCAAACTTTTGCCCGTTCATACTTTAAAATTTTGCGTTAGACATAGAAAATTACCAATTTTCTAACTTTGCCCTATCACTAGCTGATTTTGAAACACCGTGGAAAATTAAGAGTATGTGTACTTTCAACACTAGCCTAACTTTCAGACAACGTGTTGCCTGGTACTAACTACTTTTACGTGTTGTCATACTTTATGGTTCGTAACAATAAGAAAATTAAAAAATTTCTTAGCTTTTGTAAACTGCCCATTAAACTTGGTATGCAATTAGTGTAGGTGTACTAAACAACCCAATCTTTTACAATAAACTGTTTGTTCATACCAGATTCATAAATTTTCTGTATTTTGTAATTGCCCTTTAAATTTAACATTTTTCTTAGTTTTGTAAACGGCCTTAACTTGTTAGGCATAGGTGGTTAGAACACCCATTTTTCAGAAACGTGTTGCCGGTTACTAACTTTTTGGAATTTTGAATACACCATAGAAAATTTAAAAATTTATTTGTATACCTGCCTTTGAAACTTGGAGCAATTATGTGGTTATGCAAACCATTTTTTACGAAACTTTGCCCGTCATAACTTTTTGGGATTTTTATGCCCTAAGAAATTAAAAATTTTCTTAGCTTTTGAATATTCTTTAAAATTGTAGCATTAGGTAGTGTTAAAAAATTATTCTTTTTAAAAACTTCGCCCCGTTCCTAAATTTGGAATTTGATAGCATAGAAAATTAAAAATTTTCTACTTTTGTACCTGTCCTTAAATTGGAGATTATGAGTAGAAAACCAATTTTCAGATGTTCCCCGGTTCATAACTTGTGGAATTTTAGTGACTAGAACAATCAAATTTTAGATTTGTTTCCCCGGTTCTAACTTGTTGGATTATGTAGCTAAAAAACCAATTTTTAGACGTTTTGCTGCGCTAAATTGGGATTTGGTAATGTACTAAAAATTAAAAAATTTTTATTGAAGTCGCCCTTAAACTTGTTGAATTTGTAGGTACTAGAAAATCAAAATTTTTCTACTTTGACTCGCCTTAAACTTAGCATTAGTGAGGAAACTCTTTTAAGAAACTGCCCTTAAAATTTTTGTTTTGTAATACCACCATTGAAATTGAAATTTTAGTTTAAACACCCATACTTTTACAAAGTGTTGCCGGTTACTAACTATGGATTTCGTATCCTAAGAAAATTAAAATTCTCTTACTTTTGTAATACTTGCGCTTTAATTGTAGCATTAGGTAGTGTAAAAAACCCTATCTTTTGAAACTGTTGCCTGTTCATAACTTTGGATTTTTAATAACACCATAAAAATTTAAAAAATTTTTCTACTTTTAATACTTGGTTTAAACTTGTAGGCAATTATTGTTACTAAAATTATTTTTAAAACGTGTTGCCGGTTACAATTTATTGGATTTTCGTAATGACACCATAAGAAAATTAAAAAATTTTCTTAGCTTTTGTAAACCTGCGCCTTTGAAACTTGGTAGCAGTTAGTGTGGTGTACTACAACAACCCATATCTTTTACAGAAACGTGTTCAGCCCCGGTTCACTAACTTTTGGAATTTTCGTAATGACACCATAAGAAAATTTAAAAATTTTTTCTTAGCTTTTGTAATACCTGCGCTCTTGAAACTTGTTAGGCAGTTAGTGTAGGTGTACTAAACAACGATATCTTTTACAGAAACGTGTTCGCCCCTGGTTCACTAACTTTTGGAATTTTCGTAATGACACCATAAGAAAATTTAAAAATTTTCTTAGCTTTTGTAATACCTGCGTCTTGAAACTTGGTAGCATTAGTGTAGGTGTACTCAACAACCCATATCTTTTACAGAAACGTGTTGCCCCGGTTCAGTAACTTTATTGGATTTTCAGTATGACACCATAAGAAAATTAAAAATTTTTAGCTTTTGTAATACCTGCGCTTGAAACCTGGTGAACCGCCAGCGTAAGTGTATCAACATAAAGCATACCATTTACAGAACGTGTTGCCCTGGTTCACTAATTTTTGGAATTTGCGAGTGACACAATAAGAAAATTAAAAAATTTTCTTAGCTTTTGTAAGATCTGCGCTTTTGAAACATGGTAGGCAGTTAGGTAGGTGTACTAAAATAACACATACCTTTTACAGAAACTTGTTCGCCCCGGTTCATAAATTTTTTGGAATTTGCATAAGGACAACTCAACTCGTAAAAAAAATTTCAATTTTTTTATGGTGTCATACGAAAATTCCAAGAAGTGAGTGAACCGGGGCGAACGCGTTCCTGTAAAAGATATGGGTTGTTATAGTACACCTACACTAACTGCCTACCAAGTTTCAAGAGCGCAGGTATTACAAAAGCTAAGAAAAATTCTTTTAATTTTCTTATGGTGTCATTACGAAAATTTCAATAAAGTTAGTGAACCGGGGCGATCACGTTTCTATAAAAAATATAACTTATTTTAGTACACCTACACTAACTGCCTACCAAGTTTCAATCGCAGATATTACAAAAGCTAAGACAAAATTTTTTAATTTTCTTATGGTGTCATTACAGAAATCCCAATAAAGTTAGTGAACCGGGACAAACACGTTTCTGTAAAATATATGGGCTGTTTTAGTACACCTACACTAACTGCCTACCAAGTTTCAGGAGCGCAGGTATTACAAAAGCTAAGAAAAAAAATTTTTAATTTTCTTATGGTGTTATACGAAAATTCCAAGAAGTTAGTGAACCGGGGCGAACACGTTACTGTAAAACATATGGGTGTTTTAGTACACCTACACTAACTGCCTACCAAGTTTCAAAAGCGCAGATATTACAAAAGCTAAGAAAATTTTTTTTTAATTTTCTTATAGTATCATTACGAAAATTCCAATAAAGTTAGTAAACCGGGGCAAACACGTTTCTGTAAAAAATATGGGTTGTTTTAGTACACCTACACTAACTGTCTACCAAGTTTCAAGAGTGCAGGTATTACAAAAGCTAGGAAAAAATTTTTAAATTTTCTTATGGTGTCATACGAAAATTCCAAGGAGTTAGTGAAGCGGGGCGAACACGTTCCTGTAAAAGATATGGGTTGTTGTAGTACACCTACACTAACTGCCTACCAAGTCTTTAGAGCGCAGATTTTACACAAGTTAAGAAAAAGACATGTATTTCAATTTAAAAGAGCAACCACTTAAAATATACACGTAGGAATAATATAGGAATCTCAAAGTTATTTAGTTTCAATCACCCTTAGATTTAAAATGCGTAAAGATAATTGGGTCAATATACAAAACATAATTGAACAATAGAAATGCTTGTGCAGTTCAGTAGGCGTGGTTTTGTTGTGTTGGAGATTGGTAGGTGTATCCATATTTAGCGGCCGGTAGATAGTGGCCGCTAGCTTTACTAACGTTTTTTTTTTATATACGACAGGAACAGGTTTATAAGGAACGATAATCAAAGATAAGAGCAAACGGGATCTACATGTCACAAAAAAGGCACGATAAGATACAAGACATCCACACCTGTTCACATCCCGGAGGCTAATTCCAACACGTCTATCGGAAATCCACCACTCCCTTCTTGGCCCACCGCGTCGGCGCAAATCTCCCGCAACGCGTTATCTGAAGTGACGGAAATACGCGTGCAAGTCTTTTTAAATTTATGGCGCGAAATTCTTACATAATAAAACTTAATTGAGAATGTTTACGGCCGATTTCGGCACGTAACAACATAAAGAAGTTCTCAATAACTCGGTGAAACAGGAATATCGCAACAAGGTTTTAAGGACAACTGATGTTGGCTCAATAATGTAACATGATTTCTATTTCACTCATATTATATTTCTAGTTTTATTCGACACGTCTATTTAAAACAACAATTTAGTTGTGCTCTCGATATTTACATCGGTATCTAATGTGACGACTTGGTTCTTCTGCTATCACACACAGATGTGAGGAATTCGAGATAATTAGTTTTAGATATTATTATTCTAGCCTTATGTACCTGGCACGCAACTTCAAAAAATTTTTTAAATAATTTTGTGGGTTTGTACCTCGTTTGTACCACTTTTCATTTCGTTTGTACCTCAAATAATTAACAAAATAAAAAAAATTAAAAAATAACCGGCGCCCAACTTTAAGATATTTTAATTTCGTCAACACCATTCGATAGAGAATCGTTTGTACCCGTTTGTACCACTTTTCATTTCGTTTGTACCTCAAACGGTAACAAAATAAAAAAATTAAAAATTACCGGCGCCAAACTTTAAAATATTTTAATTACGTCAACGCCACTTGATAGAAAATCGTTTATACCTGTTTGTACCTCTTTTCAATTCGTTTGTACCTCAACGGGAACCGTAGTAGAGCGTTTTTGAAGTTACGGTGCATATGCAGTGTTTTAAGATATCTCAAAAAGGGAATTGTCTACTGTGTTGTATTCCTGCGCTTAGCATTATCCAGGACTAACGTCGAGGACGTGGCAGGATTCTAATTCCATTTTTGTTTTTTTTGTTATGTTTTTTATTGATTTTTGTTTTTTATTTTTTTTTACTAGAAACGTTGTTGTTTCGTTTATGTTTTTTGTTATACTTATTTTATATTTGTTAATAAAAATTTAATGTGTGTTAATTGTTATAATTAATAATTTTGTAATAAAATAATAAAGAGAACAATTCGTATTTCATTACATGCAGACGTAAAATGTAATACAGTTATTTTATTGTTTGATGAATATTAAGAGGGATATTCTTTTTTTTTTGTAAAAGAGTTCTTGATGATGTTGTTATAGAGGCCTTATTTTTACTCAAATCGTCGTATGTTTACAATTTCCGAAATACCAGTTGATATCAAATTTTGTATTGTTCCTACAAAATTATCGCAGCAATAGAATATGTCAGTGGTACCAATAAACTAGAGATAGGACATTATATTGCACACTGTCGTCGTATACCAGGAAATTGGGAAACATACGACGATTTGAGTAAAAATAAGGCCTCTACAACATCATCAAGAACTCTTTTACAAAAAAAAAGAATATGCCTCTTAATATTCATAAAACAGTAAAATAACTGTATTACATTTTACGTCTGCATGTAATGAAATACGAATTGTTCTCTTTATTATTTTATTATAAAATTACTAATTATAACAATTAACACACATTAAATTTTTAATAACAAAGATAAAATAAATATAACAAAACACATAAACGAAACAAAAACGTTTCAAACAAAAAAAACAAAAAACCAATAAAACACAAGAAAACAAAAAAACCAAAAATGGAACTAGAATCCTGAAATCTGAACTAACCTACAGATTTCCCTGAAATTTGCACAGTCTGCAACTATTACTATCTGATCTAGGCCTACATCAACCTCTTTTTTTCCTATCTCTGCTTGTAATATATCCCATACTATTCCCCAAAAATGCCTTAGAACGTATTCTGCCCTTCTATTTCTCCTATTTTTTTTCGCCACAGATATCCGTGTTCCCCTACTATTTCTATAACCTATTTGTTATTAACTTTGTCTGTCCATCCCCATACATCTAAAGCACAGCATTTCAAAAGGCTTCTACCGTTTTTCTGTCTGCTTTTCAGACTGCCCGTATTTCATAGGCATACTGTGCTGTGCTCCACAAATATGCTTTCAACAACTTTCTTCTTGTTCTATGTTTGTTGTCTTTCATCATATGCGCTGTTCTTTCTTGTTGGTCCAGTGTTGCACGAAATTTTTTTTATCTAAACTATAAAATATTATTTTGTAATGAAAGTTTTCTGGCATAGCACGTACTACAACTTCTTTTTATGTCTGTTTATTTTTATTATATTTGTAAGATTTCTTATTTTAAAAAAAACTATTTTCAAAACATTGTATAAAATCAAATCAGGTGATATTATGGGGTTTAACGTAACTGAACCAGTCTCCTAGTTAATAATTTTACAAAATTTCTGATCAAAATAATTATTGGACTTTGCATATGGGTTTACTCTTGATATTTTATTTCATGTTGCCTTACCAGTATTGTTATAGTACCTAGTGTCTTTATTCTGAAGTGTATTACATTATGACAGATAGCCAAACTTGGTTGCAAAAGCCACTTTTTGGGTCTGTACCGCTCTGTTCTGTTTATTTTCTTTCAGATGATATGTAAGGTGTCACACTTCAAAGTGGGATCGTGCAACCAGCTACTTCACTGTGATAATACTGGTGCTTTCGAAATACTTACTTCTTATTATTTCGTGCCTTTTTGGCCATGCCATTCCACAGTGAGCCATATAGTTTCTCACACCAACCACCACCTTACCACATAGATTATTTTGTTAAGGTTTTTCTCTTTTTTCTACGCCCTTTTTTTCTATGTCCGTTACCTATATCCCAATTATTAATTTTCACACAACTTTCTTCAAGACCAATTATCAAATTTCTGAATTTTTCTATCTTTTTCTCGTTCCCAAAGATGACGTGTTATAACAGTTATTAATGAATAATTTTGCCTCACATGGGGAAAGTAATTCGGGCATAGGGAACGAAAATCAATATAAATTGTTGGTTATTTTGTAAAAAGAAAAGTCCGTGGCCTGTTTCAATGTTCTTGCAGATCATCAGACCGGCACATCTCGATTTGCAAAACAACCAACAAAGTTCTTGAAGTATACACAAATTAAGATATATTTATAATGCAACATTTCCAATGAAATATTAATGAATAATTTTGCCTGGCATGGAAAAAGTAATTCGAGCACAGGGAACGAAAATCAATATAAATTGTTGGTTACTTTGCAAAAGAAAAGCCCATGACCGGTTTTACTGTTCATGTAGATCATTTGGCGGACGAATCTCTTTTTGCAAATCAACCAACTAAGTTCTGGAATTATACACAAATTAAGATGTATTTATAATGCAAATGTTTCTCATGCGTTCTCTATACTCGAATATAAGCAACTAACCATCGATGACTGTTTCCAGTCTCCAAGGTGATGATGGCACTGCCAGACAAAATTTTAATAGCGAGTAAAAGACAAGATGAAAAAAATTAACAAATGACCTGTTACCTACTTAACTAAGAAGATACTGTACAAGTAATTATCAGGTCATTTGTGTATTCCCTTTTCATTTTGTCTTTTGACTCGCTATTAAAATTTTGCCTGGCAATGCCATCATCACGTCGGAGATTGGAAACAGTCATTAATAGTTAGTTGCTTATTCTGGAGTATAGAGGGCACATGAGAAACATTTTGTATTCTAAATACACCTTGACTTGTGTATAATCCCACAACTTAGTTGGTTGTTTTGCGAAAAGAGATGCATTCGTTTGATGATCTGTAAGAACGGTGAAACCGGTCACGAGCTTTTCTTTTTTCAAAATAACCAACAATTTATATTGATTTTCGTTCCCTATGCTCAAATACTTTCCCCATGCTAGGAAAAATTATTCATTAATATTTAATTGGAAAAGTATTGGTTTCCGTCAACTATTCTTGTTTAGCACTGGGTGCAGTATCTTCCTAGAAGGTCCGACAGTATTAGTAGGTAAGAGGTCATTTGTTTATTTCCTTTTACAATAAGTCCCGTATTCAAACAGAAAACCGAAAAATACAAGGCCAGCTTAAGTATTCATCCTTTGTATTAATCCATATATATTATCTACAAGATTCTTCTATACAACATAGTACTCTTCTAAATTGGTAAACAACTGAATCTTCTGTGTATCGAGTACAAATGGATTTATAATTTGTAGTAATTTTTCTTCTGCCTAGTTAAATGTGTATATTAGTCTGAAAACGTTTTGCTGTAGGTTGAGAATATAATGTTAATTTGCAACAACCATTTGTAAATGTTATAGCTGTATATGGCATAAAACGGAATAATGTAAATGTAACAACAGTGACAGTGTACATAAACAGGGCGATTCATTAAGAATCGACAATCTCTAAAGATACTACATACCACAATATTATGATTTAGCCCAACATGCAGCATACCAATGTCGCTTCTTTAATAAATACAGGATTTTCAAAGTTAAACTTTTTCAATTTCTAAATAATTTTGAAAATTTTGATAGAATCAATTCAAAAATTTGTACTCTTATTTTTTGTCACAAAAATTACGTATTTGTAACTTATTTTGGCCTCTTTATGCTCTAAATCAAAACAAAACTATTTTGTCTGTTGAACTGCAGTTGAAATAAATAAAAAATATGAAGGGTCATTATAATTTACACAAAGACTACTCTTGTTTAATTTATGTAGCTCTTAGTTCTTGTGTTAATAGCTTTTTAAATGGTTTAATGTATTTTGCTAATGAAATTTTTATTCTTTTAAATTAATAAGTAGACCTGTGTCAGAATTTAAATATCAATAAACATTAGATTATTTTGCGTATTGTAATAATAAAGTTTAATAAGAAACCTCAGTTTTTCTGATGTAGTAGATTTGTATAAGTGGCTCAAAGAAATTTACAATTATATCTAAATCGAAGGCAACCAATCACAAACTGTTTAGAAATCTTTACAAATGCCTCAGTGAGACAGAATCTTTTTATCCTAAAAGTGACTATTGCGTTACAAAAACAATCACCATCGATACTTATCAGCTCCCATACGATTTACCCAATGTTTGCAAGATAAACAAAATGCAAACCCAAATTTTCACGATAATATTCTCTCGCCAACGAGACAACATTTAGTAATGAAGAGTTTTTCATTGGAAACAATCATTAGTGAAATTTCAAGCATTCACATGCTGTAAGAGAAAAACATTTTCAAGATAAGTTTAAAGTAAATATTTTATGTGATATGTGGTTTTTTCATTAGTACTTTTGAACTGTCATCCAATTTAAAAGGTGTTCTTTATTTAAACTTCCTTGGATACTGTTTAAACGAGCTTCTAGAAGATATACCACTTTCAGTAAAACTAAACTCGTGGTTTATTCATGACAGAGTTGCACCACAGGTATCTGTTTGTGCGCCAACACCTAAATGAACATTGTTCTCATCGCTGGATTAGTTGTGAAAGAGAATTTATTTGGCCATCCAGGAGTCCAGATTTAAATTCCCTGGACTTTTCAATATGGTCACAGATAAAAGGAATAGCTTACAGTGAAATATTAATTCTATTGAGCAGTTGCGAGAGAAAAATACAAGAAATCGCAAATGTAATTAAAAATAACAGAAGTCTTGTTTAATAGATCTTTAAGACTATCCATTATAAAATATATTGAGGTGGATAATGGACATTTGAAACAGTTACTTTGAAATTTTTTGTTGTTATCGTTGCTGATCGTTATTGTTATTGGTTATTTTTTTGTTACTATTACTCTGCATAGTTTGTAATTTAAATGATAAAAATTTCTTTGGCACAATACATCAAACCATTTAAAAGCTAATAACTCAAAAACCAACAAAATTACATAAATTAAACAAGACTAGCTTTTTTGTGTAAAACAGAATGACCTGCCATATTTTTCATTTATTTCAACCATAGTTCAACAGATAAAACACGAATGTTTTGATTTAGTGCAGAAACAGCCTGTAACTAGCACCCTCTATGAGCAATACCAAAGTAAGCTTCAAATTCGTAATTCTCATGCTAAAAATACACAAAGTACAAAGTTTTGAATTGATCCTATGAAAACTTGTAAATTGTTTAGAAATTTCAAAGTATGTATTTTAAACACTGTACCTCTTAAACCAGTGACATTGGTATAATGTATATTACACTAAATCGTAATATTTTGGTGTCTAGTATCTCTACTTTACGGATTGCTCATTCTTAATGAATCATTCTGTACAAATTTGAACTCTACAATTATAGCATCATCCAATGGAGCACTGCCAGATTCATTTTCCTCATTTTATGCTCTGGTAAGCACATTTCATCAGAGGCTTCTCTAAAAAGAGCCCCAAAACAAACTGAAATTAAGGTGCTGCTCAACACAATCATCAATGTAGACAGTTATTTTCCTACAACAATATGTGGAGATGTAAAGTACTAAAAAAAATTATTCTTTTAATTTATTATGATGGATCTTCATCAAGTCAGTGCTGATTATATTGATATATGTACAAATTTGTTATGTTTATTTTTGACGATAGATTCAAATACGTCCTTTTTGTGGTAATTCGTTTTTCATTCACCTAGCTTCCGTTTCTATTCAAAACCTTATCCTGTATTTTTACGTTACAATAGTACGTGCAATCATAACATTTCTTTCAAATCTATTCATTCTAAAACGACAATTTATTCGATAAATTAAATAGTCATTTTGTTTTAGGTATCTGTTAATTTGTTAAACATTCAGATAACGTATAATTGCTTTTTCTTGTGTTTCCCATCTAAAAACTTGCCAAATAATGGATCCTACTATTAGTTGATAATGTGTTTTCCAGTTTGCTAATAGCGCTTTGATAACGTGTTATTTGAACCAACTTTTAATTTGATTCTGCAGCTTGTGCGTTGAAATATTTTCTACAGCAATGCACGTTTTTTTGTTCGACAAGTTGGAGGGATCTTGCATGTATCGCTCTTAGCTGGACGTCAAATTGGTTCTTTCTTTATGTAGGCCCAACTGTTCGTTGATGTAGACCAACTGCTTTTGTCTGCAGACCGCTGCTACAGTTACGGTGGCAGGGCAAATGGATCCTGACTACCGTGGCGTTGCTGTGCTGACTCACCCCCGACGCATAGAGGTATGCACCCGTTTTCTTTTGTGCACATCGAGGATTATTATTTATCAGCGGTTGATATTGTGAAACCAGTTCACCATACATGTTTAAAAGCTAGCTTTGCTAGTGCTTCTGGTTAAATTTCTTTAATTCTTACTACTACTTGATCTACATTTAACACTTTAATTTAACACACGTGCTATTGAGAAAATCTAAGCATTACTTTTTTTCCAATGAATTTTATTTCATGTTAGCTACGAAGTGCCCACTTCGTGGATCCACTATAAAATTTGTTCTTTACAATATAACTTAAATTTAATATTTTTCTTTGACCATGTGAATCAAGAAATTTTAATTTATTTTTATTGTTAATCGATAATCGTGGACAACGTGTTTTTTTTGTTTTTTGGTATGTAGGTGAATCCCCGCACTCTCCGCGTTTGGTAGTTAGCCTGGTATTTACTTTTCTTCAGACTACGTCTAGGTACATAGCAAATTGCAAACTTCGATGAATGCTGAAAAACCTTGAACAAGTTTACTTTGAACTTTGACTGTTCTTAGCCCAACACTCTAGTCCATGTATCTTCAAAAGACTGTTAGGTTATGTCACGAACTTTGTTTGAATACTGCTGCTGCTTAACCTACCAACTAGATTCAGGCACCCTTCACATAATTTTAACAACAACCACATTTCCTTTATATAATGTTCCATCAATTCCTTTGAATTTGGCTTCATCATCATCATTAGGTTTTCAGTCCTGGAACTGGTTAGACGCGTACTATCATTGTTTCCTATTCTGAATTAACCTACAGAATTCCTTGAAATTTGCACAGTCTGCATCTATAACTATCTAATCTAGGTCTACATCTACCTCTTTTTTCCTATCTCCGCTTGTAATATATCCCATACTATTCCCCAAAAATACCTTAGAACGTATTCTGCCCCTCTATTTCTCTTATCTTTTTCCCCAGATATCCTTGTTCCCCTACTATTTCTATAACCTATTTGTTATTATCTTTGTCTGTCCATGCTATTGTCCTCATACATCTGAAGCACAGCATTTCAAAAGGCTGCTACCGTTTTTCTGTCTGCGTTTCAGACTGCCCGTATTTCATAGGCATACTGTGCTGTGCTCCACACATATGCTTTCAACAATTTTCTTCTTGTTCTATGTTTGTTGTCTTTCCTCACAGGCGCTGTTCCTTCTTGTTAGATGTAGTTCGATCACCTTCTATTGTTTTACAATTATATACCCTATTTCTCCGACCTTCAGTGGTTGTGAAGGGAGGTAAGCAGCCTGTGGCTGTCAAGTTTCCCCAACACTTAACTATATACCGATTTAATATATTTTCCAATATATCTTTTCGCACAGTCATCATTACTTGCAGATATTTCGCAACCACCAACTAGTTGTTTATACTAATCATCAGATTTATCTGCGCTTATTTTTTCGTCTCAAAACTGGTTGAACACGTACCTGCACTTATTTATATTCTGAGCTAGCCTACCTAGTTCTCTGAAATTCTCACACAACATGTGTATACAGCTCGTTCCCCTTCTATTGCTTTCTAATTTTATGCCCTATTTCACCGAGATTCAGTGAAGGGGGTTAAGCAACCTGTGGCTAGCAAGATCCCCCAACACTTAGACATTTGCCGAAATAATGGTTTTCCAGTAAATCCTTTCATACACTTAACATTATTCGAGAATATTGCCCAACCAATTCTTGTAGTTACTTATAATAATCATCATGTTTAAGCAGTTATTTTTTCGTCATTAGTTTATCCATCTTGGGATTGGTTAGATGCGCACCTCCATTGATTTCTATTCTGGGCTAGCCTACACATCTCCCTGAAACCCCTACAGCCTACTATCTGTGTGCAGTAGTCTAACCTAGGTCTGCCTCTTCTTCTCTTTTTTCCTATCTCAGCTTCTAATACATTCCGCACTATTCCCTCATGCCGTATTATGTGGCCTATCATCCTATCTCTCCTCTTTTTTACCATTTTCCACATATTTCTTTCTTCCCCTACCATTTTTAGTACCTCTTCGTTCTTAATTTTGTCTGTCCATGATATCTTCATCATACGTCTGTAGCACCACATTTCAAAAGCTTCTACCTTTTTCTTGTCCGCTTCTCCTATTGTCCAGGCTTCACAGCCGTACAGTGCTGTGCTCCACACATATATTTTAAGCAATCTTTTCCGTGTTTCTATGTTTGTGGTCTTTGAGCACAGTAGTTGCTTTTTCTTGTTAAATGTAGCACGACCTTGTGCTAATCTTTGTTTTATATCTTTTGTGCTTTTCCCATCTTGCGTTATTTGGCTTCCTAGGTAGCAGAAATCCTTAACCTCTTGTAAGTTCGTGTTACATACTTGTATTCTTGTTTTTGATTTATTTTCCCCACTTTTGCATACTAGAACTTTAGTTTTAGTTTTGCTAATTTTCGTACCGTATCCCTCTGTTAGAACCGTTTCCATTTCATTAAGAGCAGCTTCTAACTCTTCCTTGCTAGATGCTAATACCGCTATATCATCTGCAAATCTAAGCATATCAATTTTTTGTCCCTGCATAGTAATTCCAAATGTCTTTCTGCATTTGACCTTATTCATTGCCTCTTCTATGTACAAGTTAAAAATCAATGGGGATAGGGCACATCCCTGTCTCACCCCTTTCCTAATGTTTATTTCCCTACGTTCCTGCTCTAATTATATTACTGCTGTTTGCTCTTTGTATAAGCTATGTACTATTCGTCTATCCCTATAACTCATTCCAATCTTTTTTAGTATTTCAAACATTTTTTTCCATTTTACATTGCCGAATGCTTTTTCCAGATCTACAAACCCTATATACACGCTTTCCCCTTTTTCTATTGTTTTCTCCATTATCACTCTCAGAGCTAAAATAGCCTCCCGTGTTCCCCTGTTTCGCCTAAACGAATTTGGCTTATGATTATAAAATTTATTATCTTTCAATAGTGATGATTATAGCTAATGTGAATTTCAATTTTAATACCCTTACTAGTTGTCATGTTTTAGATGCTGGTGTGGTTGAAAACAATAACATAGGTATCATACATTACACCTCCCACAAAAGTCAAACTCTAATCATTTTTTTCTTATTATATGCCTCATTTACTATAAAATACTGCAAACATTTTCCCCCATCAAATTCACCATTCTCTGGAATGGTGAAATTAGGTTATTCAATGCTTCGTGGGTGGGGGGAGGTGGGAGTTTTAAGCTTTGTAACAACTCAGGTAGAAGAGAGAAGAGAAAGAGCTTGTATTGAGCTATAGCGGTAGAGAAAACGTTAGATAGCAAAGCACTACTCGACCAGTCAAAGTGTACTCAGTGGCCCGAAGTGGGGAAAACCACTTGAGACTGTGGCACGTCCACCACAGGAAATATTAATGTTGAAAACGGAGATAGAGGAATAAAAAAGTAGATTTTTTTATGATAAACTGTTATGACAACTTTCTCAAATAGAGAGATTCTGCAAGAAATTACAACGACCCTAATTGAAAATGCTGATCTAAATCTTTTATGTAATTCTCAAATAATAACAAGTTCAATATTCAAATATTATAACCATATAACAT
Organism: Platerodrilus igneus; assembly: GCA_036346225.1. Lineage (NCBI taxonomy): Eukaryota > Metazoa > Arthropoda > Insecta > Coleoptera > Lycidae > Platerodrilus > Platerodrilus igneus. The sequence continues at coordinate 663,813 of JARFIW010001140.1, read as the reverse complement.
ATTTGCTGGTCGTTAAAACTGTTTTGTTATATCAGCACGTATTCGTTGCTCAAGTTTTATTGGTAGTAAAGTCCCTCTTCATTAAGTTTTTTCCGAGAATTTTCATAGCATGGATCGATAATCATACAAACTCCGATTCTTTTTTAAAAAGTCAGGCCCCTTTATATGCTTCACAGTAGTTTTAGTTGTCTATATCGCAGAGGCATTTTGAAATGTAGTTTACTTTGCTCTTCCAGCAACGAAATTCAATGGAATTAATTATCGTATTTTGATTTCTGAATTCTAGAAAGGTTTTACCGTTGTATATATTTGATTGCCTTCTCAGAATATTCTAACAGCAATATCTGTGGGAATGGTTTTGTTTTCCCTCAATGGTTTTCAAAGCTGTATAAATATAACTCCAACTTTGAAAAAGCTCTCTCTTAATTTATTCAATTCCTCTTGATGATTCGACTTCGTTCTTCGATACTTCTGATATACAACGTCCTTTGAGCGTTGTAAAGTTGCGTTTTTAAAATGCGTCTAGTACAGTACAGTTAAGTAGTTCCAGACCCAGCTGCATTTCGTGAGATGGTACCAGAAAGAAGATAGCTCCAGATACAATATGTTTTTCTGTTTGCGTTATTTTGTGTTGCTGTTTTGGAAGATATGACACTTGCTTTTGATTCATTCAACAATACATTGCAGACTAACATTCTCACAAATTTGATCAATTATGTATAAATTACTGTAAGAAATTTAATGCGTTAAGAGGGCTTTTTACGGTTTGTTTTTAACTATTTAAATTAATGTGAACCTCAACAATGGACTGTTTAAAATTTTAATGATATGAGATGCATTTCCTACAGAATTTTTTTTTCTGACTATATCATTTTTTCGATATTTATTTACATATTTAAGGTTGGAGCATATTGTAGGTATGCTTATAATTAAATAGTAAGATTTTATGCTTGATATATCTGAGGTTTAAGTTATACTATAATGTAAATTTATGCTTTATGTACATCACGTTGTAACGAACAATTACGCAAATATGTATTTTCGAGGTTTGTAAATATTCTTTTGGAATTGTATGTTTTCATGCATGTGCATAATATAAATTTCTTTGTGACTGAGGTTTCCAATTCTTTTCTTTCTAGGTCACCCATCCCAATCTCTGATTTTGAGCTAGCCCGAACTCTGATTCTTTAGAAGTTCGATTCTGTACCTGTGTTTTGTTGTGGTATTCGGTGTAGGCAATTTTCTACTACTTACAGTGCTGCCTTCTTTCTTGTCAGCTCAGAACACCATAACATGTAACAAGCATCCTAGAGACGAAGTAGCAAGTAGAGAATGCCCCTATTAAGACAGATTGGTCTAAAGGACCACCTGCAATGTTAACCATAAGATAAAATCTATACCACCAAGTAGATACTTAAAAACAACTAAGCTCCAAATGAAACCCGCACAAATCATCTTCCAACCGAGCACCATCCATTGTGATAAGAATATAAAAAAAAACTAGCGTAATCAACTTAAATATATCCACATAACAATTTCAAAGACATAATTACTATGGACACAGCAGTAATTATATGATAGACAGTTAAGTGAAGATAAAAATAGGAAATTTTCCACACAACCACAACAAAAGGAATAATATTTGAAACAACCAAGGCAATAGCCTATTACAAACACGTTCAGAAAAAAAAAATGCAATAATGTTCCTATAATATAAAACAATTGATGACAGAAATTATTAAAAATAATTGAAATGTGTGCAAAAGAAAACACATCAAATAAAAATTTCTTGTATCGCATTGTGGAAACTGAATTTTTACTACAGAGGCATAGCTTGGGGCTTGCATGGGTATCCAAATAGTTAAGTATCAAACTAGGACATCAGCTAGTACAAGTCGTAAAGATTTGCTGGATCGTTGAATAATAACAAAATACAAGATGAAAATTTAAAAGAAATTGGATTTATTTGCATGTAATGACCATTAGAAAAAATTTATAACTAGGAATGAGAGGTTTTTTAAAACCAAAAACTATACAGTGTGTCCCAAAAAGTTTTATACAAATGGAGAAAAAGTTTATCTTACACTTCACAAAAAAAAAATTCTTGATAAAAAGCTCTGCATGACTTGTAGATCCATAATTAAGTACAAAATTTTTAAAACATTGGCTGGAATACAGGGAAAATCAAAATCATGATTTGGAGTGATAGTAAAATATGCTCAAATTGTATTGGGGAGCAAAATGTTCATTGAAGTTTTTATTAAATAGCAATAAATTATGCCCACTTTGTAGATAAAATTAAAAGATATTCAATAAACACATGAACAATTGTTAAATTAATGCGCAGTACGAAACATCATAAGATCCCTTTCATAATAAGCGCTGATTTTATGTTACTCATCCTTTTTACACACATTCTTGATAGAGTGCTTTGGAATATCTATGAACTGTCAACAAATGTCAAATGTTACATTAGTGTGTTTTTGCAATAATTAGAAATGCCTGTAAAATTGAGTATTAAAGATGAAATTGAAATTGTTCTCATTGTTTGAGAAATTATAAAACATGTAGGGAGGCAGCAGAAATCTTTAATAATCGACACCCCAATAAAATAATACATTTCACAACGGTCAGATATGTAATATATAATTTCAGGAGTTCTGGAATTGTTGAAAATAAATTTAGAAAAAAACATCGGCATGGGTTCAAAATGAAGAAATTGAAACTGCTGTGATGCTATCGGTCATGGAAAATCCAAAATATTCACTTCGAAGAAGGTCCAATTTATTGAATGTAAGTAAAAATACAGTTGCACGAATTTTAAAGTCAAATAAATTTGAAACATACAAAGCCCAATTTACTCATACTCTAAAAGTAGGAGATATTGTACGAAAGTTTGAATTTTGTGCTCGTATGCAAGGAGAATTGGAAAATAACAGATTTATGACACGACAAGTACTGTTCTCTGACGAAGCAACGTTTACGTCTAATGGTACAGTAAGTTCACAAAATTGTCGATGGTGGAGCAATGTTAATCCCAATTTCCATGTCCAAATCAGAGATCAATTTTCATTTAAAACTAATGTATAGTGTGGCATTTATAAAGACAGAATTGTTGAACCATTCTTTTTTCGAAATAACTTGAATGGAGAAAGATACCTACAATTTTTAAATAATCAGTTATCAGACTTTCTTGATGAACTACCGCTGGATGAACGAGAAAAAATATGGTACCAACAGGATGGAGCACCATGTCACTGTAAGAAAACTATTAGAGATTTTCTCGTCCACACTTTTAACGGTAAAGTGATCGGAAGGGACATGGAGTTTTTTTGGCCACCCAGGTCACCAGACATAACCCTTCTAGACTTCTTCTTGTGGGGCTACTTAAAAGAAAAAGTATACCTTCAGAGGCCATTTGAAGATGTTGATCATCTTGAAAGAATCATTAAAGATACATGTGAAGCTATAACTCCAGTTGTGGTTAGAAATGTCATAAATGAATTTAATCAACGCACAATCGCCTGTTTAGAAAGGAACGGTGGATACGTTGAAGTTCCGTAATATTTAAGTAATTTTACATGTTCTCAATAGAATTTATTAGTTGTGATTATCCATTCTTGATAAATTGATAGGAGGTTATCAATTGTTTATCATGTCTTATTCGTTTATTCAATAAATAATCTAATTAATAATATCTTGTAATTTTTTTCTGGAAAAATCACAAATCTACAAAATGGGCATAATTTATTGCTATTTAATACAAATTTCAATAAACATTTTGCTCTCCAATACAATTTGAGCATATTTTACTATCACTCCAAATCATGATTTTGATTTTCCTTGTATTCCAGCCAATGTTTTAAAAAATTTGTGCTTAATTATGAATCTACAAGTCATGCAGAGCTTTTTATCAAGAATTTTTTTTTGTGAAATGTAAGATAAACTTTTTCTCCATTTGTATAAAACTTTTTGGGACACACTGTATATGGCAAGACAAGGTTTGAAACACTTGTAGATTCAGGGATGAATAATCATGTACAATAAGATGCGTCAAATGTTAAAAACTAAATTCATACAGAAATAAACAATATGAGAGCTTGAAAATTAGATAATATTCGGGCACGGAAGATAAAGGTAAAAAAGTAATTGGTTAAAATAACAATGGAAAAAGAGAAATATGTTTAGATGAAGCTATGAACACCAACTAAGTAAATACTACTCGTAAGGGCAGACGAAAATGGTTGTAGGTCTTTAATATGTCAACGTCCTTGAGGCTTGTCCTTTGAATCTTGTAGTTCATATATCAATAGAAAAATCCCATGAGTAATTGGTCATAAAATGAATTTATGAGCTAGTTTAGTGGAAAACTTTTTAGTGGCATCAAACAAAACATGATTTTTTTTGCATAAATACTAGAGAAGGTATAATATATTAACATAAGTAAAGGTAAGATGACAGGCAGAAATTTGAAGCTAATCGTTAGGTAAAATTTACAATCATAAATCATGTAATCCCAGAGTTAATAGTGTTACATGCCAAAAATCAGCTATGTAAACATTTCAGGTTTTAGTTTTAAAATGTGACTGAAACCACGCCAATATTTCAAAAAATAGACTTGTGCGTGCATTTCCGTCACTTTAGACAGTTGCGTCGGCGCCAAAGAATGCACAGACACGGAGTGCGGAAGGAAGTGGTCATTTTCCGTCACATCAGGGTCTAGTCAACGAGACGTCGAACAGTGAGTTTATGTGTGTCTTTTTGTCTTCTCTTACAGGTAATGTAGGTTCCTTTGTCGTATCTCTGCCCTGTATCGTTCCCCACCTTTTATTGCTCCGTCCTACCTACGATCAAGAAGAGGGAAGACAAATTAATCTGGTTTCAACGGGGGCGAAGGCCGACCCACGCCCAACTAACGCCAAGATCCTATAGCTGCCGTGTGTGAAGAGCTCCACATCATACGTGAGTACATTTTATCTTTTCCTATAATCACAATAAATATTCTTTGCATGTGATACAAATTTGAGACGCACATCTGACGTAACATTTTGTTGCGCAATATTATGTACGTGTTTATTATATGTATTGCCAACTGTCGTAGTGGCTTTTATCAATTATGCCAGGACTTTAACAGTATACCTTAGACTAGAACAGCATAGAGAATAACAATGGTGCTATGATATGGTATAATTTACATACACTAGAAATTAGTTTTAGAAAAAATCCGCTAATTGTGTCAAACAGAAAATAATTTGATTTCATTTTTCAGTTTTCAAGATATCATCATCATCATCATCATAAGGTCTTCAGTCTTGGAACTGGTTATACACGTTCCTCCTTTGTTTCCTATTCTGAATTAACCTACACATTTCCCTGAAATTCACACAGCCTATGTCTTTCACTATATGCATGCAAGAGTCTGATCTAAGTCAACCTCTAGCTCTCCTTTTTCCTATTTCTGCTTGTAATATACCTTGCACTATTCCCAAATGTGTTGGAATGTGTCCCGTTCTTCTATTTCTCCTATTTTTTTCCATAGATATCCTTCTTCCCTTACTATTTCTAGAACCTCTTTCTTATTAACTTTGTCTATCCATGCTATCTATCATTAACATACATCTGAAGCCCCACATTCCTGTCTGCTTCTTTTACTCTCCCTATTTCATAGTCGTACAGTGCTGTGCTCCGTACATATGCTTTCAACAATTTTTTCCTCGTTTCTATTTTTGTTGTTTTCGAACATTAATGTCATTGTAAACAAGCAGGTATGTGTGTTTATTTAGCTCTCTAATAAACTAATTTTACAAGTGAATTAGTGATCTGTTTATTATCAAAATTTACTAGTAAGTGCTTTATTTAGGCTATAACAACTTGCCTGTGAGTCGAGTGAATTTTGAAAACATACATTTTCATTAGACATGTGTAACAATGTAAATTAGTTCTACTTAAAGTGGTAGTTACCGTGTGTTAAATTAAAGGTATCGGAGGTCAACACCTTTGTAATCAGCATTAGTGATAATAAGCAATTATCCAACTATGTTATTGTTTTGTATAATTATAAACATTCAACATTGAACTATAAACATTTATATAGGACTGGCCTTGTGGTTTATACCTTGTTAACTTTCCATAATAGGCCAATATGACTACTGCATGTGCTACCTGTATGCTTCAATTTGATAATTCTGATGAAGTGGTTACATGTGAATGCTGTCAAGTTATCTTTCTCGCTCCAGAATCTTACTCTGGCATAAAAACGAGTGAACTACGTGCCATAATACTACAAAAATGTATAATCACTTTTTACTACTCGAAATGTAGGTCCTATTTTAAACAAGTGCCTTCATTACTGAAGGAAATTGCTACTGTGAACGATTCTGTACAATGTATTTCTTGAATGTTTGAACATATTAAAGAGTCTTCTGAGAAAGCTTTGAAGCGATTTAACTTCTTGAATCTGAGAATACTAAGCTGAAATATCAACTCATTGAAATGGAAAGCAAATTAATCACTAAAGAAGTTTATGGCAACTTCTTTGCAAATATCTACGCAGTTACTTCTAAAATTAATGAATCATACCAAGCAGCTGAAAATCATTTATCTACTGTTATTTCTAAGCTCCAGAAAGATACTCCAATCTCTCTCTCTCTCTTTCACAAGCAGTGCAAAAGAGTAATACTGCAATAATAGTTAAACCTAAAAATGTTCAGCAAGAGAACAAGATCACGAAGGCAGAGGTACTTCAAAAAGCCATGCCAAAATTGATTGATTCCACTATTCCAATTATTAAAGTTAAACATATCAATAAGGGTGGGATTCTCATCAGTAGTGATAAAAATGATTCCAACCAAAAAATAAAACAAATTATGAATAATAACATGTCTAATAATTATAACTGAAATAAGAAATCATCTTCCTAAAATTAAAGTTGTGGGTATAACTGAAAAACTTGATGCTGCCTGTGTCGAGAAATTTCTAATAAATCAAAATGGCCACTCCTTTGGTCAGAATTTTACTGCAAAGCTTTTAGAATATGGTCAACCAAAAAGAACCGCCACGTCTTTCAAGCTCTTGTGGAATTAGATATGCTTTCTTTTAATAATTTGATGGCTCTTGAAAAAAAAACTCTAATGGCGGGACTTGATAACCGTTCTGTCTATGATGAAATTCAACCACGTAGATGTCTTAATTGCTGCTCTTATAACCATAAAAAGGGAGTCTGCAGGAGTAGTCCTATTTATACTCGATGTGCACTTGAACATACGATTGATAAATGCACTGCCAATGAGGTAAAATGTATTAACTACATTACTTACAAAAAATGTATCCCGATAAGACAGAAATCAATGATAATCACACGATACTGACTGCTCTATGTATAAATTAAAGTTAGGTGCAGTAAGGGCTCTATCTTCTCTGGGCAGCAATCACACTTTATAACTCACTCTGCAAACGTAGTTAATTCTAAGGCGTTAACCAGTTATATATACACACACACACACACACATATATATATATATATATATATATATATATTGCAAAAATGTTAGAAGTCTCCGTACGAAATCGGTTGAACTGTATAACCTCTCTTTAATATATGATTACGAAATCATATGCTTCATGGTTGAGAGATGATATACATGACAATGAACTTTTTTGTAATACCTTCAATGTATTCAGAACAGACCGACATGGTACTGATTTGGGTGTTAGCAGAATAGGAGGGGTACTTCTTGCTGTTCACAAAAAATTCACTTCTCATCAAGTTCCCTACACATGTACAAATATTAACTTAGATGTCTTAATTGTTAAAATTAAAGATCTCTATAGCCAGTCTATGATTATAATAAAGGTATATATACCCGCCCAATCAAGTGAGGTATGCGTATTTACTTTTCTTTGATGAATTAATAAATCTCCATTTTATCTATGACAAAAATCTTATAATCATAGGAGACTTTAACCTGCCTGAATTTGCATTGAGTTGCAACAACCTGCCCAGATTGGCACGCCTTAATAATTTTGTAGCTTTCTTTGATCTCATACAGTACAACTACATATACAATCTAAATCGAAGGCTACTGGACCTAGTTTTTCCCAATTTCGCTTACAACATATCTGAACCAAAGTGTGGGACCTGCTTATTGACAATCATCATCCATCACTTTGCATTGAAGTACATAAACTACTTGTAAAAAGCTATGCTAAAGCAACCGGTAAAAAGCCCACTACAATTTTAAAAATGTCATCTATACTGCCCTTTATGATAATTTAGCTACACTAGACTGGAACTCTATGTACCACTTTGACGACATTGAAGCGCTACATTCCCTTTTTATGCTTTACTCTTAGGAGTTATTGATTTGCATGTCCCTAGATCCAAGGCCTGTAAAGTCTTATCCATCATGGTTCACTAAAGAGATCATCAATCTTACTAAACAAAAAGAACTTTTATGGAAGCAATATAAATCAAGTAGTGATACATTAGTATACAACGATTTTAAAATCCAACAAGTTAGGCTTAAAAATGATATGAATATTGCTCACAATAATTTCCTACATTCAATGAATTACAAAATAAAATTCGAAAAGTTCTGGGCATTTGTGAATGATAAACGAAAGTCAATGAACGAACAAAGCTAAATGATGTATGACAATGAGTCCTATTCTGATCCATATGTTACAGCGAATAAGTTTGCTGAATTTTTCAAAGCTGCCTATACTTCCAGCTCCCATATTTGTGATCCTGAACCAGTCTCCTCTTATCCCAGTATTAGCGTACCTGTGATAGAGGAACAGGACAAATTACAATCTAAATATATTGCGGATCCAGATAACTTACCCTCTCTTGTTATTAAATGTTGCAAGTTTCAACTTACTTTTCTGTTTAATCTATCTCTCAAACATTCTCAATTTCCCAATATCTGGAAATCTTCTAAAGTACGACCTATTTATAAAAAAGGGGATAGCTCCTGTATAATAAATTATCGCCCTATTGTCATCTTTAATAACTTCAGTAAAATATTTGATTCGTTCTCTATGATTATATCTACTTTCACTCATGTTCAAAAGTATGTCTGCAACAACACGGCTTTGTTTCTGGTAGATCTACTACAACTAATTTAACCAATATTGCACCCTTCCTTTTAACAAGTAGGAATGGGTGTACTACAGAATCTAAACAAAACTCCGGTAGGACTAGCGTCGATCTTTTGTGGCTGTGGTAGATCGTAAAAGACTATATATCAGGGGTTTTTACTCTTAGATATTTTGAGAACAAAGTTAAATTTCACCCAGACAAGTTACAGGGATGCAATTTAGAACATGACAAAAGAAAATACCTTAATATAACTTACATATTGACGTTTAGTTAATAACTTAAAAAAAAACAAAATATATACCCTTATTTTCCTTACAACCAAATTTTCATGCGACAAAATCACTAAATGTAGTATATATATATATATATATATATATATATATATATATATACAGGGTGCCCACAATCTATCTCCGTATATGGGTAACTTTTTTATTATAGAAGATACAATGTTGGTAAAATTAGCAAAGTTGAAGAGAAATTTACGAGTAGTATGATGCTTTTTTGAAAACTCACCTAGATGCTCAACTTTTTTAGATATTTGAAAAAAACTGAAATTTGCCATTTTCTTCAAACGCTAATAACTTTTAACGGTTTAACCTATAGAGAAAATAAAAACTGCTTGTAAGGTAACTTTTACGTAGAATTCAATAGCGTATATGACAATTTTAATTGGAAATGGGTTTTCAAGCTACAAACATAACCTCACTTTTTTTAAATGGAAACCATAGTTCAATATAACCCAAATGGAAAGGTTTTTCTTTTTTGATTACCCTGATGTAAGGGTTGATGTACTTATTTTCAGTAGTTTCTTCATAATAAAGAAAAAACGATTTATTTATTTGCGGACATCAAGGAGTCCATGGATACATATTACAAACAAACAAAATGTGTAAAAATCAATAATGGAAACACAAGTTTATTGTAACTAAATTTATTATAAACTAAGAAAAATAAAATACTTAAAAAATAAACTATCCATACAATACAAATAACTTAATCAAAGGAAACAAAAACTAATTAATGCGAATATGCCCTCTCCTACATTAACATATGCTCAAAATGACCTCCATTAGCTTGCAAACTCATTTCGCACCTTTTAATTAGGTTTTGGTGCACCTTATTTAACGTTTGTGGTTTTATATTTGTAATAGCTGCTGTAATACTATCTTTGAGTTGCTCAATGTTATTGGGTTTTTTAGCATACACTACATCCTTTACAGTACCCCAAAGAAAAAAATCCAGTGGCGATAGTTCTGGTGACGTTGCCGGCCATGGAACAGGACCTGCATTGCCAATCCAATTTGGAAAACTATTATCAAGATATTTAGAAACGGCTTGAGCATTGTGAGCAGGTGCACCGTCATGCTGAAAATATTTTAAGTTTTGCAGTAAATGAAGTGGCAAATTATCGAGCATTTCTTGCAATTCGTTTTGTAGAAAATTCAAATAGTGTACACCATTTAAATTATAATTATAGAAGAAAGGCCCAAGTATTTTATTACCAAAAATGGCACACCACACATTTATCGAAAATTGATGTTGATCCCGCCTTTCTTCTGTTAAATGGGATTTTCCTGACTCCAGTAGACTGTATTTTTCTGCTAAACATGCCTTTGTTAGTAAATTTTGCTTCGTCGGTAAATATAATAGTGTGACTAAAACCAGGATTATTATTTGTTTCATTAAGAAACCACCTACAAAACTGTTGTCTTCTCTTACAATCCCCATGATACAGTGTATTGCTAACATGGGTTTTGTATGGTTTGTAGCGGTTTTGTTTTAAAATTAGGCAAGCTTTTTCTGTAGAAGTAGCGCACTCAATTGCAGTTTCTCGGGTGGACGCTGTTGGCTTAAAATTTATGTAGGCTAACACACGTTCTTCATCATCAGTTTTGAATTTTCCTTTATCAGTACTGGGTTTTGTAAAAGCACCAAACCTTTTTAAATTGTTTTCTAATTTAGAAAACAATCGTTTATCTGGCTGCCTTCTTTCCAAATATCTTTCATAATACATATCACCAGCAGCATCACAATTTCTGTTACAGGCATAGTAACAAAAGAGCATGTCATTATTTTCGTCGTTTGTATACATTCTCTATTATAATCAAATAAATTTAAAAGCCTTCTACACAAAATTTGCAACCCAGAGCAAATAAACACTTTAACTAATAATATCTGACAAATGCCAGTTGTTTTTTGTTTATTTAAAATATGTATCCATGGACTCCTTGATGCCCGCAAATAAATAAATCGTTTTTTCTTTATTATGAAGAAACTACTGAAAATAAGTATATCAACCCTTACATCAGGGTAATCAGAAAAGAAAAACCTTTCCATTTGGATTATTGAACTATGGTTTCCATTTAAAAATGTGAGGTTATGTTTGTAGCTTGAAAACCCATTTCAATTAAAATTGTCATATACGCTATTGAATTCTACGTAAAAGTTACCTTACAAGCAGTTTTATTTTCTCTATAGGTTAAACCGTTAAAAAGTTATTAGCGTTTGAAGAAAATGGCAAATTTCAGTTTTTTCAAATATCTAAAAAGTTGAGCATCTAGGTGAGTTTTCAAAAGCATCATACTACTCGTAAATTTCTCTTCAACTTTGCTAATTTAACCAACATTGTATCTTCTATAATAAAAAGTTACCCATATACGGAGATAGATTGTGGGCACCCTGTATATACATAATATATATATATATATATATATATATATATATATATATATTATATCTACACTTTCACAATTTTAAAATTGTAAGGTTCTACCAGGAAAGCAAAGGTAATATTAAATTAGTTAAGATAATAGGTAAGTAAAAGTATGACTTTATATTTTACATGCATTACTTTTCTAGATATTTGAGATTTAAAATGTAACACGTGCACATTGTTCCGTTACAAAAGTAAATAAGATAAAACTCATACCTGTATTCGTGAAATATGAAACAAACGTATACTTAAGTATTGAGCTTTGGCTTGTACAGAACTATAGAGGTTTCAGTTTCTTCTAACTGCTTGTTAAGACAAACACCATCCATATTTAGTTTGGTGTTAACCTCAAACTTCAAATTTGTAAGAGTCAAACCTTTGTTCCACAGCCGTATGTTTCGTTAACAGACATTTAATTTATTTTAGAAGGTAAATAACGGCAACATAAAATTCTTGTACGATAATAGATAATATTTGCAGGTAGTAGAATTAATGCATTAGGCTTAGATAGCCTAGCATATATAGTTAAAAACTCCACCAGAGGACACTTCATCAGAGAATGCTTCACCCGAGAATATTTTACTGGAAGATACTTCACCAGAGAATATTATACCGGAGGATACTTCACCAGAGAATGCTTCTCCAGAGAACACATTCATGCTCATTTTGAAGGGGCAATTCAGGTAGACTTTCTCCGTACACATTTTACTAGTATTCAGGTACGACATCTTGGCCTTAGAAAGCTCATCTTTATCGAGAAACGGCATGTGCACTAGAAGGCAGTCAGATATCGAGAGCACAAAAATTTATTCTGGTTTGAAGATAACCACACATTTTGAGAGAGGAACCAACAAGAAAACCATCCTAAATGACAGATTCATGTATACACCAGTTGTGTATTTATGGACATTATTCAGAGGTTTACCAATTAGAAAATTACATCTGATCATAATTATTTATATTATTTATACAAAAAAAAAGGAATATTAAATTAAGACTAAAGATCGACAAATTTAGTGTATTATTTTATAATACTAAAGGGAGATGTTACACAAATCAAAACTAACTTGTGATTGTAAGCGGTATTAATATAAAATTAAAACAAATAATACTTTTATATGGAAGGAAGTGGGACCATAATGAAACATGACAAGGGAAAAGCAAATTGACATGTTACAATATGACAATATCTTTTTAAATCTTTAGATGAGAGATGCAGATGTGTCAAATGTATTTGCTTGGTTAGATCACAATCTGTTACTATGGAAACTGTCTTACACTGGCTTTATACCTCAGCTGCTGATCTTATTCTCTTGCTATTTAAATAATAGAAGACTCTATGTTGATTATTTAGATTTTCAATATAAGTACTTTACTGCTACCTCAGAAGCTCGACAAGGCTCTGTCCTTGGACCCTACTTCTTTATCATTTTCATCAATGATGCTGTTGTTGATATTGATTGTGAATGTTTAATCTATACAGATGACAAAATTGTTCAACACGATAAGTAAAATAGAAGATTGCTCAAACCTGCAGCAGAATCTAAATAATCTACATTTCTGGTGTATTACAAACAACCTCCCAACTAATTCTGATTAATGTTCTGTTACAAATTACTCTAGAAAGCATAATTTAATTAAATTCCCTTATAGAATTGAAGGTTCAGTACTTCAAATCACCGATAGTGTTCTTGATCTTGGTGAACTGTTTGATGACAAGTTAACGTTTAATTTGCATATCCACAACACTATTAGGGCTGCACATAAATCGCCGGGTTTTGTTATTAGGATGAGTAAACACCTCACTATTGATCATCATCATTAGGTCTCTAGTCCTGGAACTGGTTAGATGTGTACTCTCATTGTTTCCTATTCTGTGCTAACCTACATATTTCCTTGAAATTTCCACGGTCTGCATCTTTCACTATCTGTGTGCAATAGTCTGATTTAGGTCTACCTCTATCTTCCTTTTCCTATCTCTGTTTGTAATATATCCCGCACTATTCCCACAAAAATACCTTAGATCGTATTCGGCCCTTCTATTTCTCCAATCTTTTTTCCACAGATATCTTTATTCCCCTACTATTTATAAGCCACTGAAACTCAGGCTAATAGTGATCGTAGTTGCTAGAACTCATGTAGAACTGTCGATAGATATCGAAAAATGTGCTAGAAATGATCAGCACAACACTTTTTTTCTCGAGTGTCATGCTAGACCAAAAATTAAAAAAATATTTAAAAATGGTTAGCCACTGAAACTCAGGCTAAAAGTGATCGTAGTTGCTAGAACTCATGTAGAACTGTCGATATATATCGAAAAATGAGCTGGAAATGATCAGCACGGCACTTTTTTTCCTAGTGTTGTGCTAAACCAAAAATTAAAAAATTATTTAAAAATGTTTAGCCACTGAAACTCAGGCTAAAAGTGATCGTAGTTGCTAGAACTCATGTAGAACTGTTGATATATATCAAAAAATGAGCTGGAAATGATCAGCACGATACTTTTATTTCGAGTGTTGTGCCAGACCAAAAATTAAAAAATTATTTAAAAATGGTTAGCCACTGAAACTCAGGCTAAAAGTGATCGTAGTTGTTAAAACTCATGTAGAACTGTCGATATCTATCGAAAAATGCACTAGAAATGATCAACAAAATACTTTTTCGCAGAGTGCCGTGCTGGGTACAATATACGTTGTTTAAGCAAATAATCTAATTATTGCAATTTTTTATTTAAATTACACAGAGAGATGGAACTTAATTAGAACTAACGGGAACTCTGGCTAAAAGTTGTGATATTTATTGGCTTCTTATAGGTTAGAGGAGTAAGTGTCGTGCTAGATTTGCGAAGTCAGCACGACAATTTTTCATTTGCTATTAAAAATGCGGAACTTTAGTTATTTTCTATCAGGAACTCTAGAACTATGAAAAGTGCTACTAGAACTATCATTGTTTTTTTAAAATTTAAAGAATGTCATGCCAACTTCACAGAGGTGGCTCAACGCACTTAAAAAAGCATATTTTTTTTTATTTACACATAATGGTCCACCAATATTTGTTAGCAAGTATTAATCATCAAACCTGTCCTAGTTTACACCTATAGTTATGAAAATATTCAATCTTCTTTCTCTCAATATTTTGAATAGAAAGTCAAAGTTGTGCGAGTAATGACTGTAGTTGTCCAAAAGTACCCTTATCTCGTTCAATTTAAATAATTAGAACTTTAAAAATAATATGTTACAAAATTTCAATCTCCATTAATGTATTTACTTAAAATAATGACTAATTATTATGTTAAACATTCATAAAATGTCATAATACTTTGCTATTGCTAAAAATTTTAATAGTTTGATGTTAATGGGCAATTAAACTATTGCTCCTAATTACGTAATATCTAAAACACTTCAATACTACATAACTGACCACTCATATAAGGCGATCTGGCGCCTACACACCTTTTTTAGATCCCACCTATCAATTTACATTTCCATTTCAGGCCATTCATATACATAATTGACATGAATTTCGGATAAACCAGCATGTTTATATTTTAAAGCATCAAATAATTAAAGACAAAGTAAACATTTAAGATAATATTTGTTGGAGAACTACTTATGTCAGCTCGTATTTCTATAAATAACCCAACCAAAAATAAATCAGGAAGTTTGTAAGAAAATACATACCTAATTCTTCAACAAGCCTTAACATAACACCACCAATATGCACATCTCCCTTCACCCGCAGAACACGTTCCGTTTGTAAATCGGTAACGAATACCCGTAAATTCCAGGAACCATCCCCGATTACTTGCCCGTTGGAAATCATTGTTATTTGGAATAAAAACGTAAACCACTATAAAACAGGACACTCACTTTATATTAAAGGCACTATTTTCATTGTATTTAATTTTACGCGAAAAGTTACTAAGCTCAAATTAAAACATTTGAGCCACCAATAACAAGTGAAACTAAGCAATGTAGCAATAAATAAAATTCGTCTAAAACTTAAAGAAGAAGCCAAACCCAACTAACCTTCCCACTCCCTTTTCGCTCATTATTCAAATGTAAACTAACATTATTGAATTATTCGGCTGTGCAACCAAGCTACGCTAATCAAGAAAACATATGACGCATCGAAGCAAAAGAACGACTGTACTCTTATCTCGTTCTATTACACTGTGGCTCACAATGCGTGCACGGTTAAGATCAGGAACTACTACAAAATAAAAATTAAATTAAATCGAAATACATTTATGATGCGTTCAGTTGGTTGCACTAGTACGCACTGGGTGTGCACTTTGTCAGTACCGTGCATTCGGTTGGAATTATTCACCAATCCTGATTCAGGTTTACTTATTCAATTCGTCTGCATGCACCAAATACGTACACATTTATTGCACCGGTCATTTGTGGTAGTGCAAGCAATTGAACTGAATAAAAATGGCCGACTTAACCTTACATTTAATTAAAGAGTTATTAGATAGTAGCAGCAGTTCAGAGGACGAAATTAATATTTGTTTGAAAATGGAAGATTCAGAAGTACCAAAAATTACAAATTATTTAGATATTGTGGAAGAATATATGATGAACAAGTTACTGCATTTACATTGCACTTTAATAAAACACCTTTATACGGCTCAATTTTTGCAGAGAAACTTTTGACAACATAATTGATAACTATACATACGTATTTACCATCCTATGTAAGGCTGCAGTTACCCATCTAGTAATAAATAAATTCCTTAAATTCCACAGCCAATACATACGTTTTCATCATCATTAGGTCTTCAGTCCTGCAACTGGTTAGACGCGTACTATCATTGTTTCCTATTCTGAATTAACCTACAGAATTCCTTGAAATTTGCACAGTCTGCATCTATAACTATCTGATCTAGGTCTACATCTACCTCTTTTTCCTATCTCTGCTTGTAATATATCCCATACTATTCCCCAAAAATGCCTTAGAACGTATTCTGCCTTCTATTTCTCTTATCTTTTTCCCCAGATATCGTTGTTCCCCTACTATTTCTATAACCTATTTGTTATTATCTTTGTCTGTCCATGCTATCGTCCTCATACATCTGAAGCACAGCATTTCAAAAGGCTGCTACCGTTTTTCTGTCTGTGTTTCAGACTGCCCGTATTTCATAGGCATACTATGCTATGCTCCACACATATGCTTTCAACAATTTTCTTCTTGTTCGATGTTTGTTGTCTTTCCTCATAGGCGCTGTTCTTTCTTGTTAGATGCAGTTCGATCACCTTCTATTGTTTTACAATTATATACCTTATTTCTCTGACCTTCAGTGGTTGTGAAGGGAGGTAAGCAGCCTGTGGCTGCCAAGTTCTCCCAACACTTAACCATTTACGGATTTAATATATTTTCCAATATATCTTTTTGCACAGTCATCATTAGTTGTAGATATTTCGCAACCAACAACTAGTTGTTTATACTAATCATCAGATTTATCTGCGCTTATTTTTTCGTCATTAGGTTTTTCGTCTCAAAACTGGTTGAATACATACCTGCACTTATTTATATTCTGAGCTAGCCTACATTGTTCCCTGAAATTCTCACACAGCATGTGTATACAGCTCGTCCCCTTCTATTGTTTTCTAATTGTATGCCCTATTTCACTGAGATTCAGTGAAGGGAGTTAAGCAACCTGTGGCTACCAAGATCCCCCAACACTTAGACATTTGCCGAAATAATGGTTTTCCAGTAAATCCTTTCGCACACTTAACATTATTCGAGAATATTGCCCAACCAATTCTTGTAGTTACTTATAATAATCATCATGTTTAAGCACAGTTATTTTTTCGTCATTAGTTTATCCACCTGAATCCCTGAATCCCGTACAACCTACATCTTTTACTATCTGTGCGCAGTAGTCTAACCTAAATCTGCCTCTTCTTCTCTTTTTTTCCATCTCTGCTTCTAATATATTCCGCACTATTCCCTCATGCCGTAGTATGTCTATCATCCTACCTCTCCTCTTTTTTTACCGTTTTCCACATATTTTTTTCTTCCCCTACCGTTTTTAGTACCTCTTCGTTCTTAACTTTGTCTATCCATGATATCTTCATCATACGTATGTAGCACCACATTTCAAAGGTTTCTACCTTTTTCTTGTCCGCTTTTCCTACTGTCCAGGCTTCACAGCCGTACAGTGCTGTGCTCCACACATATGTTTTAAGCAATCTTTTCCTTGTTTCTATGTTTGTGGTCTTTGAGTACAGTAGTTGCTTTTTCTTGTTAAATGTAGTACGACCTTGTGCTAATCTTTGTTTTATATATTTTGTGCTTTTCCCATATAGCGTTATTTGGCTTCCTAGGTAGCAGAAATCCTTAACCACTTGTTAAGTTCGTGTTACATATTTGTATTCTTGTTTTTGATTTATTTTTCCCACCTTTGCATACTAGAACTTTAGTTTTAGTTTTGTTAATTTTCATACCGTATCTCTCTGTTAGAACCGTTTCCATTTCACTAGGAGCAGCTTCTAACTCTTCCTTGCTAGACGCTAATACCGCTATATCATCTGCAAATCTAAGCATATTAATTTTTGTCCCTGCATAGTAATTCTAAATATCTTCCTGCATTTGACAGTATTCATTGCCTCTTCTATGTACAAGTTAAAAATCAATGGGGATAGGGCACATCCGTGTCTTACCGTGTCTTATCCTAATGTTTACTTCTCTACGTTCCTGCTCTAATTCTATTACTGCTCTTTGCTCTTTGTATAAGCTTTGTACTATTCGTTTACCCCTATAACTCATTCCAATCTTTTTCAGTATTTCAAAGTATTTTCCAGATTTACAAACCCTATATACACGCTTTCCCCTTTTTCTATTGTGTTCTCCATTATCACTCTCAGAGCTAAAATAGCCTCCCGTGTTCCCCTGTTTCGCCTAAACCCAAATTGGTCTTCTCCTAGTATTTCTTCCGCCCGTGTTTCCATTCGTCTTTGCACAATTCTAGTTAATATTTTTGACACGTGTGCTGTCAAACTTATTGTTCTAAAATTTCACATCTATCCGCGCCTTTCTTTTTTGATATAGTTACTATGATGCTACGTTTGAAATCTTTGGGTATCTCGCCTGTCTCATACATTATTATAGCCCCGTCGCGCGGGTACGCGAGCCACTACAGTCAGTTGGTAGTAATGTTAGATAATTGCGATTTGACGCGCAAATAAAAGATTACGTTACGCAATATTCAAATTATTACAACATATTAAAAAGTTAGACCAATTTTAAAGAAAAACCAAAAGGTTGCTCACGTAAACTGTAGAGCGACTCCAGCATTACTCCATAATGGCGGGCTCCGTTGCATCTTCTTCGGGCGTGGGTGATTCGCTGGGCCCGGTTGATCCAAATTCAAATGTCTTCTTCCTATATGTATGTAGAGGTACGATAAAGGAACTGGTTTATAAGGAACGATAATCTGAGATAAGGCAAGGAACCTACATAACAAAAAAGACACGATAAGACACAAAAGACAACTGCACTTGTTCACGTCTCGGCGCAATCTCGCGCCAACGCACTGTCCAAAGTGGGGGAAATACGCGCACGTCCTTTTAAATTTATGGCGCGAAATTCTTGCAAATTAAAACTTAATTGAGAATGTTCAGTACCGATTTCGGCACGTAATAACATATAGCTTACAAGTTTGAAGAGACGTTCTGTTACTGCTTGTGCAGAGGCTTTTAGAGTTTCTGCTTGCACCTTATCTGTACCCGGCGCCTTACCATTTTTCAGACTCTTTAGTGCTAATTCAAACTCATCTCTAAGTATAGGATATCCCAAGTCATCATTTTCAATGTCAGATTCCTGTTCTAATGCAGTTAGTTCCTCTCCTGCATATAAATTCCCTATATATTCTTGCCATCTACCCACTTTCTCTACGTTTTCTATGATGACGTTTTCTTGTGCGTCCATTATATCTTTGTTATACGGTTTTATATCCCTAAAATTCATTCTAATTAATTTGTATTCTTCGTCCGTATTTCCTATTTCCATCTTCGTTTGTACCTCTTTGCACTTTTCATCAATCCATTGTTCTTTAACTTTCCTGCATTTTCGAATAATTTCCCATTTTATGGTTTTGTATCTCTGTTTTCCTGTTTCGTCTGATTTATTTTTGTATTTTCGTCTTTCTTCTATTAAATTCAAGATATCCTTTGTTATCCATGGTTTCTTATTTTCTTTTTGTGTATAACCCAGAATATCTCTGGCCGCCATGTCTAGGCTAGATTTAATGTTATTCCATTCTATTTCTACTTCCTTAATATCAGATATTTTCCAGATATCTTTGAGCAATTCATTTGTCTTTTTTTCGAATCTTTCTTGAATATCTTTATCTTTTAGTTTCTCAAAGTCTAAGTGCCTCTTTCCGTTTCTATTTTACACATTCTTAAATTTAAGTACGGCCTTTATAATTACGCTGTTGTGGTCAGTATCTATATCTGCTTCTGGATAGCTTCTACAGTCTTTTACTTGATTCCTAAACCGTTGTCTAACAAGAATGTAATCTATTTGATATCTTCCTATATCTCCTGGCATCTTCCACGTATATCGTCTTCTAGCATGATGTTGAAATAATGTGTTTGTGATGATTAAAGTGTTCTTGTCGCAGAATTCTACCAGCTTATTTCCCCTGTCGTTTCTCGTGCCTAAACCAAATAAACCTACTACTGCTCCTTCCCTACCCTCATTTACCACGGCATTAAAATCCCCTGTAATTATTAAATTTTCTTGTTTTTTTACGTATCTTAATATGTCTTCGATATCTTGGTAGATGGCTTCGACCTCTTCGTCACTGTAGCTAGAGGTGGGCATGTATACCTGGATTATTACTGTGTTTACCGGTTTAAATTCTAATCTAACCATGAGTACTCTTTCGTTCTTTTGTAAGTAATTTTCTACACAGTATCCTATCTGTTTTCGCATAACTATCCCCACACCCAAATTTCCTTCCTCTGCTCCTGTATGAATTACCCTAAAGTCTCCACTCCAAAAATCCCCCGCCTCTGGCCACCGAACTTCGCTGATCCCTACTATGTCTAGTGATAACCTATTCATTTCGATTTTTAGGTTCTTTAGCGTACCTACTTGCTTCATACTTCTAACATTCCACGCTCCGACTCGCAGAATGTTCCCGACTCTTATTTTTAACTCTCCGATCGCATTCTCCGAAGTAGTCCCCTCCCGGAGATCCTAATGGGGGACTATTTTAGCTCCGGAATCTTTTACCCCAGAGAATGCCATCATGTTTGTTGCAATTTAAGTACGATGTGTACTTGGGAGATAATGTGGTAGTTTCCCGTTGCCTTCCACATGGCGGTAGCGTGTCTTAGACTGCCATACCGACCTCTATGGTCTCTGCCAATCTAAGTACCAAAAGAGCCGCTGCCCTCTTTCGGGGACCTGTCTTAGTCTGGTTCCTCACTAACGACCCTACTACTTTGGTTGGACCTGTAGTTTGGCTCTTTTTAAATATAAGTGCGGCCTTCATAATTACATGCTGTAGTCAGTGTGTATATCTGATTTCGGGGAGCTTCTACAGTTTTTTACTTGATTCCTAAACCGTTGTCTAACAAGAATGTAATCTATTTGATATCTTCCTATATCTCCTGGCATCTTCCACGTGTACCGTCTTCTAGCATGATGTTGAAATAATGTTTTCGTTATGGTTAAGTTGTTTGTGTCGCAAAATTCTACGAGCCTATTTCCCCTGTCATTTTGCGTGCCTAAACCAAATAAACCTACTATCGTTCCTTTCTTACCCTTACCTACCACTGCATTAAAATTCCTCGTAATTATTAAATTTTCATGTCCTTTTACGTATCTTAGTATGTTTTTGATATTTTTGTAGATCGCTTCTACCTCTTCCTCACTGTAGCTAGAGGTGGGCATGTATACTTGTATTATTACTGTGTTTACTGGTTTAGATTCAAATCTAGCCATGGGTACTCTTTCGTTCAATTGTAAGTAGTTTTCTACACGTCGTCCTATCTTTTTTCCCATAACTATCCCCACCCCCGAATTTCCTTCCTCTGATCCTGTATGAAGTACCCTAAAGTCTCCACTCCAAAAATCCCCCGCCTCTGGCCAGCGGACTTCGCTGATTTCTACTATGTCTAGTGCTAACCTATCCATTTCAAGTTTTAAGTTTTCTAGCTTACCCACTTGTTTCATACTTCTGACATTCCACGCTCCTACTCGCAGAATGTTCACGGATCTTTTTGTATATTTTCGGATCACATCCCCCGAAGTAGTCCCCTCCCGGAGATCCGAATGGGGGACTATTTTCATCCGAAATCTTTTACCACAGAGGATGCCATCATCATTAATATCAATTTGAGTACGCTGTGTACTTGGGAGATAATGTGGTGGTTTTCCCTTGCCTTCCACATCGCAGTAGTGTGTCTTGGAATGTCATACCGACCTCTATAATCTCTGTCACTCTAAGTACCGAAAAAGCTGCTGCCCTTTTTCGGGAACCTGTCTTAGTCTGGTTCCTCACTAACGACCCTACTACTTTGGTTGGACTTGTAGTTTGGCTCTTTAGCTCATTAGAACACGCAAGCCATTTTACCTGTTCTAGTAATTTAGAACTTCGGCAAGGTGCAGGTGCATTCGAAATGGCATAACATGCGTTTTAAGATTTACATTTGTTTCATCATCATCATTAGGTCTTCAGTCTTAGAACTGGTTGGACGCGTACCCTCATGATTTCCTAGTCTGAACCAACCTACATATTTCACTGAAATTTGCTCAGTCTGCATCTATCCCTATCTGTGTACGAAATTCCAATCTCGGTCTACCCCAACCAATCTTTTCCTATCTCTGCTTGTAATATATTCCGTACTATTTCTTAGAAATGCCTTAGAACGTATCCTGTCCTTCTGTTTCCCCTATTTTTTTTTGTTTTCCACAGATATCTTTATTCCTCTACTATTTCTACAACCAATTTGTTATTAACTTTATCTTTCCACGCTACCATCCTCATACATCTAAAGCACAACATTCCGGAAGGTTTCTATCTCTTTCTGTCTGCTTTTCCTACTGCCCCTATTTTATAGATGTACTGTGCTGTGCTCTACACTATGCTTTGAACAATTTTCTTCTTGTATCTATGTTCGTTGTTTTTCAACATTGTTGCTGTTCTTTCTTGTTAGATGCAGTTCGGTCACCTTCTATTGTTTTACAATTTATACCCTATTTCCCTGATACTGGTGTGTGAAGGGGGGTAAGCAGCCTTTGGCTGCCAAGTTCCCCCAGCACTTGAACCTTTGTCGAATTAATAGTTATTCTAATTTATCATTTCGCACAATCAATATAAGCTGAAAATATTTCACAACCAACACCTGTAGTTGTTATAATAATCATCAGATTTAAGAGTACTTATTTTTTCGTCATTGGGTTTTACGTCTTGAAACTGGTTGAACTTGTACCTCAGCTTGTTTATGTTCTGAGCTAGTCTACCCAGTTCCCTGCAAGTCTCACAACAGCCTATATACAGCTCGATTCCATTCTATTGTTTTCTAATTATATGCCCTATTTTACCAAGATTCAGTGGTATGTATAGGAGGGGCGTCGCCGTGTATCAATGTAGTAAGCGTAACACTACGGATTCCATGATCCTGGGTTCAAATCCCGACATGGCCAACTGCTTGAAAAATGGCAGGCGAGCATTTTTTACAAAAATACACCCTCGTTCGGATGAGAAGTAAAATGGAGGTCCCGTGGGTAAGTGTTGTCACGCACGTTAAAGATCCCTACCTACAAAATTCCAAATTTTTCAGGTAAAAAAAAACTCGCTTTCTGGCCAATATAGTACCTTCGGGTGGAGCATTGGAAAATCACATGTAAGGTATGTAAAGAGGGTTGAGCAGCCTGTGGCTGCCAAGGATCCCCCAACACTTAGACTTTTGCCTTATTAATAGTTTTCCAGTAAATCCTTTCGCACAATTAACATTAGTTGAGAGTATTGCAAAACCAATATCGGTATTTGTTTATAGTAATCACCATGTTTAGGTACAGTTATTACTTTTGTCATTAGTTTTTCCATCTTGCGACTGGTTGGAAGCGTACTTCCATTGATTTCTATTCCGAGCTAGCCTACACATTTCTCTGAAATTTGTAACCCTAGGTTTAGTTTACGAGTACATTTTATTCATCGTACATATTTTTATATTTAAAATTCCATACTTTAATACAATAATGTTACAATGTAAATTCTTGAAAACCTAAGTTCGAGTTTCAACACGTTCTTATCTTATTCTTGGTAAAGGCAGGTGGCCGGAGTTCTAAGAAATCATGCCACAACCGCATGTCGTTCGAATGTTTTGGCGTTTAGCTATCTTTCTTAGTTACAGTGCTAAGGGATTGGCGTCACTTACCTACGTTCGCGAGGAACGGGGCACAGAGGTTCATTCCTATAGTTTTTAAGTCAGTTGGTCTTATCTATGTAGAGGGTTAACAGGTGGATAGTTGGCAGGCACGCCCAAGGTCCCGGGTTCGAATCCCGACACGGTCCGCTTGAAAAATGTTAGGCGAGCATTTTTCACAAAAATACACCCTCGTTCGGATGAGAGGTAAAATGGAGGTCCCGTGTGTGAGTGTTGTCACGCACGTTAAAGATCCCTACCTTGCTTGGAACAGCAAGGGTTCGGCAAAATTCCAAATTTTCCAGGTAAAAAAACTCGCTTCCTGACCAATGTAGTACCTTCGGGTGGAGCATTGGAAAATCACATGTAAGGATAGTTGGCAGGCCGCAAGACGCGAGGGTGCAACAATCACGTGCGAGTAATTTATCGGGTCGTGTCGAAGTCGATTATCGGTTCTTCGAACGAAGTAGTTCCTTATTTCTGCATTTGGAGGATTTTCAAAGCACGTGGATTAAAGTATTGGTCATACTACGACGTTCTATTTACCATCAAGTTACGGATTATGTATTTGCATTCGCAGGCGGTAGTGATAGTGAAATAACCTTATTAAGAGTAAACCCTCACCTAACGAACTTGTATAATAGTTATACGGTAGGATAAGTAATCATCGTTACATAAATTAACGATAAGTTATTAGAAATACATTGATTGAGTAAGGTTAGTGTGAATATTGGTTTCGCTTGTTTTCTACAATTATTACCCTAAGGGGCCGCGAGGTAAATGCCGCTTCTATTATAAAGTGACCGGTTCAGTGTTGTCAAAGTACATTTACGTATATGTATTTCTATACGTACAGTAATTGTTTCTCACTCCCGATACAATCAGGAACGTTTCATAATTCCGTGGGATTCTTTAAGTTTTACGTCTCAAATAAACCGTTTGCTGATGGTGCCGACCTGGAGTCCAGTCCAACCTGCAGCACAGGGTTGCCAAGTATGCTGAATACCTGTGAAAGTAAACATCAGTACTGTAAGTCATTGTTATCCTTTATGAGCTTTTACTGTTTACATTTTTGCTTACATCTTTGTATATTTTATGACTGATCAAAGTAATTATTCTAATTTACGTATCTAGTAAGTCACTTTAAACATAGTGGTAGGAGGATCCTTAGGGCGAGTACAAAACGACTTTGTTTAAATACATATTGTTGGTTATATCTGATTTGCCGTAATTAATATAGAACATTATTATTGTAGTGGTGTATAATTTTAAGGTGCAATTAATACTAGGTAATTGTTACGATACAAGGTATTATTTTAAGATACCTAGACAACTTGAGTTAATTAAAATTAGAAGTTTAAGAATCACCGATCATTGTTAGCAGGAATTCAGAAAAGTTTGTATAACCTAAATAAAAGTGCTAACATTAGCTGATAATTATACATTATTTTCAGAAACCAGGGGACATATATCAGCTTGGTCAGTGAGCTTATATAAAATTGTCCTAGTATTTAGTCATACCGGTTCTTTCCTGCAAGGTGCGAAGTTTTCCTTATTTGGTCGTACCCCCATCGAGGCAAGGAATCCGCGTCCTTTTAAGACAAAACCTAATTAAAAATAAGGGTGGTGCCCACAACCTTAATTTACGACAATACCGTCCCAGTATTCCTCTGATCCGACCGCAACCCCGTCGCGACTGTAGCTAGCGAGCCGCGGCTGAACTTACCTTTCAGGTTGATTCACCGTGTTTGTTCGTGTCAATCCCCCCTTCCGTTGTTCTGTAGATTTGGCACGTAACAAATTCTCACAGCCTACATCTTTCACTATTTGTGTGCATTAATCTAACCTAAGTCTACCTCTACTTCCCTTTTTTCCTATCTCTGCTTCTAATATTTTCCGCAATATTCCATCATGTCTTAGTATGTGGTCTATCACCCTATATCTCCTATTCTAGTATCTCTTTGTTCTTAACTTTGTCTGTCTATGATATCATCATCATACGTCTGTAGCACCACATTTCAAAAGCTTCTATTTTTTCATATCTGTTTCTGCTACTGTTCAGGATTCACAGCCATACCGTGCTGTGCTCCACACATATGTTTTAAGCAATCTTTTCCTTGTTTCTATGTTTGTGGTCTTTGAGCACAGTAGTTGCTTTTTCTTGTTAAATGTAGCACGACCTTGTGCTAATCTTTGTTTTATATCTTTTGTGCTTTTCCCATCTTGCGTTATTTGGCTTCCTAGGTAGCAGAAATCCTTAACCTCTTGTAAGTTCGTGTTAAATACTTGTATTCTTGTTTTTGATTTATTTTACCCTCTTTTGCATACTACGACTTTAGTTTTCTTTTTGTTAATTTTCATACCATATCTCTCCGTTAGAACTGTTTCCATTTCATTAAGAGCAGCTTCTAACTCTTCTTTGCTAGATGCTAATACCGCTATATCATATGCAAATCTAAGCATATCAATCTTTTGTCCCTGCATATTAATTCCAAATGTCATTCTGCATTTGACAGTATTCATTGCCTCTTCTATGTACAAGTTAAAAATTAATGAGGATAACTCACATCCCTGTCTCACCCATTTCCTAATATTTACTTGTCTACTTTCTTGCTCTAATTCTATTACCGTCGTTTGCTCTTTGTATAAGCTATGTAGTATCCGTCTGTCCTTAAAACTCATTCCAATCTTTTTGAGTATTTCGAACATTTTTTTCCATTTTACATTATCGAACGCTCTTTCCAGAACTACAAATCCTACATACACGCTTTGCCCTTTTTCTATTGTTTTCTCCATTACCACCCTCCGAGCTAAAATAGCCTCCCGTGTTCCCCTATTGCGCCTAAACCCAAATTGATCTTCTCCCAGTATTTATTCAGCTCTTTTTTCCATTCGTCTTTGTACAATTCTAGTTCATATTTTTGTGCTGTCAAACTTATTGTTCGAAAATTTTCACATCTATCCGCGCCTCTTTTTTTTGGTATAGTGACTATGATGTTACGTTTGAAATCTTGTGGTATCTCGCCTGTCTCATAGATATAACTTACAACTCAGACGAGACGTTCTGTTACTGCTTGTCCAGCGGCTTTTAGAGTTTCAGCTTGCACCTTATCTATTCCCGGCGCCTTACCATTTTTCAGACCCTCTAATGCTAATTCAAACTCTTCTCTAAGTATAGGATATCTCAGGTCATCATTTTCAATGTCTGATTCCTGTTCTAATTCTGTTAATTCTTCTCCTGAATTTAAATTCTCTATATATTCCTGCCATCTAGCTACTTTCTCTACATTTTCTATAATGACGTTTCCTCCTGCATCCTTTATTTTTTAGCTATATGGTTTTATATCCCTAAAATTCATTCTAATTAATTTGTATGCTTCGTCTGTCTTTCCTATTTCCATATTGGTTTGTACCTTTTTGCACTTTTTATCAATCCATTGTTCTTTAGCTTTCCTGCATTTGCGAATAATTTCCCATTTTTGGGATTTGTATCTCTGTTGCCTGTTTCGTTTGATCTATTTTTGTGTTTTCGTCTTCTATTAAATCTAGGATATCTGTTGTTATCCATGGTTTCTTATTTTCTTTTTGTGTAAACCCCAGAATATCTTTGGCCGCCATGTCTAAGCTGGATTTAATGTTATTCCATTCTGTTACTACTTCATTAGTATCAGAAATTTTCCTGATATCTTTCATCAATTCATTTGACTTTTTTTCAAATCTTTCGCGGATATCTTTATCTTTTATCTTCTCAAAGTCAATGTGCCTTTCTCTGCTCCTTTTTTTCAAATTATTAAATTTAAATGCGGCCTACATAATTACATGCTGTGGTCAGTGTGTATATCTCATTCCGGGGAGCTTCTACAGTTTTTTACTTGATTTCTAAACCGTTGTGTAACAATAATGTAATCTATTTGATATCTTCCTATATCTCCTGGCATCTTCCATGTGTATCGGCTTTTAGCATGATGTTGAAATAATGTTTTCGTTATGGTTAAGTTGTTCTTGTCGCAAAATTCTACCAACCTATTTCCCCTGTCATTTTGCGTGCCTAAACCAAATAAACCTACTATCGCTCCTTCCCTACCCTCACCTACCACTGCATTAAAATCCCCCGTAAT
Source organism: Platerodrilus igneus (assembly GCA_036346225.1). NCBI lineage: Eukaryota > Metazoa > Arthropoda > Insecta > Coleoptera > Lycidae > Platerodrilus > Platerodrilus igneus. The sequence continues at coordinate 635,490 of JARFIW010001140.1, read as the reverse complement.
TATTAAATTACCTCTTCCTCACTATAGCTAGAGGTGGGCATGTATATTTGTACTATTACTGTATTTACTGGTTTAGATTCAAATCTAACCATGAGTTTTCTTTCGTTCTTTTGTAAGTAGTTTTCTACACATCGTTCTTTTTTCGCATAACTATCCCCACACCCGAATTTCCTTCCTCTGATCCTGTATGAAGTACTCTAAATCTCCACTCCAAAAATCCCCCGCCTCTGGCCAGCGGACTTCGCTGATTTCTACTATGTCTAGTGATAACCTATCCATTTCGAGTTTCAGGTTCTCTAGCTTACCCACTTGTTTCATACTTCTGACATTCCACGCTCCGACTCGCAGAATGTTCACGGATCTTTTTGTATACTTTCGGATTACATCCCCCGAAGTAGTCTCCTCCCGGAGATCCGAATGGAGGACTATTTTACCTCCGAAATTTTTTACCACAGAGGATGCCATCATCATTAATATCAATTTGAGTACGCTGTGTACTTGGGAGATACTGTAGTAGTTTCCCGTTGCTTTCCATATCGCAGTAGTGTGTCTTAGAATGTCATACCGACCACTATGGTCTCTGCCACTCTAAGTACCGAAAAGCTGCTGCCCTTTTTTCGGGGACGTGTCTTAGTCTGGTTCCTCACTAAAGACCCCACTAATTTGGTTAAACGTATAGTTAGGTTCTTTAGCTCATTGAAACGCGCAAGCCATTCTACCTGTTCTAGTATTTTAGAACGTCGTCCAGGTGCAGGTCTGCTCAGAATGGTATATTTGTTTATAAACACAAAAATTACAGGCACTTGACACTTGACACCTTGATTATTCCAACTGTTTGACCTAAGATTGAGCGAGTACGCACCGAACACGTGCTGCCAACCACTCGGAACGCGTTCAGAGTGCAGTAGCTCCGATACAGTGCAGGCCCAACCGAATACATCATTAAGACTTTTCTGACCGTTACGAAATTAATAAAAGCTACGAAAAGCTTTAACGTTACTAGCTACATGAAATTTAACCAAACCAATATAAAGCCACATAAAAGTGTGTATCTTTCAAAATGCTAAAAAATAATTTTAGGTAAGCTTCAGGTTTTTTACAAAACAAAATGAATTCTGTGCAAAAATTAAAACTAACTAGAGCAAAATACTAATTTATTTATTCCCTCACTTACTCTAAACCACCTTTGTGTGTGATCAAATTTTATTATTATTAGTTGCTTGCTTTGCAATTTTTCTAATCATGACATTTATTATAAACGATTTCACCTATAGTTAAGATATTTTGTGTAAATATCGAATCTACATTAATTACTTCTGTGTAATAATACAGTGTGTGTGTGTGTGTGTGTGTGTGTGTTTGTGTGTGTGCATGTGTGTTTGTTTGGGTGTGTGCACACGCGCGCGCGCGTGTGTGGTGTGTGTGTGTGCGTGTGCGCGCGTGTGTGTGTGGGGTGTGGCATGTATATTTCTTTATATTGGCTATACCCAAACCATTGGCCCATACTAGCAGTACATTCTTAGAAAATACAAATAAAATAAAAATTAATTGACATTATTAACTTAAAATACGTTTCTTTTACTCGTTTCAAATGAGAGATAGAACGTTAAGAGCTCAAACGTAGTTAATATTCCTCTTTAGGAGTTAAGAGCAGAGGTATATAAAACTTATTATCAAATATTTCTTTTAGGAAATAGTTTGAGGTAGGAGATAATAATCAGTAAAGAAGAAATTCAAGTCAGGTAGTGGAGAATATGAATCTAGGTTTAGTGCGGGTTTATCTTTATTGTTGAAGTGGGTATAATTAGAGTAGTGGTAAAGTAGGTGTTCAATGGGTATCTGGAGTATTTTGGAGGCTGTAGGGACAGTGAAAAGGGGATTAATTTGAAAAAATACAGTCTTGACGGAATTTGCAATGACTGATTAGGAATTGTATAGTGCTTCTAGTTGAATGCTAGATGGAGGTGGAAAAGTGAGTGATAGCGGTGAAGCTGCGGTAAGTATGTCTTCCGGTATCGGAGTGGGACTAAGATTCTTATCAGGAAGGAAGTAGTAAGCTTACATACGCATACAGGACTTACTTGAGTGGTTAGAATAGTACAATATACGTATAGGGTGAGTTAAGATTTCATTATGGAATTGAATAGGACCGTTGCCCTACAAATTTAGGATTTGTACGGCGGCGTGTAGTTATTTTTATAGTGGGGGGGGGGGTAGGTAGCATTGTGTAGAAAGTACCTGTAGGAACGGTACGAAAGACTCAGAAGACGTATAGAATTGAATATAATAAAATTGAATAGAAGAAACGGGACTGGACGGAACGAATTAGAACGAGACTGAAGGGATCGAAACTGGATGAAACGAAATGAAACGTAACGGAAAGGACAGGAACGGATCGGACCGGAGTAAAACATATCGGAATCAAACCGGTAACAAACCTGGACCGGGATCAAACCGAACTCGAACGAACTTGGACCGAACTCGAACCGAACTTGAACCAAACTCAAACCGAACTGAATCGAATCAAACCGAACCGAACCAAATCGAACCGAACCTAACCAAACCGAACCGAACCGAACCGAACCGAACCGAACCGAACCGAACCGAACCGAATCGAACCGAACCGAACAGAACAGAACCAAGCAGAATAAAACAGAACAGAACAAAACAGAATAGAACAGAATAGATAAAATAGAAGTTTATTTATGCTTTTAAATTAATAAAAGTTTTGCGACGAGTGAAGTTATATTAAAACTACGTATAATTCTTATATATTGGAATAAAGTGAAAATGAACTAGGAAACTGGCAATTGTTTAAATAATTTAGAATTAATACATTTGTCGAATATTAAGCTAAATAAGCATTAAAATCGTAATTAAAATATACTTCAAAAGAATAAAAAGATTGTTTGAACAGGAAAACTTTGAGTTTGTCCTTAAAACGAATTACAGACCACGATTTAATAGTTGGTGGAAGACAGTAGACAGTTATAAAATTTTAATAAATACTGGTAGGTCGTGTTTATTGATACCTCTAGTTTTGTATATTTTTAAACGAAAATTGAAATTATTTAGTTTATACGAAAATATTCTACGAAAATCACGAATTAACTCTAAAGTTGGTGACTGTCATTTTCTTGAAAAGATTTATGAGCGTATGGGTTGATAATGCTGCGAGAGTGAAGAGTAGTAAGTGGTTACTAGGAATCACTTCATAACGGACTATGTGGATAATGATATTGTCCAAGATGAGTTTTCGTGGGTCTGAGTTAGTTGCATGCATTTCGGAGGAGATTTCTGTATATTATACGAGATTGATTTGGACTTGATTCAAGTTTTTTGCAAATAGGTCAAAAGCGGATTCGAAGAAAGTTTTCAGGTGACATGATATCGACGTCTAATAAAGATATTAGAAGTCTTACAAAGATATCCCTTACCTTGAGCGACAATTTTCTTCTGCTCCTGAACTCGTAGTGACCTATTTTATCCAATAGTCGTCGAATGTTCTACCTAAATAAAGAACAACTACCTCGGCTATTCAGTAAGTAGAACAGACTTTTTCCAACTCAATTGAAATAATCACACAAAAGGAATACAAATTTCTAAAAAACTATCAATAATAAAGCAAAATAATTAAGCTGGGCAAAGCCAATCACAAAAAATTTTCGAAACTTACAAACTACAATTTTACATCGCTGCATATTATAGTGATCCGTAGTATTTCCTAAGTCGATTCTCAGTAGTTGATAATTATTACAAATATTATAGTGTACATTTCGATATATAAAGTTGAATCCAGACTGATATCTCATAAAAAATAATCAAAAGCAATAATAATAAACCACAAATCTTAATACGCAAATAAATGACAGATGAATTAAAAATCGACAGCTACCTTGTCAATGTTTTTAGGATACACTTTAACGTAAATAACTTAAATTGGTGTTCTGCGCAACAGCTCATGAGGCTTTGAAAGACTTCTAACTAATATTGAGATTTATTTATTTTTGTTGTGATGTGATTATAACGAACCTTTGTCATGATCCCGTTAAATAACACGTTTGCATTATGACTATGTAAAAAATGGTCGATTTAATTTGTACCCTTTGTTTGGTACCATCATGTTTAACTTCATGTTTATATATAAATATTTGTTTGTTAATGAACTTGTAGCAAATGCTAGAATGCAGGTTAGCCATTTTGAACCATTGCAAAACTGGCTGGAAACTGATAGTGGTTTGTATGATAAACGTGTATGTTTGAGCCTTTGTTGAATTTACTAATATTTTATGTCCGTGGGGGTTGAACATTGGTAGTCAAAGTCCTTATCTTCCCAGTATTCTTTCTTTTCAACTTTAGCCGGGTAGTCATGGCTCAGCCGTCCTCGACACTTTCTAGAAAGGATTAGCTAGATTACACTAATATTTTTTCAGTTTCATATGTGGAATGTCTGAGTAACAGTTGGTATCTCTTAATATTAAAAGTGCACAGGGTGCTTGTTCGCCACAACATCCCTGGAAAGTTGTATTTATACAGTTAGAATTGCAGGGTTGTTGAGGTTTCATCTGCCGATACCTTTTCCTCCGCGCTAACCCAGAGACTCCGGCACTGTTTGCTCTTGTAATTCAGATATAATTGCTAGTATTCTAATTTTGAGGTTGTCATATAATAATAAAAGTAGGGTCGATAACTACTATAGTTTTATTTCAAACCTTCCCGCCTTAACGCCATCTCAGTGTGTATATTTGTGTTATGTTTCGGTCACACAACGTAGGTGTCACTAGCCACAGTCATTAGACGACTCGATCACAGTCAGGAGAGTGCGTTCGTTCGTCCGCAGGTAGGTTAGAATACAGATACGTTGCCATGACCAATATTGTTACATTACAATGCCCTGTTTAATTAGAACTAAACTTTTAATAAAAAATACATTTAAACCACGAAAACTCGTGTAAATTGCTTTTAGAGACAAATTAGTCTCTTAATTGATATTGAAAAATGAAATCTTACAACTACAGATTATTACATAAAATTTATTCTGTACAGAATGCCTATTTCAAATTGTCTTTTCTAGAAAACACAAAACTTTTAATCTAATCTAACCTTGCAGTTGACTCGGATTTTATTCAAATACACGTTTTAAATATATACGTCTTTATCTCGCATTGAAGCACAAACAAAGTTATTCTAATTTACTTAATCATTCGTCATTAGGTCTTTAATCTTGGAACTGGTTAGACGCATACCTCCATTGCTTTCTATTCTGGGCAAACCTACACATTTTTCTAAAATTTCTACAGCCTCATCTTTCACTATCTGAGTGCAATAGTTTTAACCTAGGTCTACCTCTACCTCACTTTCTTCCTATCTCAGCTTCTAATATATTCCGCACTATTCCCTCATATCTTAGTATGTGGTCTATTAACCTATCTCACAAATTTTTTACTATTTTCTTTCTTCCCATACCATTTCTAGAACTTTGTTTGTCCATACTATCATCATCGTACATCTTCTAACAGATTTATTTTCAATATTTCCAACTCTGACCCCAAGAAAGAAAATAGAACAACAGTTCGGCATTTAAAAGGACGTAAACTTTTTACGCGTGAAAATTGGAAATATAAAAACTGGCCAGTCTGGCAGCTAGCTTGGCTATTAACCCATAGGGGATAGTGAGAAAGAGCAGGGTTAAAATATTTTTCGTGACACGGAAAATTAAATAAAATCAAATTGGACGCCACTGTATTTAACAAGTATTAAAAAGAGGGTAGATACAGAAGCACTATTGGAATGGATCATCCAAAACTATAATTTACCTTCCTTAGAAAATTAGATTGTTAGAATCAGAAGGTATCTACTGTATAACACGTAACCGTTATCCAATAAAAAATTAAATTAATTCACAAGCTTAGTGATATTAAAAATTATTATTTAAAGAATATTTTGTTTCTAGTGCATTAGATCTGATAATCACATATATACTTTAATTTAAATCATTTTACAATGGTTATTGCTGAAAGTTCTAAGGTATAAAAATGTAATCAATTAACACATTCTAGGAATCATGTACTTGTTACGCTTTATTTTTAAAGCTATTAGGAATTAGATTCATTAATTTAGAAGTTGGGGACTTGTTTAGAATTTGTAAAAATCCCCGTTAAATAATGCAATTTTGTTAAAGTTGTGAAATCTCAAGTTTAGTATAACGTTTACACGGATCTCGACGTCACATACGCGCTAACGTAACGTTCTGACGTAAAAAGAAATTTGTCTCCCTCGAACGCAGGCGAAAGCATGTCAATCTCGGTTGGCGGGAGAAGCCATTTAAGACGAGGACAGTCGCTTAGATCATAGAATTTTATTGTACCGGTAGATCTATCGTAAAAACAGACTTATTGTACCGTTACCGGACAGTGCTGCCGCGAGTGCGTTCTATTCCCACCCTTTCTACCTATCCGAGCGTCTCGTCAGTGCAGCCCTAAACTAGCACGATCCAGCGTAGCGACTCCAACAACTCACAACAGGACAAAGCAGAAAGGAAAACGCCCCTGAGATCATCAATGTCCATGTGGAGTGTTTGTAATAACTTTATTTCATTTGCATGGGGATTTACTGAAAGGGTTGAGCGTGATATACTTTAAATAAGAAATTTAATCAATTAGCATAAGTTTATGGAGCTTAACAGTGGGTGCCGAGTCTTACCCACTACAACATGGCGGCTCGGTACTTAGCCATAATGTAAACGGGGGGTGGCAAAACAATAAATAGTCTGTTTTGCGGTGCAGCAAAATTTACTCACACTTAACCACTAGTAGTCAGCGGCTATCTTCAAGCAGATCTAGCACAAGTTCCAGCTGAATTGTCAAAAAGTGTCTGTCCCAGGCTAATACAGTACGGGATGGATCTGCTTCAACACTACGAACCTATTGTCCGGTTGTCTCATTATCGGGGTTGTTAACCCTGCAAGGAGTTTGTGCTGTAATAAAAACCTATTCAGGAACTTAAAGTTTTTGAACAGCAGTCTCACCATTAACGACTTTCCAGTCCGCTTGCTTTGAAAATGTTGTGAAAGTGAGCGGATTTAGTAAATTACCTCCCAGGACAGTTCGAGCGGGAGAAACCTTATCAGAACAAAACTTTCAATGCTCATGCGCCATGTGTATGAAACAAGTTGGACAACATGAGGTATTTCTTGAAATATAAGGTGTTTACACGGGATTTTGGAAGATTAAATCGTTATTTGTGACTTTATTAACCAGGTTTCATAACAGCTGGATTGTATTCTGCAATATTGTGGATACGAAATATGGAACGTATCCTTCTAATTAAATCAAATTTAAAAAGAACGAGCTTATTGTTTTTCCATAGGAGATCAAAGACTTATTAAAAGTTGAGGATCGACCTAACGCTGTAAATGAATGGTCTCGACGGATATTTTCAATTTTTTTTCGTTTCTTCGTATAAATTTCTAATTTGTTTCAACTAGTAATTTTCCTTTTCAACCAAAAAAATTGTTACAATCTGAAGCATCACATTCCAAAACGCTTCTACCTTTTTTTTGTCTGCTTCTCCTATTGTCTCCTGCTGTGCTCCGTCCATATACTTTCAACAATTTTTTTCTTATTTCGATGTTTGCTGTCTTCGAACATTGCAGCTGCTTTTTCTTGTTACGTATAGCACGGCCTCTTTCTATTGCTTTCTAAATATTTACCCGATTTCACCGATAATTAATGGTACGCGAAGGGGTTAAGCAACCCGGGGCCAATCAAGATCGCCAACGCTTAGACCGAATTAATATTTTTCCAATTAAGCGTATTGCACAATCAATATTTCTTGAGAATCTTGCAAAACCAACACTCGTAATTGTATACAATCATCATCAGATTTAAGTACTGGCAGGTAGGCTTGGAGCCAAATGATAAAAAGAAAACAGCGTTTACAATTGGAACTGGCTTATGGCGATTCAAAGTCATGTCCTTTGGAATATGCCATGCTCTGGTACTATTGAACGTTTGATGGAGTTGATGCTGCGTGGACTGACCTGGAAAACGTGTCTGGTGTACCTAGACGATGTGATAGTGTTCGGCGGGTCTTTTAAAGAACATCTTAAGAACTTAAAGGGGATATTCTAAAGATTACGCTGGGCAAATCTTACCTTGAGCTCTAAGAAATGTCATCTATTTGGAAAAGAGGTAAAATACCTAGGACATGTTGTTTCGGAGACCGGAATAAGAGCCGACCCTGACAAAATAAAAAGGTGCAAGAATTGACCTACCCAGCAGATATACACCAACTACGCAGTTTTCTGGGATTGTGTACATATTACCGACGTTTTATACTAGGGTTTTCGAACATTGACAAACCGTTGACGAAATTTACCGAAGATGGACAAGAATATAATTGGAATGATGACTGTCACAGCGTATTTGAACAACTGAAACGACTACTAGTTACAGCACCGATTCTAAGTTATTCACGGACGGAGGGTAAATTTGTATTGAATACCGATGCCAGTAACACACCTATAGGAAGCGTTCTTTCTCAGGTGCAAGACAGACAAGAAATAGTTATTGGGTATTTCAGCAAGGTTTTATCGCGGTCAGAAAGGAACTACTGTGTGTTAAGAAGGATGCTGTTGGCCGTCGTCAAATCCGTATAGCACTTTTATAAGTACTTTTACGGTCGTTAATTCCTGTTAAGAACACAACTTGCAGCCCTAAAATGGTTACCACAGTTTCAAAATCTTGAAGGGCAAGTTGCAAGGTGGATAGAACGGCTGCAGGAATATGACTTTGACACAAAACATGGTGTAGGAACTAGCCATCGGAATGCAGACGCTGTCAAGAAAACTGTGTCCGATAGACTGCAATCATTGCTCTAAGCTGGAAGAGAAAAAAAAGTGTCATCCATAGAATGACGGTAACTGATGATATTTGGCAACCCAAAAGAATACGAAAAGATCAGGAGAATGACGCCGAGTTGGGACGTATTATTGAGTGGAAAAGTAGAGGACAACGACCAGCTTGGGAAGAAATTAGTATTTTAAGTAGGAGCCTGAAGGTATGGGCACAGTGGGACTCCTTGGTGATTGAAAATAGAATCTTGAAACGACACCTGGCGTGTGAAGGTTGCACTGAGAGACGACTTCTAGTGATAGTGCCGAAAATCAGAGTGCCTGAAGTGTTGCGGCACTTGGACGATCGTATCTCCAGAGGGCACTTTGACGTGAAAAGAACTCTCGAAAGAGTGAGAGAAAGATTCTATTGGGTAAACTGCAAGGAAGATGAGAAGGAGTGGTGCCGGAAATGTGAGTTATGTGCCTCTGGAAATGGCCCAGTCACAAAACAGAAAGCCCTAATGTGACAGTATAAAGTGTGGAATCCATTTCAGAGGGTGGCAATTGATATAGCTGGTCCGTTTCCTGAATCAGAGAAAGGAAATGAAAACATCTTGGTTGCAATGGATTATTATATCAAATGGCCGGAGGCGTATAATATACCTAACTAAGAAGCCGAGACGGTTACAGAAATTGCGAGGAAGTGGTTTTGTCGCTTTGGAGTTTCGTTAGAACTACACTCCGATCAAGGTTAGAACTTCGAATCTGCGTTGTTTCAGAACGTCTGCAAGCATCTTGGAATCAGGAAGACTAGAACCACGCTACTTCATCCTCAATCAGATAGAATGGATGAAAGAATGACCAGGACGTTAGGGGAAAGTACCCAGTCAAAGTTGTCTCCGACCATCAACGAGACTGGAACCAATATTTAACATTTGTTCCTACTGGCGTACCGATTTTCGGTACATGACAGCACAGAATACTCTCCCGCTTGCGTGAAGTTAGGACATGAATTTCGGTTACCGTGAGATCGTCAGTTTCGATTTAAACCTGGAGAAGAGGGCGCAGGTGAAGATTACTAGCTTTGCGAAAGATTAAATAGCATTCACGAAATTGTCCGAAAAAATATTCAGGCGGCAAGCGACCAAATGAAATCACAATATAACACGAGAGCACAAGAAGGTGGTAACCAACCTGGAGATTTAGTGTGGTTGTACAATCCACAAAGAAAGTGTGGATTATCGCCAAGATTACAAAGACAACTGGAAGGCCCGTGCGAAGTGTTAAAAAAAGTTAATGATGTAGTGTCCCGGATCAGAAGATTTCTTCGTGGTAAACTGAAAGTGGTACACTTTGACCGCTTAACATCTTATACTGGCTACAACCAGGAAGACTCGAGTAATGAAAATGGTGTTCGAAATGTTATTAATCGTGATCCAAATGTAGAATTTGAAAGTTTTATGGCGGTGTATGGTGGTTCCGCTAAGACGAGATTTGACGTTGTTAAAAAGTGGCAAGATCTGTTTAGAGCACTAGAAGGGTATTCCCATGCACATTGCATAGCTCAAGATCTGCAAATGTCAAGAGGAATAGCTGTTGTTTTCAAGAAAAAGTTTGGATGGGTAGATAAATTAGTACAACAGCAACCAACTGTAGGAATAGTCTTGGTTTTTTAGGATGGAAATTGTTATGTTTACTATCTGGTCACCAAAAATTCTTCATGGCAGAGACCTGGTTATGTACATCTATGGCAGGCTTTGCTAAGTTTTAAGTCTCAGATGATGGAAAAATGAGTAACTAGACTAGCGGTGCCTTAGCTAGGCTGTGGACTGGATCACTTAGATTGGAAAATAGTTCGAAATATGCTAGAAGTAATTTTCCAAGGAGCCAACATCTAGGTCCTTGCATGTTGTTATCAACCGGTTGCCTACCAAGACCAAGCAAAGAGTGTTGACTGTTATTTTCAACGACGTGGTGGATGCACCAAGGGAGATAACTGTCGATACCGTCATCAGTAATTCAAATTGGCGTCAAAATGTTTTTACAGTTACAGGACGTAAAGGTTTTAAAGAGGGGGCAGTGTTACGAACTATTAGGCAACCCGTCAAACACGCAAGTTGCATAACCGAAATATATTCTACAGAAGTCTAGAACATTCAAGCAAACAATAGACTATGAATCATCTAGTTAATTTTAGTCTATGTCCAAATGTCGTATACAAATCATATCGTGTATGGTTAATTGGTTATTACGTTTTGAAAGTCTTATAGTAAATATAAATTTGTGCTACGTGAACGTGTACACTGTACCGTCAGCTTGTACATAAATAGACAAAAGAGTAATGAATAAATTACAGTAGTGTTAGTGTTGTTAAGAAGACTTATGGTTAAGGATTTAGTTTAAGAAGATATTAATGTTTGTAAATAGCATTAGTGTGATAGTGCTTCATTGTTAATTGGACAGAAAACATTTATAAATAAGGCATATACTGTTAATTAAACTTGTGAATAGTGAATAATAAAGACTTTTGTTATTACTTGTTCTAAATTGGTAAACACGTTAATAGTAGCCCGTTACAAATTGAAAGAAGTATCTGTCACGGGATTAAAGAAAGTTCATAAAATTTAGTTAAGAAAATAGGATGGAGAACATTTCAAGGCACTAGAATGCCCAAATCGCCGTTATTACTTTCACGTGACTGAGATTGATAGATTTTCTTCTTACAAGTACTAAATATAACTCAGCATGCAACTACACTTAACTTATATTAAGCATTCATATTTTGATACAAGATCAGTTCATCATCACAAAAAAAATAAACAAAAAGAAAGATATGAAACCTAGTATTCTCAGTTTTCCCTACAACCAACCCCTACACCTGGTCAAGTCTCAGCTACAACCTATATTTGATTTTCAAATGCCCCATCCAAAGGTACTACACTGCCAGCTAAGAGAGTTTTTTACCTGGAAATTTTGAATTTTGGCGAACCATTGTCGTTCCAAGCAAGATAAGGAGCTTCAACGTGCGTGACAACACACACGGACCTCTGTTTTACCTCTCATTTGAACGAGAGCTGAAAAATGTTCTCCTAACATGTTTCAAACGGTCCGTGTCGGAAATCGAACCCGGGACCTTGGGCTTAGTACTTATGTCCAAACCAACAATGACACGGAATCGTCTCCTACAGTTACACTTTGTAAATTTCTTAAATTTAACAAAAGTATGATTATACACGTATTTTCTACTTCAACCAAGTCGAATAGACATTGTTCTACTTTAAGATCTCACTAACACCATAATTGGTAAGATACAAATACATTAGAATCGTATGTAAATCTGTAATTATCAATCAATAATATTCTACTCACAATTTCCTAATTTGACATGGACATCCCTACCGGAAAAAATTCACAAACGATGGTGTATTGTAACGTGGCGTCAAATTGTCTACCCTCGGCGCATCAACACATAGGGCAAAAAAGAGATAATTGACAGATACACTCGAACGGAACAATGGGACATTCTGAAAGTTAATTTAAATAAATCTAGCATGTTCTCTTTTATATTTAGAACAATTCGAGAACAATTGAATTAGTATATAAAGAACGCTTTAGCATTCAAACTATGATCGAAGCAGTAGTTATAAAATCATTATATGTGTTAAGAAAAATACATCGATGTTATATAAATTATTGGAGCTAGTGATTAACATAAATTAGTAATAAATAAAGAAGACAATACACGTGGAAGATGCCAGGAGATATGGGAAAATATCAAATAGATTACATTATTGTTAAGCAACGGTTTAGGAATCAAGTAAAAGACTGTAGAAGCTACACAGAAGCAGATATAGATACTGACCACAACATGGTAATTATGAAGGCCGAACTTAAATTTAAAAATTTGAAAAAAAAGAATGAAAAAGACACTTTGACTTTGAGAAACTAAAAGATAAAGATATCCACGAAAGATTTGAAAAAAAAGTCAAATGATATGCTTAGATTTGCAGAGAATATAGCGGTATTAACATCTAGCAAAGAAGAGTTAGAAACTGCTGTTAATGAAATGGAAACAGTTTTAACAGACAGATATGAGTAGTATAACTATGGAGAAGCTGCGACAGCCCTTTTAAAGGGTCATAAATATCTTGTAAAGGGTGTGTGTATTATGGAAAAAGAAGTATGTATGTGTGAAGGTCATGTATGTGTAGGTGTGTGTGTGTGTGTGTTAGTATTAGTTAGGTTTGAAGATAACGATAGTATGGCTATGGAGAAGCTGGCCGGCCCTTTTTAAAAGGATAATAAATATCTTGTAAAGGGTGTGCGTATTATATAAAAGAGAGGTATGTATGTGCAGGTGTGTGCGTGTAGGGTGTAGGGTATGTATGGTTTGTCGGTGATGTTAACGTGGAAGTCGTGCCGCCCTCATGATAAAAGTGTGTGTGTAGATATCGATCGGGGGCGGTGTTGTTGTTGTTTATTTTCGAAAAGAAAGGTATGTATCGTTATGTGTATAGGTGTGTAGGGGGCGTGCGTGTTTTAGTCTAAGACGAAATATCGTAAGGGCGCGCAAGTGGTACGAACGTGTTTTTGTTTTAAGAGCGTGTTTTCGGGGGGGGGGTGGTCGCGTTCGAGAATGAGTCTGGGTAAATAACCGCGAGGGTTTTTGTTTTATTACAGGTGTCGATAAGAAAAAAAATTGCGATGGCCCTTTTAAAAGGGCTGTCTCAGCTTCTCCATAGCTATACTACTGACGTAATCGTATTTTTGCTCAAGATGGTTCGATCGATGACGTGTGGGTGTATTTTTTGCCCTCCGAGAGAGAAGATGATGAAAGTGCGCTATTTAATTCGTATACAAATACGGGGTCAACGATTATCTCATCGGACACACGTGCAAGACGTTTCAAGTAAACTTTTAATAATTTGGAAATGTTACGCTCGATGTTTTCGTAGGCAATTATGATGAAGTATTTAAAATAACGCAGAGATTTCAGATCGTCGGGCAAGAGAAAGAAAACGGGGCCACGATTATCTCATCGGACACGTGCAAGACGTTTCAAGTAGTCTTTTAATAATTTGAAAAATGTTACGCTCGATATGTCGTAAAAAAGTTCTTCCTTAATTTTGTGTGCATTTTATGAACCCAAAGCATATACGATGACGAAATCGTATGTTTGCCGAGAAATAAAAAGTGGTCGTAAATTTTGTATAGTATACATTCATTATATAAAGCGGAAGTTAAAATATAAATGATCGAGTATGTTTGTATAATTATTTTTTATTATCGAAGTTCTTGGAACGCGTTAAGAAAATACTGTAGTTTAAGATTACATCATTCGTGAGTAAGTTTTAATTTCAGTACACATCGTTTTGAATCATTAATTATATAGGAACCCATTACTTTTAACAAATATGGTTTATAAATCCTCGAAATATAGACGATTGAAATTTTTTATATTCTTTTATCGATGCCGAGTCGGCGAAAATGTCTTTGTTACTTAGATCTTTGAATAAAAAATATGCTCATTAATTTTATGCGATTTCAATATCCGCATAATAAAACATGACGTTTTAATTTGAATGAGCGCTTTTTGTCGAAACAAGGGCAATGCTATTTAATTCTAATGAATTGCTATCGTTAATGTCTAATCGTGTATGTGCTTGGGATCGCAAATTAGATGCGTAATAAATTGTACGTCATTCGGAGCGATATAAATAGAGGATCCTTTGTAAGGCTTTTTTATCTTGTAAAATATAAGGTTGAGAGTCGTGCAGCGTGTTTGTCATCGTGCAGCTTGCATTAAAAACAGGTAATAATTGTAAATATATTTTTAACTTTATGTAATTATATTCGTAATTAGAATTAAAATATGGAGTTAATTAAAAAAATCAATTCAGTAAGCCGCATCGATAGGAAGAAGACCGTAAAAGTCAAAGATCTCGAGCTACAGCGCCCTTATCCGGTTTTAAGCATCAAATCTCTTCAGTCAAAGAAGAATTCTCAGCTCATTCTCGTCGAATTAGAAGAATGCGTTGTGTTCCCCGCAGAGAATCGCGGACGTAATTAGCGACAAAGATATCGAAGAGCTGAATAAACAGGAATGCCTTTGTTTGCACTACCTAGGATCGTTCGAAGTTGGTTAGTATTTAATATTTTAATTTTTTATTTAAAAAACTAATACGAAATTCGTATATTTTAAAGGTAAACCTAATCCTGTAGCGAGTATTTCCTTCTGCTGCATGGGCGAAAAACAAAAGTATCCATCATCATCATCAGCCCTAACGGATCCTCCCAAGGAAAATCAAGAACGGCAAGAGCAAAAAAAGCCATCCGTATCGTCATCACACTAGAATACCTACCTATACATGGTAATTAATTTTTATAATTTTAGTATTTTTTACATCTTGATTTTTAAAGTTATGAGTATTGAATATAGAATTAGATCACAACCCATTACAATCGTGATATGCTAATTGCGGATTATCCCATAATTTTTATAGAATCGCATGCAAGGAATTGCCTGCTTATTTAAAAGACTTTAAATATCGGACGGTTTTTGATTGGGTCTCGAGCCCTTTTTCTATTTTGCATGCAATTTAATTTGTTCGACAATTTAACGTGCTTAGAAGATTCGTATTCTAACACAATAGCGTTTTGCTTCACCACGTGTCTCGTATGAAAGAAAAGCTTTTAATTTATGTAATTACGACCGAAGGGCATTTTATAATATTAGCGAAAGCATCTCGGCCGGTATTAGGTTATTTAGATTTGTAGATCAATCTGCCGTATCGCCATTAAAAACAGTGTTTAATTTTCAGTATAAATGTGAAAGTGACATTTTCTTTTATGCAACTCTAAGAACCGATTGCCTATACGTGGACTTAAAAATAGAGAATTCGTGTTTTCAACTCAATTTATTAATTCTTTGTTGATTTGCAGAAAACCCTCCGCATGCGCTTGCATGAAATCGGCGATTTATTTGTCTATAGTAAATGTGTTAGAACGACAGATGTATTTTCTATAAAATCAACTAAAATTACAGATTCAGAAAATATGCTATAGACTTATCCTTTTGTATAAGATTTTTAAACTCGTACAAATTGTTAGAATAAAACGGAACTGCATGCCGAATTAGAAGCCATTTTATGGTCCTGCGATTTATCGCCCAAAGACGATACGCCGAACGTATTAGTAAAATTGCACGGTTCAAAATACAGAAAGTTGGCATTGAAATACGAAAAAAAAGTTAACTAACAGAAAAATCGAAGCGGACGCGGGCGTTTCGATGTGTTGTGATCAGATGCTACAGTTGTATCGAAAAGTGCACGCAATTTTAACGAAATGTCGTAAAACTAAAGTATTTCGCAATTGGGTTCGAATATTAAAATCACACATTCACAACACCGAATCGATTTTAAGAACGGTGAAACAAACTTCTTCTTCGCTCTCGGCTAGTTATCTGAATCTATTCGAAAATCTTCTATGCCATATGAAAAGATATAAAATGCTATTTAAAATCTATTAAAAACTACTGCGGCAGAATGTTCCTAAACAATGGATGTATTCTCGGAGCACGCCTCGACATTCTGAATTGGTTTGAAGCCGATCGTGTCTGCGTTTAAATCGAGAATTCAAACAGCTCAAATTATTAATGTTGCACATAAAGATCTTAATTTATTTATCGAAGATTGTAAAAATTAATTTTATCCAAATTGTATACGATTTTTAAAATCACTCGGTAAACCTTAAAATTAATGTCGTGTTAGCGTGCGATTTTTCAAATTTTCCGTCGCGCTCAACGAAAATGAGTTTCAAACTAGGTATTTTCGACGCCCAACTTTTAATTTGTTTCGGCAATTTAGAAAGTTTAACGAGTGGTTTGCGTGCAATATCGCAACACGCTTGTTGGATAAAATAGAGAACGACGCAATGCACGGGTCAGGATTCACGCTATCCGAAATATTATTTTAAATGTTAATATTAATAAATGCTATGATATGTTTCACGCGAGTTGTTTCATGCCTCTTCCTATCGCAATTCAAAACAAAAGGCCTGTTTAAACATTAGAAACAATGATTTTCATGCTTTTATTGGAGCGTTTTAGCCGGAATAATTAAGCCTACAGCAGGTAAATGCTAATCGCACAACTTCGTATCCGCATTTTGCAGAAATTTTTTTGAAAAATTTCGTCAGCCCCATGCCTATATCGGATATATCGAAATTCGAAAAGCAGAATGATATTTCTGTAAATGTTTTTGCTCTTATTTTAAAACGCGCTCGATACATCGTAACACCGGTACAATTAACTAGCCAAAACGAGATAAACACGTTAATCTGTTAATTGTTGAAGATGCGTATGTCGACGAGTCGTCAAAATTTAATTCTGACGACGGCGAAGACGTCAACGGCGACGAGGACGACGACGACGGCGACGAGGCCGATAAAGTTGGAAAAAGTTTGGAAGAATTAAAAAAAAATATTAAAGATTATAAACGGGGCGTTAGATATCATTATTGTCTTATAAAAAATTTAGCCTCACTTGTGAGAGGTCAATTAACTAAACATACGGGTCACTTTTACGTATGCGATAGATGTCTCTCCTATTTTTACGATCGCAAACGTCTCGATGCCCACGAGGTATGCGAAAAACTTAACGAGTGTCGTGTTATTTTACCCTCCGAAAAAAACAAATATTTACAATTTAAAGATTTTAAGTATAAAATACCTGTGCCGATGGTGGTTTATTCTGACATAGAATGCCTTATTAAAAAACCGAAAGAGCTTCCGAATCAGAACGCACTTTCAAATACCAGGAACATATTCCGTTTTCAATAGGATATTATTTTTATTGTGGATATGACGAATCTCTTTCATATTACAGTTCATACACGGGCACAGACTGCATTTCTTGGTTTGTGCGACAATTAAAACATATTGCCATATGTTATGGGAGCGCATTTTTAAAACGAGCCTGCTACGTCCTCTATAGATGCCTCGACGGCAAAACGTGCTTTATTTGCGAAGTCGATTTCTTGCCGGACGACGAAAAGGTTATCGATCACGATCACATGAATGGTTCTGTAAGAGGTGTTGCGCATAGCAGCTGTAATTTAAATTTTAGGTTATTTCCAATTATTCCGTAGTCTATCATAATTTGAGCAATTATGATGCTCATTTTTTATTAAAGAGCTTGCTAACGCTTTCGAAGGCCCCATGAATATAATACCCTTGAATAATGAAAATACATAACATTTTCTAAAAATACAACGACGCAAATGTGACGTTCAGATTCATAGATTCCTTTCGCTTTATGGCAATGTCATTGGAAAAATTAGCATGCGAGTTGTCTTTCGATGACTTTAAAGTTTTAAAAAGGAATTTAGCTTAAACCCGGATCGCATTAAATTGCTAATGCGCAAGGGTATTTTTCCTACAGTATTTGGATGACATTTTGAAATTAAGCGAAGAAAATCTTCCTCCTATAGAATGTTTTTAGCAATCTTAATGAATCACATATTGAAGAATCGGAATATATTCATGCGCAAACCGTATGGAGCACTTTTAAATGCAAAATTTACGACTACGCGAACCTATATTTAAAATGCGACATTCTTTTACTTTGCGATATATTCCAAGACTTTAGAAAAATTGTCTTGAAACATACAAATTGGATCCCTTAAATTTTGTGACTTTGGGAGCTACTCGTGGTCTAGCATGTTATTATATACTAAAATCAGGCTAGAACTAATTTGTGACGTCGACATGTTTTTAATGATCGAAAGAGGCATTCGGGGGGGCCTTACTCAAGTCGTAAAACGATATGTAGAATCCAATAATAAATATTATCCCCAAACGTATGATCCATCCAAGCCGAATAAATTTTTATTTTACGGAGATATTAATAATCTCTATGGTCATGCCGAATCTTGCTATTTGCCTTACGGGGATTTCAAATGGCTAACGCCTGAAGAAATATTAAAATTTAATGTTACAACGGTGAGCATTACGAACGATAAAGGTTATATCGAATGCGACTTGGAATTTCCTACGGACATTCACGACGCTCAGAAAGAGTTGCCGATGTGCCCAGAACAGGACACGCTTCCGGGCTCGAAATTTTCAAAATTAATGTGCACTCTCACGAAAAAGTTCAACTACGTTGTGCATTACAGAAATCTCCAGGTTTATTTATCTGCGGGCGTAGTTATGACGCGCGTTCATAAGGTTTTAGAATTCGGTCAGTCTCCTTGGTTGAGACCGTTTGTCGAATTAAATACAAGAATGCCACGGAAGCTAAAACGGAATTTGCACAAAATCTATATAAATTTGCAAACAATTCCATTTTTGGTAAAACAATGGAGAATGTTAGGAAAAGACGCGTCATAAAATTAGTGACTCATTGGAGCGGTCGGTATGGTGCTCTATCTTTAATTTCCAAACCAAATTTCCATTCGGCAACGATTTTTGACAAAAATCTGGTCGCGATCGAATTGAGCAAAACAGAGATAGAGTTCAACAAACCTATCTACAAATGGCCATCTTAGAATTATCAAAATTGAATTATATAATTTTCACTACGATTTCATGAAGGCAAAATTTGCAAATAATTGCGAATTATGCTACATGGACACCGACAGCCTTTTGTATAGTGTGACGTGCAATGATTTCTATGAAGAGTGTATAAAGACGAATCTAGAAAATTTGATACGAGCGCTTATGATCCCGATAACATCTATAAAATTCCTTTAATTAATAAAAAGTCATTGGTCTTATGAAAGACGAAACTAGAGGTCGTATTTTAACGCACTTTTAGGCCTTCGATCGAAAATGTACTCTTTAAAATAGAAGGCCGTGAGATAATAAAGAAGGCTAAGGGTGTTAAAAAGTACATTATCGATCACAAATCTGTTTCGATCACTATCTCGATACGTTACGAAATAAAGTAGTTATAGAACGAGACCAAAATAGCATACGATCATATTTGCATAAGGTATATTCCATACGTCAGACGAAAATTGCTTTAAGTTATCAAGATGATAAAAGATACATTTTATCTAACGGAATAGATACTTTGCCTCATGGGCACTATCTAATAAAGGACCTTTGAATAAAACCATATTTTATTTTGTGAATTGCATGTTTATTATAAAAAATAATTATAATCTTGTAACGAGAAAGAAATTGCATTGTCTTTTGTATTTTATATTATAAAAACCGCATTGTATTTTTTTTTAATTTTTTATATTATGTATAAAATTAATTTAAAAATATATTTTAAGCGCTGTTGTAGAGGCTCTCTTTGTTATATTGTAATCAAGAAAAAAGCATTGTATTTTGTTATTTTTTATATTTATTATAAAAATTAATTAAAATATTGTAACAAGCCAAGATAAAAAAAAAACTGCATTGTATTTTTTATTTTTTTATATTATGTATAAAATAAACTAAAATAATACATTTTAAGGTGCTGCATGTCAAAGTATCGCAGTTGTAGCGTCTCTATCTTTCTTATTTTTTACAAGATCAAAAAAAATGTATAATAAAAAATCAAACAAAAAAAAGAAACAAATTTTTTATTTTTTGAAATGTAACATATTTATATAATAAAAAATATAAAAAAACAAATGTTTTATTTTTAAATGTAACAATCTATATAAGATCAGCTTTTGAATCCAGGAAGGCTCTTGGAAGCCCAACCATTTGACGAGAATTTTGGTTCCTTTTCGCCTTAGTATTTTCTCGATAAGGTAAATATTTGGAACTCTCGTTTTCTGCAGCTCAGCTTCATAAAACTGTCCCAATACTGGATCGCCATGCATGGACGAGTAAATAAGTAGTCGGATTTGCTCGAAACACTTTACATATTTTAAACGTCTCCTCGCTCCAGTTTGCATTGTAGCCCTTAGAAAAATACTTTATATTTTGAAATGCGTACAAAGTCGTCCACGGCATAACGAGGTTTTCTAGTCGCCAGTTTTAATTTATCGTAAACTTTCAGACGCGTTTTCGCGGTCACATTTTGGGTTTTCTTTTGTGGTCGAATGCACCGTATCGTTGTATTTCGATACAATCGAATCGATTATATCAATCCACTTCCATTTGCCTCTCAGACTAAAAGCTTTATACAGTTTGTTTTTATCGTTCTGATTCACGTTCTACGATGGCGGCTTTGATTGAGCTATATTGGGTAATGATTAATATCGCCATATTCCTTCATCAGCCGTGCAAATTGGCCGTTATAAAATTCTGTACCATTATCTGTTTGCAGATTTTTCGGTAAAGGCGGCCGCGATCTTTCAATTTCATTTAGAATCTCGCGCATCGCAGATGTGACTTCATGACCATTCTTGGATTTAAGCGGTCTCGTCCATAAATATTTCGAATAGCAATCGATCACGAGTAGAATATACTTGTGCCCTTTATTATATTTCGAATATGGAATAAATTCAGCAATATCGGCTTGGAATAAGTCGTGATAAGATTTGATGATCGTTCTTCGACGTGGAAAATTTATTCTAACCCTCTGTGCAGTTCATCCACTAGTATTTCCTTATCGTTATATTTCTTAGACATTTTTAAGGTTTGACAGATATGATAGTTAGACGACGAGGCTTTATCTTGCTCCAATAACACGTGCAGGTGTCTTATAACGTCGGTATTAATTTTGTGAAATTGTAAATCGTCTCCAGCAGACGTCTTGACTCCGTCTAATTTCAAGTGGTTGAAAATCAGGAAGTTCGTGTTTAAAACAACTTCGTTCAACACTTGAACGACCGATTGCAATACATCTCGAATGATCACGTTATCGCGGTGAATGGCGACACCTTCGATAAGATTTTGTATTCTCGCGTTCACATAGAACTTAGAAACGGCATCGTGCTCATCTTCGGCCTCGCCTATGTTGACAATTCTCAAGCCTCGAGTCGAAGTTCTTGGCCTTACCGTCGTCGATCGTGGTTAGTTTCATAAAATTTTGCGCTTTTTCTGACAACGTCGAGTCCACGTATCTCTTGTTAACGGCATCGCCGAGCTCTGCGGGTCGTGCAAATTTACAATGGATCGCGATTTGGCGTCAAATTTAAGTTTCTTATTAGCATGCGTTTTTCCCGAAGATGAAGCGGTCAAACATATTTCCAATGCTTTGCCTATACGCAGATTGAGTTCTTCGCTGCAAAATTTTAAGTTTACGCCGTCGTTTGATTTTTAGGATCGGCCAAATTCACTATTCTAAAATCCTTCAAGTTAACTATTTTCTCGTCCTCGTCCAATACCAAGGCGCTTCGTTTATTTACCGCATCCGTTCCGGTCACGGGATTGCCTACGTTGCAAAGTTTTCTATTTTCTATGTTGAAATCGCCTTCCGGAGTTAGTTTAAAGCCTAACCAGGAGGCCCGCGCGCAGGGTATTACCAAACCCTCCGCCTCCAGAGTCTCTGGCAACATACGCTCTTCCAAATTTATCGACGACCATTTTATTTCTGAGACTATTCTATAGAACGTGTATATTTTATTAGGCGATTAATTTGGCCTCTTTAATTCGGATATAATAGAAAGAAATTCGTTTTGATTCTGAGAGCTATTGTTGCCCGCCGAACGTTCGGCCATCAACAAACGAAGCCGGCTCACCAGC
Source organism: Platerodrilus igneus (assembly GCA_036346225.1). Lineage (NCBI taxonomy): Eukaryota > Metazoa > Arthropoda > Insecta > Coleoptera > Lycidae > Platerodrilus > Platerodrilus igneus. The sequence goes on along the minus strand of JARFIW010001140.1, from coordinate 613,022 downwards.
TCGGCCGGCGAGTCCCAATGAACGTATTCTATCTCATGATTAGAATTATCGAATTTTTTGTATCGCCAAATTCTGCTTATATTACTCGATGGCTGTCTTTTTTTCGATAAATTATCCATACCGAGACCTTTCTTTTTCTTCGTTATTTTGGATCGTAATTGCATGGGAATCGTAGGATCGCCGATGCTGTATTCATCTCTTGACGACAACGACGACGGTGACGGCGACGAAGCATGCTGCGGCGAGGGAGGAGGCGTAGATATTGTAGTCGCCACGGGCGACGGTGTTAAATTCGGAACGATATAATTTTTATATTTGGGCGTTTTAGGCAGATCCTTGCGAAACAGTTTATTATATGCATTGGTTTTCTTCAAAATATCGATGTAATTTTTACATCTAGCTCGGAAGGATTGCCAGCAGGCGTTTTCTTATTCGAAGGATTTTCTTATAAGTTAACAATCGAAGTAAGCCCTCCGTAATAGGATATTTTTATTTCTAATATTAATCGTAGATCCGTCGTCTGCAATAGCTAACTCTGAATTGCCCATAGACCATTTATTCGAAAGGTCGTCGTATTGAATGCCGATTCCGGTATCGTCTATATTGGGATCCTCGCTTTTGGACAGGATGTCGGCATACTTTTAAGTAAGGCATCTGAACCGTCGCCGACATTATCAGATTCGTGCTCCGCATTCTGACGTCGAATATAATTAGGATTTTTACTTGCAGAGAATTTTGATAGCGATTTTAACGGTTCTAGTAATTGAGCATGCTTCATTCCGTATTTTAATTGAGCTCGATTTTGATCTCGTTTAAAATCTAAAACTTTTCTTATCGTTTTAGTGGCCTGCACTACGGCTCGATTTAAATTCGTAGAGTGACGTCGTCGTCGTCCTCGTCTCATCGCAGCCGCAGACATTGCGTTGATGAAAGTTCACTCGAACGTCGTGATTTTAAATACATATGTAATGATCGAATCCTTTACGGTAGCGGCCCTCGTTTATGGCTTTTTCTTTGTCTACCACTAAGAATCCGTATCCGGCTTTATTGCCATCGCCGTCTTTTTTTCCCACGCTAGACGGCACATCTTTTGAAATCTTCGAAGCTCATGTCGGTATTAATGTGCTCCGAATAGATATGTCTTAAGTTCATTTCGTCTTGCAAAAACTATAATTAAATTTGTATTGTCGCGAATAAGATGCTTCGGTATTCTTGCATACGATTGGCTGAGGTAGAACGCGTCTATATTCTTATGACGGCTCATTGAAAAATATTGACAAATCGCGTTTTGTTCGTGACATTGAATGTCGTCGAAAATGAAAATCGAATTACTCTTAGCATCTTGCGGTGAAATTATTTCGGAATTTTCGCTAAATTTGTAATAGCCTAGTCCCTTGATCGGTCTCAAAACTCGACTCAAAAATCGTATTTGGGCTGAAATAGCGACTTGGAGTAAATGTAAACGTTTTCAAATTCCAATCCGTTGGGTGCCAGTAACAAACTCAAAATCAGGTTTGTTTTACCGCACGCAGAAGGTCCGCATACGATGCATCTTATGCTGGCCGGTAAGAGATCTCCGTGCTTTTGCGCGTTCCAAAATAGGAATAAGGATCATCCTGCTCGACCGTTAGATCCATATTTGCAACCGGTAGAGATTGTTTCTGTTTAATAACCTTCATGTCTATTATTCGCTAATATGACGCGTAACGATTTCCGTAAACGGATCGTATTCGAATATAGAGTCGTGCAAAATTAAGCAGTATGCTTTAGTGGTTTGATCGAAAATGTTGCTGGATTCGATTTCGAGACGTATATCGACGGCCGAATTTTAATAGATTCTTCTTGACGACTGCAATCGATCACGAACACGGGACAATTGCCAAATTGCTGATAGTCGTTCAAACAACACAGAGCGTAGCTCAAATTGCTCGCGCCTGCATAATAGTTTTCCGGAAATTTCGAATAGTGCATGAACGGGGTCGAATAATCGTTATTGGCAAAGTCCGAATTCATATCTTGAAGTGGAAATTCTTGGGAATTAAGGTATAGTTTTAAATTTGTCAGATTGCAGTGATCGAACTGGGCTGCCGATTGCTTCGCATTATCATACTTGCCATGCTGAAGAGTAAATAGAATCCATCGAGGTTTTCTAATTCGTTCGAATTCTTAATACGCCAAACGTGAATTTTCGAAGACGGAAAGGACGGCAACTCGTGAAGCTCCCAGCGACGAAAGTAAACCACAATTCTGGGATTTTTATGCAAATGATGGAATAAATTTAATTTCGATTCATCGCTAAGCTTTAAATGCGGAACCTCCCACGATATTTTAGTAATTTTAAATGTTAGCTCGTTTTCGTCGCTCTTGTAACAATTGACGTCGCTCTTGGATCTAATTAAAACAAGCTCTTGCGGCATGTTTACGACGGCTCGTTTATAATCCTCGCAAAATCCAAAAATATGCTTTAGAGGCACATTGCACGAGAAGCGTCCGTTCTTAAAAATGTCGGCGTTTGTATCTCCTCGAGGGTCCCAGGTGCTATTGCTCAAACCGTTGAATTTTTTGTGATACGAAGCGAGACCCTTCATCGTGCACGTTATACCAGGCTGCTTACAAACGTCGACCACATGCGTGCTCCCCATTTTGTACTGTATTTCATCGAACAAGAATAATATTGCGTTGTTCGTTATCGTATACGGTTTACCTTCGGTTTTCACCGAAAACGTTCCCTTAATATTAATGTAACTGTCGTAGGTTGCGGTTATAGCATCGGAATTTTGGATTTCTATAATCACTCTATCGCTGTGGTCTGTGTTTCGCGTGAAGGGTAAATACGAATAATAATCTTCTTTCGAAATTGTCTCTTCGTAGCGAGGCCTTTTGAATACGTCTAATTTGGCCACCTCGTCGAAACGTAATTTCTTCAAAGGAGAACTAATCACCGACGAGATGTGATCTGCGACCATTTTCGTGCTACTACCAAAATCACCACGTATTTTACCGCCACGTTTAGCCATTTCTAGTACTTTTTTTCTATCTCGTATTCAAAAGCTTGTAGCCGAGCGCTTTTAAGAAACTTGCGTCTGCGCGACTAAGAGCGAGGTTCTTCTTCCTCTTCTTTTAATATGATGTCGCTTTTTCACACCTCTTCCGCTTTTTATTTCGTTATGGCTAACGATGATTTGCGTGCGACTGCAGATTTCGAGAACGTTTTTGCGTTTTATATAGGTTTGTTTTGAGGAAGAAGAAGAAGAAGAAGACTTCGGCAGCAACGACGATAACAATGCCCAACGCGGATTTTTCTTAGGGTATATTGACGACTGCGGCTAACGTCTGTTGCTGCTGCTGCTGATGCTGACGCTCGTCATCGTAAACGACGCCCATTTTAACTTAATAATAATTTTATTATTCGCGTCTTAGCTCTAGGCGAACGCAAAGGTACGTATCCTTCGAAAAATTAACCGCTTCACCCGTATGATCCACCAGTCTCAACGTAATGTTATCGAATTCGTCCACGCACAGAGGGAAACGAATTATATTGCTGGGTTGTTGTTCTATGCTGTAGCCTGGGGGCACGGTTAGGCCAAATTCGTAAATGCTATGACAAAGTTGGTTATTGCGGTACGCTCCCGTCGTAATGTTAGTATCTACGAAAATATTAGATACCGAAATTATTTCCACATCGCGATCGGACGTATGCGAACGACCTTCCTCTAAAATCGATCATGAAATCCCAGCATTCGACCGATGTTGCCGCGCTTCGTGAAGTCTACGGAGTATTTCGATTTTATTTCGCACTTTAGGGTATTATTATTAGCTCTTAAAGAAAACAAGCCGTCGACCAATCCGTCGTCGTCCAAAGTTACGGACGAATTAATTTCTTTGTTGGCTTTAGCCGACTCCAATATCTTTTTTCTCAGGAACGTGTTTAGCTCGTCTATTTCGTAGCATCCCTCGTCGATGGTGATTTCTTTATCTTTATCGTAATAGAACTTATTATTTCCCTCGTAAATATTTCGAACGGTGTTGCACGTGTAAAGACCCACCAAGCCGCAGGTGTACGTGCCGCCATCGTTCAGTCTCACAGGTGGGTATAGCGTACCGCTGCTGATGGTATTTCCATACCCGAATATCGTGAATGTCCTAGACATGACTGTAGCGCTCCGAGGGCATTATGGTTCTTTTATGTAAAAATTTCAACACTAAATGACCACACACGATCGTGTTAAAGTCTTGCTCCCTTTCCACGTTATAATATATATCGCTACCGTGAAAATATCTTAAGACTTCCTCGGGAGGCCTCAGGTCTCCGAAACTATCGAAGTATATCACCGTATTGGCCCTTTTTTTATAACCGACCCAATGCGTGCCCGGACCGGATCCATCGTCTAAATTTATAATACCACTTTCGTTTCGCCACGGCGGTGCTAAGCTTCCGTCGCGTCTTTTTAGCGGCATTATAATTTGAATTAGGGCCGCTATACTTGCGGCCACGTCCCCAATGCTCCACCCGGAGGTACTACATTGGGTTTAAACGCGAAAAATAGTCGTGCTCCTAATTTATTCTTACTTCATGGTTGATTCACCCTAAATAAAAACTAAATAAAAATCTAACAAACCTAAAATCTAACAATCCTAACAAACTCTAACAATCTAACAAACCTAAAAATCTGACAAAAACTGGAACAAAAACAAAACAAAAACTAAAAACAGGGTTGTAAATAATGGTATCCCTAGCGCTGACTTTCGAGTGTACCCGATCAACAAGCAAAATGAGAGGGGAGGGATCCGTAATACCGGATAGCAGACGCCGGCTCTGCTTACCAGTGCGACCTGAAGGGTCGTCTTAAAACTATCCAAATCTAGCTAACTAATTTAAATCCATCCCTAGCTTTCCTATCGTTCCCTAACTGATTTACATTATGATTACAATCTTCGCAATTCTGCTCGTCCTTCCCAAATATATACTGCAACCAAAATGGCGACAGAACGTCAAACAAAACAAATAAGCCACATAATACATGCTATATATAAATAAATATAAAGTGTAAATATAAAATATAAATAAATATAATTATGTAAATATATAAATAAATGTTTAATAAGCGTTAAGCATATAGCAGTGCACAAAATAGCGAAAGCATCACCCTATTTATCAGGTGCACTCGCACAAGCATTATGTCGGCTAGCGCCTTTACACACCAAACGTGCTTCTTAAATTATTTCAAAACTACTAATTAATGTAAATCAATGCTTGTGCGAGTACAGCCGCCACAATTTAAGTCATACCTCGATAATAAAATTCTCCAGCATCCGAAGATCTGGTCGTCTGTAACTTACTTCTAAAGGTGGGACGGGGTGCACAGCTAAAGTCCTGGTGGGTATGCACTAAATGTTTTTGGGGGGATCACAATCACTATCACTATCACTTCACTTTCAAGTCCTGGGGGGATGCGCGGTTGCACTCTGTTTTATTATCCTTGTTTACTTTATTGATTTAATTTAATGAGGGTTTATGATTTATTTGTTATTGTTTATTTGGTATTATTTATTCCCGATTTTCCGCACATAATTATGAAGATAGGCAGTGTTTTTATTAATGGAGTGGGGGTTTCTCGTGCATATTGGACATTTTGGTATAATTATCTTTTTTTTTTTTTTTTTTTTTTATTTAATATCAGGTTTTGGTTATGCTCGTATCCTTACTCACGCCAAGTCAATCTAAAATTTTCAATCCTCCCACCAACCCCACCGAATTTTTACACGCGGTCGTCATTGATTGTCTAATCTCACGACCCTTCCGCGAATTCTTTTAAGGCTGACCAGAACGCCTTCTGGTTAACCACTTCCCCGACTTCCTCTAGGCTCTTTGGCCATGCCAGACCTAGGATAGCTAGTTTGCTATCAGCCAACCTCGATTTCCCGCCTCAAGCGGGCAGTCGAAGAGCACGTGCTCTGCGCTTTCCGCGCCCTCACCGCATTCGCAGCGGTCGCTGTTGGTTAGACCGAACCTTTGTAAATACGCCTTCAGGGCGCCGTGCCCTGTTATCAACTGCACCATTTTGTGATCGAGCTTAACCTCGATCTTACCTCTGGCTTCTATGCTCGGTATGAATTTGTGGGTCAACCTGCCCGTGGCAGCGTTGTTCCACCTCTCTTCCATTGTCGAATTGATTTTCGCGCAGCTTTCTTTTGATTAAAGACCTCGGTATCGACGAATGTGATATTCGAAAGTCGCCCGTCGCGGCCTCTTTAGCTAATTCGTCAGCCCTATCGTTTCCTACGTTACCATTGTGCGACCTGACCCAACAGAACTTTAAACGTCGAAACTCTAGCGCCGTACGCGCTATCCTCCAGACGTCCGCTTGGAGATCTGTCGAGGTGTTCATGTTTGTTAAAGCCGTTAGCGCCGATTTACTATCACTGATTATATAATATTCGTCTCTGCCCGTATGGTTTATTACGTAATCGATAGCCTCTCGTATGGCTACCAATTCGCACTGGAAGATAGTGCACCAGTTCGCGAGTTTGGTTTGAAACCGAAACACCTCCCTTTCCTGCTTATACACGACAAACGCCGCGCCTGCTTGCCCATCGTCCATACGTGAACCGTCCGTATAAATTCTGATACCCATCGCGTCCTCATCACCTTCGACAAACTCGATCCTCTAATATCAGCCGGGTGCCCTAACTCAGATACAACAATCTTTCTTGCAATTTCCTATTACCAAGATTAAGATCTTCGATAATTTCGCGCCCTTTTCCTATATTTATTAATCGTCTATCTCTAATCTCCCTAACGACATATTCGATAGGGAGAGTCCTACTGATCACCAGGACAGCCTCCGTGGAGGTGGTCCTGTACGCCCTCGCCGCTTTTACCGCGGTTATGCGTTGTACGCTCGTCAATTGACGCATCTCCCGGACTTTACAACCTTCTGCCCATACAGAAGCTGCGTACAGTATTGCCGGCTCAATTGCTCCGGCATAAACCGTCCTCAGCGATTCGCCCTGAAACCCCACTTTATTTTAGCCGCCGCCATCATTTTATTTGATATTTCGCCGCCCTTACTTTTTACGTATTGTACGTGCGCTTTCCAATTTAATTTATTGTCGATCTTGACGCCGAGGTAGGTAATACAATCTTTAAACGGGATTTTCTCCCCTCCTAGCTCTAACCTAGGAGGTCTCTGTCCTGGTTTCGTGCCGAAATAAAGCGCCTCTGACTTCGCCGTGTTAAATTTTAATTTTACCGCCTGCGACCATTCGTGTAATTTATTAAGCGCCTCGTTCGGTTTTGTGCGCATATCCATTAACAATCTCGATCTTACAATTAAAGTGTGTCATCTGCAAACCCAACGATTGAGCATCCTGCGGGCAACTTGACCCTAAAGATGCTCTCATACAACAACTTCCAAAATGTGGGACCAGAACATGACCCTTGCGGGCATCCCTTTTCCACCTCACGCGACAGAACTTCACCCGGAATTTCAACCTGTGCTAATCGCCCCGAGAAATAGCTCTTGACCAAAGACATCAAAGCATCAAATGCTCCTGAAATGTCCAAAGCAACAACGACACAGTACTCTTTGGCATCTCTTGCCTGCTTAATTTCCCCGACAACGAACTCTAACGCGTCGATAGTCGACTTGCCCTCCACGAAACCAAACTGTCGGTTATTAAAACCGCCGCTGTCTCGCACTAGGTGTTCAACACGCGTAGTCATAACGCGATCTAAAACTTTCCCCAGCACCGGTAGCAAGCTAATTGGACGATAGCTGCCCGGATCTGACGCATCCGCCTTTTTAGGTTTGGGTATAAATTTCACATTCTGGATTTTCCAGCAACGCGGAAAACGACCCTTTCTAAACAAAGATTAAACAACCCAACAAAGACACACGGGGCTAACAGGCACGCCTGCAGAGCTGCGTCTGAAGTGATTCCATCATGCCCCGGTGCCTTCTTAGGGTTCATCCTCCTAAGAGCCCTGACGACCTCGTGAACTAGGATTGCCTTATCGGCACCTGTTCCTTGCGCCTTTACAGCTTCCCGACGTATTAAATCGTGCGACTCTTCATCCCCCTCGGGATTATCCGATGGGAAAAATTTCTCTAGTAAATATTCCGCTGTGGTTTTAAAACCTTCCGTGTATTCGCCATTTGTTTTCTTTATATTACTGAGCGCGATTTTTTGTTGTTTTCCTCTAATTACGCGGTATGCGGTTCCCCAGGGTTCTTTCTCTGAGTTTTGCGTGCAGAATTCTTTAAATTTATTCGTTCGCGTTTCTTCTATTAATATTTTATATTCGCGGTAACTTTGATTATATTCTATTCTCCGTTGTTCTCTTATATATCCCGAGGCGCGTTGATAGCGGCGCCTTAGGTTACGCGTTTCTGCCCGCTTGGTGGTTAGTTCCCAGGTCCACCAGGGTACGCTGTCTTTAAATGTTCTCTTTTTCGGCATGAAATACGACGACGCGTCTACCACCGCGTCGTTTAATTTTTCGCGAGTGTTCCTACTTCGTCTGCCTCTCGGCAGTTAAATAGCTCATTTTCGAGCACAGGATACTTTCGCCAAATTTTTGTTTAAATCGCTCCCAATTTGCTTTTTATTACAGAACCGCGGAAATACAGTTAGCTGCTCGTTTGCACTTGTTTTGGTTTCAACGTCCCATGTTATTAATTTATGATCAGAGAGCGTTTCCTCGTCCGACCTTAATTTCCAATTACAAATCGTTTCTAACATTTCGTGCGAGACTGCAGTAATATCTATAAAACTGCTGCCTCTATGCGTCTCAAACGTAGGTAAATCATTAGTGTTTATCACACTAAGATCCCATTCCGTAAAAGATCAGCAACCTGCGAGCCTCTATCGTCTTCGATAGGGCTGCCCCATAGTGGCGACTTGGCATTAAAATCTCCCCAATGACTAGATTTTTATTTCTGCCGATTTTACGAATAATATTATCTACTTCATTTATCAAGTCTTCGGTTTGGGGATTTTCCGCCGGGAATCGACCGGCGGAGGTACACGCTATTACATAGAACGCATTTTCCCTGATTTGACTTCGGCCGTCGTTACAAACTCGTTCGATAAATTATTTAATATAATTCCGGCGCACGTTCCATTATTTATTATTATCCCGCTTCGCGGTCGTTCACTATTCGCGTTTAAGACGGTAACCCCCCTCCCAAAACCTGTTATTTTGTGGCCATACAGGTGCGGTTCCTGTATAAACCCGATGTCGATATTATTTTCGATGAATAACTTTACGAAGTTGTTGTTGCCCTCTACCTTTCCGAGATTTAGTTGCGCGAATTTAATCTTCTTGCTTCTTATGGACTTTGTTTTATCTTCACAGTCCATAATCGATGTTTCGTGTGATTGCGTGCTTCAGACGTTGCATCGTGGGGCATCTACTCGACTTGGCGTCGTGGCGCGTATCGACCTTCGCGCCACCGCCAGTTCTGTCGTTTGCCCTAGCGCAAACCACGCAGCAGGGACTGCCTTCCGGCAATTCTTGAATTCATGCCCGACCTCGGCACAGTTACCGCACCACTGTACCTTCTCCCTGCACTCCATCGATCGATGGCCGTACTCGTAGCACCGGTAACACTGGGTCATCGAGAAGTGGTCCCGGGCCCATACTCTTCGCCACCTGAGGTTAATAGCATCAGCTAATATACGTCTTCGAAGTGTGGGGGTCACTTCGAAGACTACGTTGGCGAAGGGATCTCTAGGGCCCTTTCCGCCAAACCTGAACTTCTCTCTCAGGTGGTTTTCTAGCTTCAAATCGCCGAAACGGGGATTCTGGCTCGCAATCAACCGCACGAGCTCTTCAGCCTTCATCCCCGCTTCGACCCCGGAAGAACGACCCGTGGACGTTTCTTCTCGATGGTCTTCGCCACGAGTTCCTTGCAGTTCCGCCGACCTTCAACTGCGAGTTTCTTGGCGTCGTCGCGACCTGCGCACTCCACAACGACACCGCCCCGGCGCGTCCTACGAGCTCCGACAACAACAAACCCATCTCGAGCGGGATCGACCTTCTGCTTCAGGGTCGTCATCACGTCGTCCTTCTGGCCTGGCCTGGCGTCGACCCTTACAGCAAACGTAGGGGCAGATCCTGAAGCTGCAGCGGCGTAGGAGACCTTGCGCTGCACCGACGCACCCTGACTCTGGCCTCCTGAAACGACAGAATTCACCGCCGGACTTCCCCAACAACACTTGCTCTCCTGAACCATCTAAACAAAGACGCAGCGCCCTAACCATACCTATCAGTTGGTTCGTCACGTCACGGATATCATCCACGGCGTGCCGAACCATCTTCTATCCTCCACGACGATAGTGGCGGAGGTCGTCGGCACCTTCCATAGACGGCAGCGTGCGCCTTCCTCACCCTAAACTTTAAGAGTTCCAGCTCATTGAGGTCGCTAGCATTAACGCTACCGTTGCTGCTAGTCGACATCGTGCGCTGGGCTCTCAAGTAGAGGGCAATTCTGGCGCCGCAACCACCACGGGAGGCCCCGACTCCCCAGACACGACCGCCGCAGACGCAGGCTCCTTCCCTACCTCCTGTACTTCCTCCTGAGTTTCTAACAAGAAGTCCTTTAGCACTACCTTAAGCTGTTTCCCCCCAACAGCGCCCTCCGCCGCCGACCTAGCAGACTCCGACCGATCGCCCCTCTTCCTCCTGGGCAGCGGCTCCTCATCGCGGTGGACCACCATGCTGACAAAACTAGCAATAAAAATGACACCTAAAACGCAGCTCAAAAAACGTCCTAACCGTTACGACGCTAAAAGAACGACGCTAGAAGAACGCAAAACGTTGGTCCAATAAAATGTTTTGTTTAAAGGTGAACCGTAAACAACCTTGTATTTATTAAAACTTCAACCGCCCAATTAAATATCAAATTTTAACAAAAATACAACAAGCACTAAGCGTCAAAATAACAACTAGAATCAAATAAATTTCCTAACGCAATTAAAAAATTTCTCGATTTAAAATGTACCGTAAAGAACGCTATTTATTTATTTTAAATTTTTAAACCGCCAAATCAAATTTAAATAAACTAATTACTTCAAAATATTAAAATATCTAATTTATAAATAAGAACACTTTATTTTTAAATGTGTAATTAACAAAATAAGGTCGAGCGCAATCGGAATGTGGTAACCGGAAATGACCTTTCACTTAATCGCTTGGTAACTAGCACAACCCGTAACTGTTACACCGCTTAATTACACCAAAATCGATTTTAAAGGAACTTTTAAATACTCGTGAACTTAAATTACGGAAAATTTATATTAAAATTGTTTTAAAATTTACAGTTTTTGAGTTATTTATTTGATTTAAAAGGGCTTAGATTTTTGTTTTTTGGTTATTATTTTATTATACGCGCACTATAAAAATTCACACACTTTTTGGTTGTTTTACCCGGTTTTTTACTTGATTTAGGCGGATTTTATTTTAAATTTATTATTAAAATGCCTTTTAAGTTATTTCGAAATTGTTTTGAGTATTAGTTGAGTAGACCTTTGTTTTATTAACCCGAAATTTATTTAGTTTATTTTAAAACGCGGATTTGGTTTAAATTACAAAGAAGACGCGATTTATTTAGTTTTATTTAGTTTAAATTCTGTTTTAAATTTTTATTTTACTGCCCTGTATTTAAAATTTGATGGCACACAATTATAAAAATAAAACACAATAAAAAGCAAAGCTTCAAATAAAATAATACAACAATAAATAATATAAACCCTAGATAAAAACTTACTGTTATTGCTGAAGCGGGAGCTCGGCAAAAACACGTCCGCTCGCTTCAAGCGGCAACTAGAAAGTCCTTTTAGCGGCAACTCGTCTCGCATGTACACGCCTCTAAAATACGGAACACCTTTAGCATATTTGTGCAGATCGAGATCGGTCAATGCGCGCATGGGAGGTGTAAGGGTGGTGGTGGTGGTGGTGGTGGTGGCGAGCTTAGCATTCCTCGGCACCGTCGAAGTCATCCGTTTTTTGAATCCCCCGGATAAGGTTTCAAGTACAAGGCGCTACCTTTCTTGTGAGGCTTTAAATACAATCCGCTGCCGACTTTTTTCTCTTCCATGGCTCTGTTGTGACGCGCGTTCTCGTCGAAATACCTCTTTGCATTTTGGCCGAATTGATGGCGTTTGCGACGCTCGACGCTCCGCCGGCCAGTGCTCCGAGCGCCGAAAGACCCGCAAATATCGGAATCAAAGGCAATAAGCCTCCTCGCTTGGGCACCGGTATTATGCGCGGTACTTTAATTTTCGAACGACCTCCCATCCTGTTGACTATAATTTTTGCAGCATTCATCGCGCTCGAAATGAGACGATTATGCGAAGCATCTCCGTGTCCTTTACTCTTGATGCTTTGTTTTCTGATTTCTTTAGATATTTTACTTATAAGACCGCCTCTGAAGGAGCATTTTCTGCCGACGTTACCGTTATTGTCTTTGAATTTACCCGAGCATCGACGTACTCGACGTCGTCGTTTTTGTCGTCGTCGTCGTCCTCCTCGCTGTCGACGATCCAGTTTCAGGCCATTTTCTTGTCTATTCCATTCCTAGTTTGCGTTTCGCTTTCATTGCAGCCGTTACGCCCAACGCTGCGAGCTTTTCGGACCACTTAGAATCTTTGGCCTTGACTCGCCTCCAAGCCGCTTCTTGCAAGACCTTGTCGACCTCGTGCCTGCGCTCCACGTCTTTGTGATGCGAATACGCGATGTCGTGCTGCTTGCACGCTTCGTCTAGGGGATTAATACCTTTGTCTCCGCGATTTAAACGCTCTTGTAGCCTGGTTCCGGGACCGCAGAAGTTATGACCAGGAAGGTGCAGTTCGAAGGGCAATTTATTTAAAGGTTGTTGAACAACCCTTCACCCCGTGTACCAACATTGACTAACATCTCTCTTGCAATAACGTAACAATTTAAATATATATATATATATATATATATATATATATATATATATATATAAAATAACTGCATACAGAATAAATTTTAT
>JARFIW010001139.1:2882500-3130273 GCA_036346225.1 Platerodrilus igneus | reverse complement strand
TTTCGGTATGAAATAAGGTATAATAGGTCTGAACAATCAAGGTACCAGAAGGTCCTTGGACGGGGCCGAAGAGATTGCCGTTTTACAGTGAGTACTGCTATTATTCCTCAACTCCTTGCAAAATTTCAAGTTGGCACTCCATTTTTTCGGTATAAATAAGGTATAATAGGTCTGAACAATCAAGGTACCAGAAGGTACCCTTGGACGGGGCCAAGAGATTGCGCGTTTTACAGTGAGTAGCTGCTATTATTCCTCAACTCCTTGCAAAATTTCAAGTTGGCACTCCATTTTTTCGGTATGAAATAAGGTAAATAGGTCTGAACAATCAAGGTACCAGAAGGTACCCTTGGACGGGGCCGAAGAGATTGCGCGTTGTACAGTGAGTAGCTGCTATTATTCCTCAACTCCTTGCAAAATTTCAAGTTGACACTCCATTTCTTTCAGTATGAAATAAGGTATAATAGGTCTGAACAATCAAGGTACCAGAAGGTACCTTGGACGGGGCCGAAGAGATTGCGCGTTTTACAGTGAGTAGCTGCTATTATTCCTCAACTCCTTGCAAAATTTCAAGTTGGCACTCCAATTTTTTCGGTATGAAATAATGTATAATAGGAATGAACAATCAAGGTACCAGAAGGTACCCTTGGACGGGGCCGAAGAGATTGCGCGTTTTACAGTGAGTAGCTGCTATTATTCCTCAACTCCTTGCAAAATTTCAAGTTGGCACTCCATTTTTTTCGGTATGAAATAAGGTATAATAGGTCTGAACAATCAAGGTACCAGAAGGTACCCTTGGACGGGGCCGAAGAGATTGCCGTTTTACAGTGAGTAGCTGCTATTATTCCTCAACTCCTTGCAAAATTTCAAGTTGGCACTCCATTTTTTCGGTATGAAATAAGGTTAATAGGTCTTGAACAATCAAGGTACCAGAAGGTACCCTTGGACGGGGCCGAAGAGATTGCCGTTTTACAGTGAGTAGTGCTATTATTCCTCAACTCCTTGCAAAATTTCAAGTTGGCACTCCATTTTTTCGGTATGAAATAAGGTATAATAGGTCTGAACAATCAAGGTACCAGAAGGTACCCTTGGACGGGGCCGAAGAGATTGCCGTTTTACAGTGAGTAGCTGCTATTATTCCTCAACTCCTTGCAAAATTTCAAGTTGGCACTCCATTTTTTCGGTATGAAATAAGGTTAATAAGGTCTGAACAATCAAGGTACCAGAAGGTACCCTTGGACGGGGCCGAAGAGATTGCGCGTTTTACAGTGAGTAGCTGCTATTATTCCTCAACTCCTTGCAAAATTTCAAGTTGGCACTCCATTTTTTCGGTATGAAATAAGGTTAATAAGGTCTGAACAATCAAGGTACCAGAAGGTACCCTTGGACGGGGCCGAAGAGATTGCGCGTTTTACAGTGAGTAGCTGCTATTATTCCTCAACTCCTTGCAAAATTTCAAGTTGTCACTCCATTTTTTTCGGTATGAAATGAGGTATAATAGGTCTGAACAATCAAGGTACCAGAAGGTACCCTTGGACGGGGCCGAAGAGATTGCGCGTTTTACAGTGAGTAGCTGCTATTATTCCTCAACTCCTTGCGAAATTTCAAGTTGGCACTCCATTTTTTTCGGTATGAAATAAGGTATAATAGGTCTTAACAATCAAGGTACCAGAAGGTACCCTTGGACGGGGCCGAAGAGATTGCTCGTTTTACAGTGAGTAGCTGCTATTATTCCTCAACTCCTTGCAAAATTTCAAGTTGGCACTCTATTTTTTTCGGTATGAAATAAGGTCTAGTAAGTCTGAACAATCAAGGTACCAGAAGGTACCCTTGGACGGGGCCGAAGAGATTGCGCGTTTTACAGTGAGTAGCTGCTATTATTCCTCAACTCTTTGCAAAATTTCAAGTTGGCACTCCATTTTTTCCGGTATGAAATAAGGTATAATAGGTCTTAACAATCAAGGTACCAGAAGGTACCCTTGAACGGGGCCGAAGAGATTGCTCGTTTTACAGTGAGTAGCTGCTATTATTCCTCAACTCCTTGCAAAATTTCAAGTTGGCACTCCATTTTTTTCGGTATGAAATAAGGTATAATAGGTCTGAACAATCAAGGTACCAGAAGGTACCCTTGGACGGGGCCGAAGAGATTGCTCGTTTTACAGTGAGTAGCTGCTATTATTCCTCAACTCCTTGCAAAATTTCAAGTTGGCACTCCATTTTTTTCTGTATGAAATAAGGTATAATAGGTCTTAACAATCAAGGTACCAGAAGGTACCCTTGGACGGGGCCGAAGAGATTGCTCGTTTTACAGTGAGTAGCTGCTATTATTCCTCAACTCCTTGCAAAATTTCAAGTGGGCACTTCTTTTTTTCGGTGCGAAATAAATTATAATAGGTTGATCTGAAAATCGAGATATCATAATTATCCCTTGGGCAGGGCGGTAAGTATTACGCGTTTTATAATAGTAATATCGCAAGACAGCACTGAAAAAGATCAGCGCTATTGTGTGAACTGCTATCTTTGTTCATTTAACATTTATAATTCGGATCGGATTTAGATTTGTGTGATTTACTGCAGTTCATAAAGCGCTCAAGATATAATTTGAATGGATAGGGTTATGAAATATTGAATCTTTTCTCTAAAAATTAAAGTTTTGCATTATTATTTTTAATTTATTTTAAAACAGGTTTAATAATTGATTATGGTATTAAGTTTTCCATACAACATCTACGCCCATGAACATTCGGGTGGTTTCGGTAAAATGGCTGCTAAGTTTTGGCTGCCAACTTCACCCAGGTTTCATACACTCCTCTTTGGACGATAACCTAACGTTACCTTCTAGCCAAAAATAAGATTATCGATTATCGCATCTAAAATAAATGTTGGCCATTGTTATCATGGAACTAAGTACGTAAAGCTGCAGCTCTTCAACTGTGATTGTACAGAAGATAGACAGGTGGCCCAAATTCTGCTTAGTCAATTGCAAAGACATCATTGTTAAAAAAGATTAAAAGCTTTTACGTGCCCGTTATATAAGCAGTAAGTAGTTTCGGTTTATGCACTGCGATTTATAATACTTTTGTTAACAGCTTTCTATGTGAAAATTGTCTACTATGTACTATACGGAATTTTTTATCGCCTGATTCAGCAATAATTCTTCTTTATTGAATTAAACTGACAATAATAAAGAATTACTATTGAGTCTAGACCAGCTGTTCGTGTAGTGTAGAAAGGATTCAACGGGCCGTTTCTTGAATAATATAACAAAGGTTGATGTATGAAAACCTATTTCTTTTGTAAGAGGCAGAATGAACTTGTAGACCTGATACGTGATTAAATTTCTTAGGGGTGAGATGTATACCGCTTATGATTCTAACTGGAAATAATCTCAATATCCCCTTCCTTTCTTAAAAAGATAAACCTTTTAATATTTAAATGAAATCTAAATTGAATTGTATATAGAAAGAGGGCAAATATTCTTGCCGAAGACAACATGCAAGCCCCGACCTAACTGTCATTTTAGGGGTAGCAAGTGATCCCTCTTAGTTTAAAACGATGTTACCAATTTGAAGCTTTGTGTTTATTTTGCCGTAACTTTATGTGCATCTACAATTCCTTACCTTACATCTGCCTTCGGCTTGCGCTCTCAAAAGCACTTGTTGAAAATGTTATAGACTATTAACACATGTTTGAATAAAATCATAGTCTGCAACCGCAGTTGACCGAAGTTTAATTAAAGTCAGCCGAGCATCCCTTGATTGGATGAAAATGGATTTTTTGACAATCTGTTTTGGCAAGTGATGCTGTCATTAATTTTGGGAGAGTGACCGTTTTGGAAATTATAACTTTTGCATCTTAATTACATTGCAATCTTATTAGTTAAATTAATGTTTTCTTACATTCGCTTAAAAATTAGTGTTAGCGTATTAGCTTTACTATGAATCTTAAAAAATTATTTCGATTTCTTAAATTTCAAGATCTCTGTTTTATTTTATGAAAGTGGACTATTTTTCTAGATAAATGTTTGTGTTTATTTAAATGGTTTCAGGCATGCTCATTTTTAGGTTTTATTTTTAAATGTAAATACGTCTTTTAAAGATTAAGCAAGGCTAGCGAATTATTACAATTTAAGTTTTATTTCTTATTTTATTATTTCGTTATTTGTTAAGATATAAAGGTTATCTTTTATGTACAAATTGTCAAGCACATGCAGAAAACAACCAAAGACTAGCTTCGATAAAGTTTTTTAGTTCCTATAATAGATTCTTTTATTTTAAATCCTTGAATATTGATTTATTTAAGTATTTATTACATATCCTGTTATTTTATCGGTATATACTTGGTCCATTTTCAAAATTGTGTATTCATATTTGCTTTTCATGCTCGAATATTATTACTAAAAAAAATTCGCCTCTGAATGCAATTTTCCAATTCAATAACATAAAATTTAATTAACAATTATAGATAATAGCCGCTTTTAAGTTAAAATCTTTCAAGAGAAAAGATTTTTCTTGAATTACAATTACCGCAGACAAAAGTTTGTGTCGTTCGATGCTGTGCAGAAAACAACCAGGGATGGTTCTCGCTCTTTAATTTCAATACCTTAAAAGTAAAAGATATCTTACGGGCTCTACTACAACTTAGTATTATTCTGTTAGAGAATAGTCACCCGCTGTGTGTGTTGGAATTAGAAGGATCCCAAGTATGCAAATTTTAGTTATTTAATTTTTGTAATCGGTTGTTGGATATGGAGTAACCATCTGTATTGTAATGTAAACGAAATTATGATAATTCCTTTTTTAATCCGCTATTCTTCATTTTGCAGAAAAAAACTATGGTATCAGACCCCAGTTAAACTAGTCAACGACGAAAATATTGATGTTAAAAACCTTAATCCACGAATGAGTATTATAAGACTTTTCATGTTGTTGTAACTTAATTGTAATTGAAGTTATTAACTGCAAATTTTAGTGATAATACAAGTAGTGTATTGACATTAATTTTGATATTTAAACCAGGAGTGTAAAACTGTTTATTTAAGTTTTAGTATTTGTAAGCCTAATGCATTCGGCAAGTTTATTTATTAGAATTACTAATTATTATAATGGCAAGCATCAACTGTAAAGCGTGAAAACCATAGCCGTTCACACGGATGAATAACATTGAACTCTACCATAAAACAACTTTAAACACACAAAGTGCGGGAAAAGAATTTTCAAAATGAAGGAAGATTGAACTTTAAAAATAAGTTCGAAAAAGTTGGTAAGCTAAGTCAAGAGAGAAATGATCTTTGAGTGACAGCGGACGTATTGCTAGTGGTAGACGGTGGGCCCTCGCTTGCTGTTTTTAAATTATTTTAAGCTTTGCTGGTTAATCGGACCGGAAAACTCAAGCGCGCGGTTGATTGTTGAATTTAAATCGTGTCGGTGGTACATCAATTAAAGAAATTATGGAATGAAAGGGTGATTAGTGGGTTTTTATTTTGCAACTAAATGTTGGAACTTAAATAGATTGAATGGGGGATTTAACGTGTCGAGGAAGTGAACGAGTGAATTAGTAAAGTTACCTAGAATTCTTTAGGCTTTGAAACCGTGAGTACTACCTGAGCATTTTTTGTTTATTTTATTGTTTACACTTGATAAATATATGCATGCGCACTTGTACATATGTTGTAATTGGTTGGTAGGACGACGGAATTAGATTGTTTACATTTAAGTACAATAGTATTGGAAAGTAAGTTTGAAACTTTTGAAACGTTAAGAAGATGTGTGTATAATTTAAACGCAAGCTTTATTTGTGAGATGTATTTGCTAGTTAATTTTTATGGGAAAGTTATTTGTAACAGACATTGGAATGGTTAAAAGCAGAAGTTGATATTGCGTTATTTTCTATGTGTTGAATTTAAGGAAATTTCCAAATAAAAGGGATTTAAAATGTCGATAAATCAATCTAGGAAACTATAACAATGGAATGCTAGTATTATATACAGATAAATATTTTTTTAAGAAGTTTTGTTAATAATACTTGACCAATTGGATGTTTAATTAAGTTTGCTTATTTTTTAGGTTCATGTTTCTATATTTCCGGAATTACTGTTCATAGAGTTTAAGCTAAATTGGAATTATATTTGGAATTATTTATAAGAGAGGCAAAGATAATAATTGTGAAAGTTAATCTAGTTACCCTAGTGATGAAGTCAGATATAGGGGAAGTCGTTATTTTGAAAAGTTATTTAACAGAAAGTTCAAGAGTGTTTTTAAGGTATGGTTGAGAAAGGTCAAAGACAATGTGATAAGCTTTGAGAACGTCGAAAGCAAGAAGACCTATCCGGAATAACCATCCTTGGGGTAGCGAAAATATTAAAGGAATTGCTGGGACAAAACAGATTAGCGTCTCATATTTTTCACAAAAAGTAAAGGTTTTTAGGATAAGTCGTACAAGTAAGGTAGTTTTGTATTTCGGCTAATTTTACATGTTTGTATTTTAATTTCTTTATTTTTTCCTGTAGTTAGCCGGTGACCCTTAAAATTGTAACAGTTATGGATACGGTTACAGTTACGGTTACAGTTACGATTACGGTGATGGTTATGGTTGAGGTTACGGTTACGGTTGCGGCTGCGGTTGAAGCTACGTCTACGGTTGCGGTTGCGGCTACGGTTGCGGTTGCGGTTACGGTTAGAGTTCGTTACAGATACAGTTATTTTTAAAGTTATAGTTATAGTTATAGTTACAGTTACAGTTACAGTTGCAATTACAGTTGCAGTTACAGTTGCAGTTACAGTTGCAGTTACAATTGCAGTTGCAGTTGCAGTTGTAGTTGTAGTTACAGTTACAGTTACAGTTAAGTTGCAATTACAGCTACAGTTACAGTGGCAGTAAGAGTTACAGTTACGGTTACGGTTACGGTTGCGGTCGCGGTGGCGGTCGTGGTCACGATCATGGTTCACGGTCACAGTCGTAGTCGCAGTCACAGTTACAGTCAAAGTCACTGTTACAGCACAGTTACAGTCGCAGTCACAGTCACATTCACAATCGCAGTCACAGGCGCAGTCGCAGTTGCTGTCACAGTCCCAGTCACAGTCCCAGTCGCAGTCACAATCGCAGTCGCAGTCGCAGTCGCAATCACAGTACCAGTCATAGTTACAGTTACATAACGTCATTTTTAACCGTAACAAACCATTATTGTGTAACTGTATTATAGATCGTTTGTATACGTTGAACTTTTGATAGATGTATAATTGTAAATATCAACGTTAATGAAGGTAGGTACTATAAGTGTGTTTCTCGGTCCTTCTCCTTATTATATATTATATATTTATGTGAAGCATAATTCTAAAATTTTAACGTTAGATTATAATACCCAACTAATTGCACGTTACAATTCTCAGGACAAGAATTTAGGTTATTTTCTATCTGAGCAAGAATAGTAGAAGTATTCAAAAGTAAATGCTTGACATCCAGCAACACCCTTTAAATAGGACTTAACCGATGTTGCACACGTTTCCAAGATGTACCCAAAATAAAAATTACATACAGCTACAAAATGTGTTATACTCTATAATACTAAATTATTGGCAATCCTCGATTTGATATTAAGAAAGAAATGATGAATTTGTTCTAACTGTGAGTGAATGCTAGAAAAGAGAATCGACCATTGTTGAAAGATAAATGTAAGAGTTTGACTCGACTATGCAGCGAGAATGGTTTTAAAGAGAGGCTCGTGACAAATTCTGTAGTGATATCTTTAAATACAATGCAGACAAATACTGCTATGCCATATCTCAAAAGTTTGTCGCCGGGATCTAGCCGGTCCTTAATAAAAACGTCAGTGTAATCAACTTAAGGTACTGTAAAAAGAGGAGAAGAATTTACTTTATGTCTAGTAAAGGTGCTATAAAAGGATTTAATAGTTGAGGATTTGCACTAAAACAAACAATTTGACCGCGTACTTTTTTCCGAAATAAGTGTTTACTAGAGCTATGTAAAAAAAACCTCCCGTAACGGAGCAATTAATAATTAAGGCTCAGCAAGACATATAATTTTATGCTCATATAGAAAAATAGGTTTTGTTAAATATTGATGTTTGGATAGAATTTAAGGATGTTTTTTGTTAGAAGAAACCTATAAATTCTGAAATCTGCCATCAACTTGTAATAGCATTTTCCCCATCTGAAAAGGTATTTTTTGGAACTTTGCCTTCTGGGAATAACCCTATGATTTGTTTAAGTATTTGATTTCATTCGAATAATGTACTTGCTGAGCAATATACACCAAAGTATTAAGAGAATTTTGTAATTTGTGTCTGGATGACGCCTATGATTCTTTTTTGAGCACTGTTTTAAGATGCATCAAAAACAAAGTGAACGAATACATTGAGCAAGTACTCGTTTTAGCTACAATAAAGATGAGTAATATTCGATTAAAATTTAAATTTCATGAATGTATAATCGTAGCACTTTTAATTTTGCTTTTTTCAAATCGGCAAAATTGTTTAAAATTTCAACTGATGAGCCTAGCCATTGGGTGTCTGGCTATTGAAGCCAGCTTAGTGCGTGCCACCAAAGTGGATTGTGTAATAGATTTTTTGGAGGAACATTCTGGAATAAAATATCTGCAAGGTTATTCTCGCCTTTTACATGTTTGTATTTAGCAAAGCTAGCAGTGGGTTGTATTGCAGAAACTCAAATAAATAACGAAAATTTGTAAAAAATGGGCGTTATTTAATTTAAACAACAGAAAAAATCTGATCACATATGAAGTGAATGTATTAGAATAGTCAGGGAATACTTGACTTGTTGGCTAATTAAGCGAAAACTTGTTGCAGGTGTTTGCAACGGTAAATTATTAATTGGAATTGCCCAGAAAAGGCGGAAATCCCGTAACTAAATAAAGGTACTTCGGCTAACTACAGTAATTCGAGATGGGTGCCTATAGAAATAAATAAGAAGATACACAAAATTGAAAAATAAAAAATTTATCTGGGTGCAATTTCAAGTTACGTTACTAATAACACATACCTTGAAAGACTTTTAATCAATCAAGAATCCCTTTAAGACGACAAACAATTTGGGAAGATTTTAATTACATTAACCGCTAGGTAAAATAAATTTCTCTTTTCAAAATGTCACCTTATGTTTGAACAAATAAACAACAAATTTCAGCTTCTTACTTCACCTAAATCTATTTTATGATAACATTATTTCATCATTCCTGTGAATAGGTATACATATAACAATTTTATATTTACGTCAGTGACTTAGGGATATTTTTGTAAACAAATACATAAAAAAAAATAATGGTAAAATTTCATTATTAGTTCCTTTTGAACGAATCATAATCTTTATAATTAAATATCACAATGAGTTGCAATTAAACTTGCAATATCCAGATCTTATAAACTTAAGTATTTAACACTCTGCTGTACTTCAATAATTTATAAAACAAAAATCATACATAAATGCCACCTAAAAAACTTATAATTCTAAGAAAATAAGACTTACAGTTATGCCTTCAGGTGACTAAAGAGGTCAATTAAAGCTAAGAGTAAATTAACTAGTAATCAGGTGCTTATTTCCAAATTGTCTTTGATGGGAACCAAAGTGTCCCATAGGATTTCCTACCACAAAAGCTAAACAAAAACCACGTGCCTATGACTTGCAGTTTTTAGTCACTCTGTATTAACACACTGAAACATTTTTACCTTGGATGAAATAATATAACTACTTATCTGTAATGTAATATTCGTGAATCTTATCAACAAAGCGTCTCTGGTCTTTTCTACATTGTACGAAGAATTTAAAAGACAGCTAGCTTATCTAATCGTTTCCACATAAGTTGAGTAACTGTACATACCTCTTTATTGTTTATGAACCACGTTATGTGCGGAGATGGTCTTGAACTGCTCGAAGTGCAATTTGCTTCCATTATGTCACCTATTTGGTACTCTTCCTTGTTGAAAGTTATAAGAGGGTCACTTTGTTGAGGCTCTGAAAACATATGCATGGCAATTAATTTATAGCATAATTAGTAAAAATTTAAGCAATAGCTAATACAAAGTGGGAATTTGCTTAAACATAGAAGGGCAAGAACTGAAACGATTAAGGTGAGGTTAACCATGTGCACGCAATATAATAGACACTAATAGAAAAGTAGTGAATGTACACACAATTTTTATTAAAATATTTATTAGTAATCTACTATAGCATTTTAGACCAGCCATCTTTAGTGCTGTGTAATATTTAAACTAAAAATGATGGATATAAGTGGGAAACAATCACCCACTGACAGGCACGTAGTCAGAAGGAGGACAAAGTGTGCATGCCCTACCTCTAAATTTATCAACCCATCCGAGTGCCCATACGTGACATATAGATTTTGGATTTAAAGTAACCTTACGTGTTAAAAAATAAAGCAGGCAATTATTGGAATAGTATACAGGGGTCCTGTAACAAGAAAACTAAATTGTAACAAAAATAAAAGAAGCAACGGTATGACATAGATGTAATTTCATTAGACGCAATTGAAACACGCGAATAGTCAAGTAATGTTTAACTAGAATTAAGTTCATTATACGAAATTATTAGAAAATGTGTGCAAGTAGTTCCCACTCAACGATGCAAACTAAGAAGCCTTCATTCTGCAGTTATGATGTATTTCAACTAAATTCTTCGAACACTGAAACTTTAAGATTGTCAAGTCTAGAAATTATTCGCCAAATTCCAATTAAGTTACGCAAATTTGAAGGTGTTAATAATAATAAGTGGAGTGTGTAACAACAAATTTGATTAATTAGAGGTTTCGAAATAGAGGTTTATTTTTTAAAAAAACAATTCCAAGACCCTGTAATCTATTTGGCGCAGCCGATAGGATTCCTGAAGGGCACTAAAAAATTAAAAAATTGGCAACTGTAAATTTTAATTCCTTACTGGAACAGAACCAAAAGGTTGGATGAAGTACAGAAGCGACTGAATCCAATACAGAAGGAAAAGCTATAAAACGAACAATCCAATTATTGTGAGTAACTAGTTCATTTCTTTTATCATTTCAATGGCACATTAATTTTAATAGATAAGTATTAAGTATTAATTTTTATATATGCGGTGCCTCCCGTTAAGCATGCGCTATTGCTAACTTCGTTGTTATTGAAACTACGGTGTTAGTTAAATTAGGAGACTGGTGGAAATCTTTCCGCCAATTGAAACGATGAAAATCAAATAATTTCGAAAATTTCAAAAATAAAGAAGTGAGATCAAATATAGTATCCTGATTTATAATCTACTTTTAGATGCGTTGTTTAAAGAATTAGTATAAAAATACTGAGTATTTAATTTTTTACAACAAATCTCTATTTAAAAGGAAGTGTTACAAAACAAGTTTAACGTCAACAGTACACACCAAATGAGCAAAGATATAACCATCACTTTTATGCATTTTTGGGTATATTTTAACAGACGCTTTGCCGCTTTTAAAATATTTCTGCCGTTGACATACGCGATTATATTTCTGTTATTAATTTGTAGGTATTCCACATTTGCATATTTTTTATTCTAAACTTCGTCTTGAACGTAACATAAAAAAAAAACAGCCGAGCGGTGTTATACCTGGCGATATAGGCGTCCAACGAATTGAGCTGTCTGTAGCTTTCATTTATTTGCAGACAATCTCTGTAATAACATTTCTACGTCACGAAATTGATGAGATGGTGCCCCATTGTGTTGGAAGTAGATCAGTTGACGTTCCGCCAAGTTGACATCGTCCAAGTACTATTCCAACCCTCCAGAGATAATTGGTCAACATATCTTTTTCCTGTTAAGGTACCATCATAAAATGCGGTTTCAATTATCGGACTTCCGGACTTCCAAATATTTACACTAAATTCATATGATGGGTTTTTGGGATCCTTGAGTAATAAGTTTTCCTATTAAAAAATAGTGCATGTTTTTGCAATTAAACATAGCTCTATTCGAAAAATTAGTCTCAACGTTCTAAATAATATACTTTAAAATGATATTGTGAATTTGATTAATATCATACAAAATATCACTCAAAAAACAAGCCTTCGTTCGTTATCACCAGGCAATAGTGATTGGACTGATTGATATTAAAAACATCGTATTTACTCCTAAATTTTCTATAGAGAACTAAAAGGTACTTTCTATCCGACAACTACCCACAGGCAACCTGTGGATGTACCCCTTTATTACTCTAACAGTATGCTTTCTACAATTAAGGTATGTTTCTAGCAAGTCACATTTTTAAATATGCGTGGAGGGCATTTTAGAATAAATTTTTAGCAACAAGAAGCTGTCAACCTATCTATGTCTGTCGAAACAAAACATATGGCACCACAATAACTCAATTCAATTGCCTTTACATTCGAATTCCATAAATTACTTTCCTGAAAACAAAGTTATTTAAGCATAGGCCAATAATGCAAAAGAGCTCTTTGTTTAGAAGATATACAGTGTGTCCTATGCTAAAAGAACACATTTCTTGAAATTATTCATGAACGCGTAATGCAATTACTTTTCGAATTTTACCATTTTATTTACTACTTTTTGTTACGCTAACTTTTCAAAATAGAGCGATTCTGCATTGGTTTTCACCTACCGTAATTAAGTGCCTTCAAAAAATACTAATCTAAACTCTTTTTATCTTATTCTCAAATTATACAAGCTTAACAAGTTCAATAAATACGTATTAAACCGTTATGTATAAAAATTTCCCTCAGTACGTGGAATAAATTTTTTACCGCGTTTATAAATTGTCTGAAAGGCTATCATTAAACCACTTTTAAAAAGCAAGCAACTTTGCTAAATTCGTTAAAACAAGCAAGCGTTTGCTACTCCTAACCACTTTAATAGTTTCTCCTTCCTTGAAATACGTTAGTTATTTTCAATAGGGTATTCTACGAAACATGTTTGAAAACAAATGCTTCATATAAAAGCTTCGTTATATTTGCAGGCGTTCGAGCTCGCTCAAGTTTTATGTATAATAGAACCGTTCCTTCTAATTAAGTTATTCGTGATATTTTTGTAGCGTGAATCGATAATAGTACAAACCTCTATTCTTTTCTAAAAGTCAGACAACTGATTTTCTTGGCTGTTTCGCTGGTTGCATAATCGCTTAGCTGTTTTAAAACATATTTTGCTTTCCTACGCAAAGAACGCAATTCAATAGAATTAATTCTCGTATTTTGCCTCCTTTATTGCTTGCATACTACGAATGTTTCGCCATTGTTGTTTGGAATATATATTGTTGCTTGCTTTCGTAGAATATTTAATATTCTATTGCTGGGAATGGTTTTGTGTTGCTTACCGCTGTCATGTTCAAGCTGTATAGATAAAAGTTCAACTTTTGAAAGGCTATTTTACTTATTCGTCCTATTACTATTTGACTCTTCTTTATACGATTTTAAAATGTCTTTTGTACATAGTGTGCTAGTATAAGTTAAGTAGTTAGTACCAACACCTAACCGTAGACAAATGCAGTAGCATTTACTCGTCCTAAATGGTACCAGAAAGAAGTCGATAGCTCAAGGTACACTAAATTTTTCTGTTTGCTTTATTTGTGTTGCTGTTTTAAAAGATACATTTCTTTTTGGTTGATTCCGCAATAAATTGCAAACTACGTTATCAAATACACACCTACAACACAAACGAATATGTACATTATTATTAAAGCTTGCGTTAGAACACTTTTTACTATTTACTTCTCTGTGTAAATTAATGTTAACATCAACAACTTGCTATTTAAAATTTAACGTTAGGTTCTTAAATTCTACAAGGTGCACTTCCCAAAGCAGAGATTGCTGTATTATTTCATACATGGATACTATATTATTTCTTGTAGATATTTAGGGCTAGACCATGTATTCTTTCATGCATATATTGACGTGATAAAGGGATCAAAAGAGGCCATTAAAACTTAAATTCTACAAATAAATCTCACCAATATATAAAAAAATCCGGAAATTCAGAAAATTCATGGTTACACCTTGTATAACACAAGCTTACCTTTTTTCAAGCAAAAAATGCAATTTCGTGTGTAAATAATCACTCTGTATAATAAAGGCGTATTGTAAATATATAGCAATTAATGGACAGGCAGGGGTAGGAATAGTGTTAGGTAAAAGATTAGAACGTAAAGTTAAAGAGTACTTACAATTTAGTGATAGAATAATTATGGTTAGATTGAGTACAAAACCCACAGGTTTACATGCCAACAACTCAGTACGAGGATGAGGAAGTAGAAAAGGTATACGAGAATATAAATAGTATGGTGAGAAAAGTAAAAGGAGATAAAAATTTAATAGTTATGAGCGATTTTAATGCGTCAGTGGGAGAAGGTAGTGAGGGAAAAATTGTAGTAAAATTTGGATATGGCAGACGAAATGATAGAGGAGAAAGATTAGTTGAGTTTTGCAAGGAACATAGATTAGTAACTGTAAACACCCTATTCGAACAACATGTTAGGAGAAGATATACCTGGAAAGCGCCAGGTGATAGGGCTAGATACCAAATAGATTATATTTTAGTTAAACAAAGATTTAGAAACCAAGTTAAAAACTGTCGTAGTTATCCAGGGGCTGACATAGATAGCGATCATAACTTAGTTAAAATGAAGTGTAAGCTAAAATTCAAAAAATTCAGAAAGGTTAAAAGAGAGGGATGGAATCTAGGTAAGCTTAATGATAGTGAGGTAAAAGAGAAATATATACAAGTATTAGATAATAAGATCAAAGAGATAGCTATAGGAAGGAACATAGAAAATAGATGGAAAAAAATAAAAAGGGCTGTACATGATACAGCAACACAGACTATAGGTAAGAAAAAAATAGAAGCGAGAAAATCCTGGGTAACAAAGGAGATATTAGATTTAATAGAGAATAGAAGAAAGCTTAAACTTTTCAGAGAATTGGCTAGTGAAAGTAAACAAAATATAATACAGTTAGAAATAAGATAGTACATGAGTGTAGAAAAGCTAGAAATAAATGGATGGAGGAGAATTATTGTAAGGGAATACAAGATGATTTGAGAGTAGGTAAGACAGACAGTGCGTACAGGGCAGTTAAAAAGTTTTTCGGGGAAGATAGGAAAAAATATAATGGTATTAAAGACGAGAATAATGAGCGTCTAATAAATAAAGTTGAGGTAGCAGATAGATGAAAAAGATATTTAGAAGATTTATATAAGGGAGACGATATGGATGAGTTAGAGAACGACCAAGAAGTAGATATGGGGTTCTCAATATTAAGAGAAGAATTTGATAGAGCTGTTAGGGATCTTAAATTAAATAAAGCGCCAGGGATAGACGATATACCCGCAGAATTAATAAAATTTGCAAGTTAGAAAACATTAGACAGATAATATGAACTAGTAAAAGTAATATATGACACAGGTAAGGTTCCAATAGATTTCGAAAACAATATTATTATCCCAATCCCAAAAAAGTCAGGAGCTGATAGGTATGAGAATTTTAGAACGGTTAGTTTAACTTCTCACGCTACCAAAATATTAACAATAATAATTAAAAATAGAGTAGAAGCTTTGACTGAGAATTATTTAGGCGAAAACCAATATGGTTTTAGTAAAGACAGAGGAATTAGAGAACCGATACTAATGATTAGGGTAATTATCGAAAAAAGATTACAAAAAATAAAAAGACTTATTTCGTGTTTGTAGATTTAGAAAAAGCATTTGATAGAGTTAATTGGATTGTTATGTTCAGTGTTTTACGAAAAATAGGAATCTCTCATAGGGATAGAAAAATTATTTACAGTCTATATAAAAACCAAAGCGTAGTAATTAGATTTGATGAATTAGAAAAGGAAGCTAAGATCAGAAACGGTGTTAGACAGGGCTGTAAACTATCTCCCTTAATTTTTAATGTTTATATTGAGGAAGCTTTAAACTTAGCTAGAGAAGAAAAGAGATAGGTGTTAGTGTACAAGGACAGAAAATAGACATGTTACGTTTGGCAGATGATATAGCTATTATAGCAGAGTCTAGAAAAGAGTTAGGAGAGTTTTTAAATATTTTAGATGAGATACTACAGAGTAACTATAGTATGAGAATTAACTCAGGAAAAACTAAGATAATGACAAGTGAGTTACAGCCTAGTTCTAAACCAAAATTAAAAATAGGTAATACCGAGTTGGAGGAGGTAGATGAATTTTGCTATTTAGGTAGTATAATTACAAAGAATGGACGTAGCAGAAGGGATATAGTAGCTAGAATAGCTCAAGCTAGAAAAATATTTTTAAAAAAGAAAAACTTACTAATAGCTAATAGTATTAGTTTAGTAACAGAAAAAGTTTCTTAAATTCGTACGTATGGAGCGTTTTACTATACAGTAGTGAGACTTGGACAATTAAAGAGGTAGATAAGAAAAAGATAGAAGCTTTTAAAACTTGGTGATATAGAAGAATATTAAAAATTAGTTAGACAGATAGAGTAACAAACGACGAAGTTTATAGAAGGATAGGTGAGGAACCCTGTATGTGGAAACAATTAAAGGTCAGGAGAGATAGAATGATAGGGCACCAGTTAAGACATGAGGGACTATTTAGTAAAGTTTTAGATTATAGACTAACAAATAAAAATAAAGGCGGAAGGCCTAGACATAACTACATTAGTCAAATTATTAGAGATTTAGGTTGTGAAGGGTATGTAGATCTTTTTAGACTAGCTCAGAATAGAAAAGAATTTAGAACTGCGTCAAACTGACCTTAAGTAAGTTTGAAAACAAAACAAAAATAAAAAAAATCAGTTAACTAAATGTCACCATGACATAACTCACAATTAGTTAGCGGTCTGTCATGTTGGCAGCGATTCGTTGCTTAAGCTTGACTATAACATATAATTTAACACTTTTTCTTTTTTTGGAGGGGATAACCAGGTAATATTTTATTTCCTTATAAATGGGAATCATGTAAACATGTTGGAGTTCTTTAACAACCATCAGGTTGCTAATATCTATGTAGAGCTAGGTAGATAGGAAAAAGATAGAAGAGTATAGGAAGACCTTGACCAAGCTATATTAGTCAAATTATTAGAAATTTGGTTGTGAAGGGTATGACAAACTTTTTAGATTAGCACAGAATAGAAAAGAAGTTAGAGCTGCGTCAAACCGACCTTAAGTAAGGTCGAAAATAAAATGATGATGCACATTATAAAAGGAATTTCTTAATTTCTGAATATCCTAGTAAATTTTAAGACTGCATGCAAAGTATTGCCAACGTATTAAAAGCCTACAAATACAATGATGGTTTTCTGATTCGGTACGTGCGCTTTCTTTGTTTAGCTAGCAGTTTAGTTTCTACAGGGATTTAATGCATTTAAAGTATACTTTGTTATGCTGACGTCAAATGTATGGAAGGAAAGGATTTAAAAGCAGTCGAAGTTATTGTTGCAACCGCTTCAAATGGTGGTATGGTATTTAGTTATACTGATGAATCTGATGTATCGCCATTCAAAACAAGTTGTAGATTTATTTTTCAAGATACAAATCAAAGTGCCGTCCTCTTTTAATGATATAAGGCTTTTGTCTTTACGTTGACTTGAAATATAGAGAAGTTGTGTTTTTAACTCAATTTCTTAATTGAATGCTGATTTGTAATAACCAAGGACTGGGCAGATAGGATGGTGCTGAAAATTATAACCGTAGCTATTACTTTGGGAACATATATACCTTCATCATCATCAGGTCTTCAGTCCCGGAACTGGTTAGACGCGTACCTTCATTGTTTCTCTGAACTAACCTACACATTTCCCTGAAATTTGCACAGTCTGCATTTATCATTATCTGCGTGAGAATGTCTGATCTCGGTCTACCTCGACCTCTTTTTCCTATCTCTGCTTGTAATATATATTGTAGCATTCTCCAAAAATGCCTTAGAACTATCTTGTCCTTTGTAGTACCTTCGGGTGGAGCATTGGAAAATCACATGTAAGGTATGTGAAGGGCCGATCCCGACATGGTCCGCTTCAAAAATGTTAGGCATAAAAATACGCCTTTGTTTGGATGAGAGGTAAAATGGAGGTCCCGTGTGTGAGTGTTGTTACGCATGTTAAAGATCCTTACCTTGCGTGGAACAGCAAGGGTTCGGAAAAATTAAAAATTTTTCAGGTAAAAAACTCGCTTCCTGGCCAATGTAGTACCTTCAAGTGGAGCATTGGAAAATCACATATAGGGTATGTGAAGGGGGTTAAGCAGCCTGTGGCTGGCAAGGATCCCCCAACACTTAGACATTTGCCGAATTAATAGTTTTTTAGTAAATCCTTTCGCACTGGTTAGATTTGGGATAGAATGATAGCTAGAGGTGTTTTATATAAAGTAATCTGGATTAGTTAAAGAAGGATCACCTCGATATTTATGGTTTCCAGGAACACCTTGTTATGCATGGATAGAAGCTTCATTAATCACCATTGTAATAGTATAAATGCAAGACATAATAAGGATAAATACTTTGTGTTCACATGATGTAAATGCACTTGCCATTTGTTGACTGGATAATACGTCTCTTCTGGTCCACAGTTCACAACATTCCGATACTGAATGTCAATGTTAATAGATAGCTTCGACTTTAGATTCGCACTGCACTGTTGCCGGACCGCACACTATACACTTAAAGTTACGAATATAGTCTTTGCACAATGTATTTACAGGAAAACATAATATAGTCTTGCATGATGGAACATTCCGCCCACTAAATTCAAGGAATTTGGGAAAGAAGGGATTAAAGAAGTAATGCTGATATGAAGAAAAGAAGAAAAAAATAAAAGAATAGAAGAAAAAATACAGACATTATTAACATAAAGGGAAATGGCACGGTTTGACCATGAGTCGTTAAAAAGTGCCATTATAGGTTTGAACATCTGAAACACGGGCATACCATCGCGGCCGTGATATAAACGGGTGATACGCCCGAGTTTCCATTGTAGTGGGGGTAACTGTTCATCCTTGATTAAAACTAAGGTGTTGGCAGTGAGTGGATCACCTTGATTATGCCATTTTGATCTCTGACGTAGAGTATTTAAGTATTCTAGGCTCCAGAGCAACCAGAAATCCTTATGCATTCTTTGTAATAATCTCCAACGATTACGTGGGGGTATTTTAATTTGAGATAGAACTTCATCTGGAGGAGTCGCTAAAGGTTCCATTGTAAGAAAATGACCTGGTGAAAGACACTTCAGATCATTTGGGTTGGCACTTAAGGCACAGAGGGGTCTAGAGTTTAATAACGCTTCTATTTGGGTAAGGACGGTGTAAAGTTCCTCAAACGTGAGTACTTGTACCCCGATTACACGAAAAAGATGAGTTTTGATATTTTTAACGCCGTTTTCCCAGAGACCGCTAAAGTGGGGAGAGTGTTAAAAGATCAAGTGATACCTTCTTGTTTAGTACCATCTTGCATATAAGCAAGCAGTTGATTGTTAGCTCCTACGAAATTTGTACCGCAATCGCTGAATATATTAGAGCAACGCCTTCGACGAGCCACAAAACGTCGCAACGCAGCAAGAAGTGCGGCAGGAGACAAATCAGAAACAAGCTCAATGTGTGTAGCGTTGGTGGCAAAACACAAATATGCAAAAGTAAGACTTAAGAATTTTTGCTTTTCTTAAATTAGAAACCTTAGTCGAAACGAGTCCTGCATAATCTACACCCACCCAACTGAATGGCTTAACTTGGTTCACTCGAGCTGGGGGCAAGTAACCCATAAAGGGTGTCACTGGAACCGGCTTGGTGCCAAAACATTTAATACACGAACAACGATAAAATTGAATTGATTGTTTGATCGAAATGATCAAAAAGATTTGCTGAATTAAGTAAGCTGTGGTTGAGAGGCCAGCATGACAATATTTATGATGAATGGACAAAATTGCGAGCTCTGTCAATTGGTGACGACGAGGCAATAATGCCGGATATTTTGCAGTGTAAGATAACTTAGAAAGTGCCAAACGACCACCAACCCGTAAAATGCCTTGAGAGTCAAGAAAGGGTGTTAGTCGACGTAAATGTTTTGGTAACTTTGTTTTAGTTTTGATCCGGGAAATTTCTTTGACAAAGACTGTAGCCTGAACAGGTCGAAGAATGATCATAAGGGAATTAAATAATTCATCAGCAGTAAGGGGTCTTGTAGAACGCCGCATGTTTGGTTGTAAAAACCGGTAGACATAGCCCAAAATACCTTGAGCTTTTCGTAATGACGAAAAACCTTCCAGTAAATTGTCAACTATGTTGTCAACTCGACTTCAATAGTTTGAGCAACGAACGCCAAAACCTATTGTTCGGTAGTAATCTCCGGGGTTGAAGTTGAAACAATAATCGGAGGAGGCCAGAACTCCTGCGCAAAACATAGCCACCGTGGTCACGCCCACCAAAGAGAACATGCTAGAACCGCCTTTGGCAAAATACTTCAAGACGCTGGGTCCGCAGAATTGTCAGAAGATTTTATGTGAAACCATCTGTTGGGTGAGATGATTTGCTGAATATGGCTAACACGATTAGCAACAAAAGTTTTCCATTGAAAAGGAGCTGCGCGAATCCAGCTGAGGGCCACTGTGGAATCGCTCAAAGCAAATATTTCAGAAATTGTGATAAGTTCTTAATAGGCATCTAACATTAAAACAAGTAGATCAGACAACAAAATGGCAGCGCATAATTCTAGACGTGGCATTGAGATACGTTTTATTGGTGCAACTTTAGTTTTAGCTGCAGCTAGAATGATAATTACTTCGCCAGAAATTAGATTTACAAATCGAAAATATATAACCCCTGCATATCCAACCTCACTGGAATTGCAAAAATCATGAGCTTTACAGCTACATGGATCAGTGGGAGGTAGACAGCGAGACATTTTTAGAGTAGAAATAAATGGCAACTCCTCTTGATATTGTTGCCACTGAGATAGCAAATCGACTGGGGGACTTTCGTCCCAGTCTAATCTCAACATCCATAAATGATGGATGAGACGTTTAGCAATAAGGGTAAGTGGAGCGAAAAAATCTAAGGGATCATAGATTCTAGCTACTTGGGAAGAAATATTGCGTTTCGTACAAGTTGAGTTACCAATTTGAACTTGAAAAGAGAAAACATCATTGTCAGGGGACCATTGTAGCCCTAAAATCTTGATCGATTCATCAGAGTCGAAACTAAATGTATTTATTTTACAATGTTCGGGGGAATGACCTCTAAAATCTTACAACAATTGGAGATCCACTTTCGAAGTTCGAAACAACCTAAATTTAAAAGTTGAATCATTTCGTGTTTCCAGGATAGTTTCTATTGAATTTGAACCGCACACAAAATCATTCATGTACATATTAGACCTAATGGCCTCAGCAGCCAGAGGAAATCTTTCTCCCTCTTCTAAGGAGAGTTGTTGCAGTGTTTTAATAGCCAAGTACGGTGATGACAACACCATATGTGACGGTATTTAATTGATACATTTGTACAGATTCACTCACCAAAAACCTCCATAAAATTAATTGATATCTTTTATGTTGGCTAGCGATTAAGATTTGCCTATACATTTGTCGGATGTCACAAACAAAAATATAGGAATGAGCCCTAAATTTTAATAATATTGGTGATATATTACTTTGGAGACTGGGTCCCGCCTTTGGAGTCGATATGTATTTGTATACTATAGAAACGCAAATATTTGATAAATAAAGATTTAATTACAATGCAAGCTCGTCGTTGTTTGTAATCGTTAAATAGAAATACGTTTAATTTTATTAATATCTACGAAACACATGGAAATTTATGCTTGACGTGATATTAGTAAGATAATTCCGGCACAAAACTTGACCCATAAACAATACACGTTTGTTGATACCGGAAATTTTTGGGAACTTTATTATGAAAAACAAGAGAATGTATTATCATAGCACTAATTCAGATATGGCTCGACAGGATCAAATGGATAAACTTAGGATAGAATGATAGCTAGTGGTGCTTTTATATAAAGTAATCTGGATTAGTTAAAGAAGAACCACCTCAATATTTATGGTTTCGAGGAACACCTTGTTATGCATGAATAGAAGCTTGCTTAATCACCATTGTAATAGTACAAATGCCAGACATAATAAGGATAAATACCTAGTTTTAACATGATGTAAATGCACTTGCCATTTGTTGACTGGAAAACACGGCTCTTCGCGTCCACAGTTCACAACGTTCCGATACTGAATGTCTATGTTAATAGATAGCTTCGACTTTAGGTTCGCACTGCACTGTTGCCGGACCGCACACAATACATTTAAAGTTACGAATAAAGTCTTTGCACAATGTATTTACAGGAAAGCATAATATAGTCGTGCATGACGGAACACGCACAATTAACTTTAGTTAAGAATATTGCAAGACTAATACCTGTAGTTGTTTATAATAATCATCATGTTTAAGTGCAGTTATTTTTTCATCATTAGTTTTTCAATTTTGGGACTGGTTGCATGCGTACCTCTATCGATTTCTATTCTGAGCTAGCCTACAATTTCCTAAAATTTCTACAGCCTACATCTTTTACTATCTGTGTGCAATAGTCTAATCTAAGTCTACCTCTATCTCTCTTTTTCCTATCTCTGCTTCTAATATATTCCGCACTATTCCTTCATGTCTTAGTATGTGGCAATCATCCTATCTCTCGTACTTTTTACTGTTTTCCACGTATTTCTTTCTTCCCTTACCATTTGTAATACCTCTTTGTTCTTGACTTTCTCTGTCTCTGATATTTTCATCATACGTCTGTAGCACCACATTTTAAATTCTTGTACTTTTTTCTGCTCGCTTCTCCTACTGTCCAGGCTTCACAGCCGTACAATGCTGTGGTTCACACATTTGTTTTAAACAATCTTTTCCTTGTTCCTATGTTTGTTGTCTTTGAACACAGTATTGCTTTTTCTTGCTAAATGTAGCACGACTTTGTACTAATCTTTGTTTTATATCTTTTGTACTTTTCCCATCTTGCGTTATTTGGCTTCCTAGGTAGCAGAAATCCTTAACATGTTGTAAGTTCTTGTTATCTATTTGTATCCTTGTTTTTGATTTATTTTCCCTTCCTTTGCATACTAGAACTATAGTTTTATTTTTGTTAATTTTCATACCGTATCTTTCTGTTAGAACTGTTTCCATTTGTTTAAGAGCAGCTTCTAACTCTTCTTCGCTATATGCCAATACCGCTATAGCATCTGCAAATCTAAGCATATCAATTTTTTGTCCCTGCATAGTAATTTCAATGAAATCCTGCATTTGACAGTATTTATTGTCTTTTCAATGTACAAGTTAAAAATTAATGGGTATAAGGCACATCCCTGTCTTACCCCTTTTGTAATATTTATTTCTCCACGTTCCTGCTCTAATTCTATTATCGCAGTTTACTCTTTGTATAAGCTATGCACTATCCGTCTATCCCTATAACTCATTCCAATCTTTTTGAGTGTTTTGAACATTTTTTTCCATTTTACATTGTCGAATGCTTTTTCCAGATCTACAAACCCTATATACACACTATCCCCCTTTTCTATTGTTTTCTCCATTATAACCCTCAGAGCTAAAACAGCCTCCCGTGTTCCCTTGTTTTGCCTAAACCCAAGTTGATCGTATCGTAGTATTTCTTCAGCTTGTTTTTGCATTCGTCTTTATACAACTTCAGTTAATATTTTTGACACATGTGCTGTCAAACTTATTGTTCGAAAATTTTCACATCTATCCGCCCCTCTCTTTTTTGGTATAGTTACTATGATGTTACGTTTTAAATCTTTGGGTATCTCGCTTATCTCATACATATAGCTTACCAGTTGGAAAAGACGTTCTGTTACTGCTCGTCCAACGGCTTTTAGAGTTTCTGCTTGCACCCTATCTGTACCCGGCGCCTTACTATTTTTCAGACCCTTTAATGATAATTCAAACTTATATCTAAGTATAGGATATCCCAAGTCATCATTTTCAATGTCTGATTCCTGTTCTAATGCTGTTAGTTCCTTTCCTGAATATAAATTTCCTATATATTCTTGCCATCTAACCACGTTCTCTACATTTTCTATAATGACGTTTCCTTCTCTGTCGCTTATATTTTTGTTGTATGGGTTTGTATCCCTAAAATTCATTCTAATTAGTTTGTATGCTTTGCCTGTCTCCTATTTCCATCTTAGCTTGTACCTTTTTGCACTCTTCATCAATCCCTTGTTTAGCTTTCCTGCATTTGCGAATAATTTCCCATTTTATGAATTTGTATCTCTGTTTTTCTGTTTCGTCTGGTTTCTTTTTGAATTTTCGTCGTTCTGCTATTAAATTCAGTATATCCTCTGTTATTCATGGTTTCTTATTCTCTTTTTGTACATACCCCAGAATATCTCTAGACGCCAGGTCTAAGCTGGATTTAATGTTATTGCATTCTGTTTCTACTTCCTTAGAAAAGAAATTTTCCTCATATCTTTCAGCAATTTATTTGACTTTAATTCATATTTTTCGTGGATATACATATCTTTTAGTTTTTCAAAGTCAAAGTGCCTTTTTCCGTTTCTTTTTTTCAAATTTTTAAATTTAAGAGTGGCTCATAATTACGATGTTGTTTGTGGTCAGTGTTTATATCTCCTTCTGTGTAGCTTCTATAGTCTTTTACTTGATTCCTAAACCGTTGTCTAACAAGAATGGAATCTATTTGATATCTTCTTATATATCCTGGCATCTTCCACGTGTATCGTCCTCTAGCATAATGTTGAAATGATGTGTTTGTGATGATTAAATTGTTCTTGTCGCAAAATTCTATTAGCCTATTTTCCCTGTAGTTTTTCGTGCCTAAACCAAATAAATTTACTACCGCTCCGTCCCTACCCTCATCTACCACTGCATTCGAATCCCTCGTAATTATTAACTTTTCATGTCCTTTTACGTATCTTAGTATGTTTTCGATATCTTTGTAGATCGCTTCTACCTTTTCCTCATTGTGGTTGGAGGTGGGCATGTATACTTGTATTATTACTATATTTACCGGTTTAGATTCTAATCTAACCATGAGTACTCTATTGTTGCAAAAGTGTAAGTAGTTTTCTACACAGTGCCCTATCTTTTTTCGCATAACTATCCCCACATCAGAATTACTTTCCTCTAATCCTGTATGAATTACTCTAAAGTCTCCACTCCAAAATTCCCCGCCTCTGGCTAGTGACCTTCGCTGATCTCTACTATGTCTAATGCTAACTTATCCATTTCAAATTTCAAGCTCTCTAACTTAGCTACGTGCTTCATCCTTCTGACATTCCACGCTCCGACTTGCAGAATGTTCACGGACCTTTTTTTTTACTTTTGATCACATCCCCCTTAGTAGTCCTCTCCTGGAGAGCCGAATGGGAGACTATTTTAACTCCGGAATTTTTTACCCCAGAAGATACCATTATCTTTAATAACAATTTAAGTACGCTGTGTACTTAGGAGGTAATGTGGTAGTTTTCCGTTGCCTTCCACATAGCAGTAGTGTGTCTTAGAATGCCATACCGACCATTATGGTCTCTGCCACTCTAAGTACCGAAAAATCTGCTGCCTTCTTTCGTTCCATTAACACATCTTTCATTGTTTTGCCCCATGCTAAGAACAACTTAACCTTATTCGGTATAGATTTTCTTGAAGACGTAAAACTTGTTTCAGATATTGCAAATAGTACGTGGAATTTCGCAGACGCCGCAAAACTGAAATTTGTGTTAAATTTTGAAATAATGAAATGCGAGACGCACATTGATATAAATTTCAATAGCACGTTTTTCTTGTTTAGACCGCTTACTAAAAGCTAACGA
Source organism: Platerodrilus igneus (assembly GCA_036346225.1). NCBI lineage: Eukaryota > Metazoa > Arthropoda > Insecta > Coleoptera > Lycidae > Platerodrilus > Platerodrilus igneus. The sequence goes on along the minus strand of JARFIW010001139.1, from coordinate 3,104,480 downwards.
CTAGGGGGAGGGACCACCCCATTTACGGAACACAGAATAGAAACAGCGGACGACCCGCCTATTGCTGTCCCACCATACCGTATGTCGCTCTCTAATAAGGAAGTTTCGCGAAAAGAAGTTGATAGAATGTTTAGTGAAAACGTAATTGAAGAGTGTGAACTACTCTGGGCCGCCCCGGTGGTCTTTGTGCCAAAAAGGACGGTGCAGTTCGTGTTTGTGTAAATTACTGCAAGCTTAATACTATCACTAAACCGGATTCGTATCCATTGCCTTGCATGGATGATCTGTTTCATGCCACAAAACGCACATTTTGTATGTCTATTTTAGACCTAAGATCTGGTTACCATCAAATTAGTGTTCGCGAATCAGATCGTGATAAAACTACTTTCGTGTGCCTTTTCAGTATGTTCCGCTATAAAATAATATCGTTTGGCTTACGAAATGACCCAGCCACCTTCCAACGACTTATTGATACATTCAGACGTGGCTTGGGAGATATGCTAATTTTGGCATATTTGAATGATGTGCTAGTCTTGTCAGAAGCGTTTGACTCGCATATTAATGACTTAGAAAAAGTTTTTGAAAGATCGAGAATTTAAGTTAACTCTCAACTGGGAAAAATTCGTCTTTGCTTGTTTAAGCATAAAATATTTAGGTTATGTTATCACCCCGAATGGAATTCAGGTTGATCCACAAAAAACCTCTGCCATTACTAATATGCCTAAACCACGCAATGTCAAAGATGTATAATCTTTTTTACAGACTTGCTCATGGTATCGATGTTTTGTTGAAGGGTTTGCTGAAATGTCTAAACCTCTTATGATCTCACCAAGAAAAATGTTAAATGGGCTTGGAATGAAAGTCATTTTGAGGACTGATGCATCTGTGTACGCTTTGGACGCAGTTTTGTTGCAAAGGGAAGGGTCCGATGAACACCCAATCAAATACGCGTCAAGATTATTGATACCCGCAGAAAGAAATTATAATTGCACCAAACGCGAAGCTCTGTGTGTTGTATGGAGTCTAAATAAATTTTGAGGATACCTTGACACATCGCCAGTAACAGTTCCTACTAACCATGAACCCCTGAAGTGGTTGTTAAGCTCACGATCGCCCACCAGACGACTCGCGCGTTGAGCATTGATGATTTAAAGTTATAACATTCGGATTGATTACATACCTGGTCGTTGTAATTTTATTGCTGATTATTTATCTCGTCTGTCGTGTGGACATGATACTCTAACCACGTGTGCTGTGTGTCTGGTTACTATTGACATGCCCACAAGACCTGCTGCAGATATTCGTGCTGAGCAATTAAAAGACGAAGAGTTGGCTAACATAATCTGCACGTTTGCAGATAGTTCCTGTCATGATTTTACAAAATAAACCGACCGCGGTTACATCATGACTAATGGTATTTTATACCATTATAATTCTGAAGAGGATAGGGCGAAGCACCATTAGTGGTGCCTGTTCATGAGCGTGAGCGTGTTTTGAAAGAGTACCACAATGCAGCCACTGCGGCCCATTACGGTGCAGAACGCACCTTACAAAGAATTATAAAAGTGTACTATTTTGTTGGCATACGCCGATATGTATACGATTGTGTTAAATCGTGTTTGAAGTGCTAACGGTACAAAGCGAGTAATCAGAAACCTGCTGGTTTAGTTCAGACACCCGTAAACAATCAGAGGTTTGAAGTACTGTCGATTAATCTATTTGGACCTCTTCTCGAATCGACCAGTAGCAAAAAATGGATTTTTATTGTAGAAGATCCTAGTTCCAAATGGGTTGAGCTATTTGCTCTAGTGCGTGCTACTCTAAAAAAATGTGCAAAAGTATTTGTGAATAAAGTTCTCTTTAGATATGGGATACCCCATAAAATAACGAGTGATAACGGTACCAAATTTGTGTCAGCTGTTATGCAAAAAGTTTGCTATTGCTTAAGGATTAAATAGCACTTGGTATCGTTGTATTATCCTGCCGCAAATATTGTGGAAAGGAAAAACCGAGATTTAAAGCCTCGTTTGGCTATTCTAGTAAAAAATAACCACACTACATGGTCTGAGAAATTGCCGGTGATTTGGTTTGCTATGAATTCGGTTTACAGCCAAAGCACCGGTCATACCGCTACTTTTCTCACGATTGGTGAGTATTCCAGTACTTCAGACCAAGTTCAAAATGATCTCCGCGCATTTGTGCAATCGGAAAATGTTGTGCCACAGATTACGTCTTTTTTAAATAAAATGGCTCGAACCCGGGTTGAGGCCAAACAAATTTTTGAAATTCAACAGGATCATCAAAAAATATATGCTGGCAGGAAGAGAAATCCTAATTCTGAATATAAAAAGAATGATAAAGTTATGGTTGCAACTCATACTCAAAGTAACGCTTCAAGACAAGTTACTTCTAAATTGCATCCGCGTAAAGATGGGCCTTACGTAATTATTAAACAGGATTTCGCCTACTTTGTATCAAATCACCGATTTGAAAAATCCCAAAGTGCCCCTTGGTGTTTACCATTTGTCATCGCTAACTACTTACCATGGATTGGAAGATGCACCACGAGTAGTTCCAATTCGGAAGCATGGTAGACCTAGAAAAAGAAATGTTCACTTGTTGTTGACCCCTCTCCTTGACCACTTAGGGGTCAAAGGGGGAGTGTGTAACATATCTTTTTAGTGATAGGGTAACCGACTCTCTCCAGTCGCGACTATAGGTCGCGCCGTGCCGTGCAGTGCGATAGCAATACTAATGTTAATCAGTAATGTTTAAGCCTTTGTGTAGCGTGAAGGTATTTTGAAGCAGCAACTACGTACCTAGACGTAGCCAGAAGAAAAGTAAATACCAGGCTAACTACCAACCGCGAAGAGTGGGGGGGATTCGCTTACATACCAAGAAAACAAAAAAAAAGCACGTCGCCCACGATTATCTATTAACAAATAAAAATAAATAAAGGATTCTGTACAAACAAGCAAAAGCAATAAATTAAGCGTTACAATTTCAAAGCAAACAATTAGGTGATATACACAATTTAGCACTTTAGATACGAAATGCGCATCTCGTATTTTACACAAAATAAAATTAATCAGTAGTAAATAAACATGCGAGAGCTTTTGCAAAGCGTTTTTAAAATTGCACCTAATCCTTTTTATAAAATAAACTAATCCGTAGGAAATTAAGGTTTGAGAGCTTTTGTCAAACATTCTTTTTAAATTGTACATAATACCGTTTATAAAATAAACCAATCAGTAGAAAAGAATAAGCGTGCGTCTGTCAAACATTTTTAACAATGGTCCACCACACATGTAGAGTGATAACATCGATTCGCAGCAACAAACAATAGTCCTACAGTGTCAATTTTTCTTATCACGTAACTACACCAAACACTGATACGGAATATGCTCTTGATATACACAAAAGAAAACAAATTGTATACCTGTATGTGTCTGGATACTTAGCTTATAATCCGTTGAGGGTGCGTCAGTACAGCAACGCCACGGTAGTCAGGATCGATTCGCCCTGCCACCGGAGCTGCAGCAGCGGTCTACAAACAAAAGCAGTCAACGAACAGTTGGGCCTACATAAAGAAAGAACCAATTTGGCTTAGAGCTAAGAGCAAAAAAGAGAATCTGATTAGAATGGGTAAGCGCGGGGAAACTCGCCGAATACACGCAAGATACCTCTTACTTGTCAAACAACAAAACGTGCATCGCTGTAAAAAATATTTCAACGCACAAGCTGCAAAATCAAATTAAAAATTGGTTCAAATAACACGAATTCGAACTGCAAATCCTCGCGTTATCAAAAGCGCGATTAAAACTGGAAAACACGGTTTTCTCGGATAGTTTAACATACAATTTAGACGAAGGTTTAGATAGAAAACACATAAGAAACAATTATAAACGGTCGTAATGTATAACAACTTAACGGATACCTAAAATAGGATATAAACTATTTAATTATAGCATAAACTTGTCGTTTCCAAGCAAGTAGATTTGAGTTAAAATTATTGTAAAGCGGGCTTATATTGAACAGGTACACTATATAGGGTGTTGTAGAAGAATTTAAGAATTGAAACGAAATTTATTCGAACGAGTAATGAATTAACAAGGGAGAAAAAGGGGTATTTAATTTATGTGGAAAAATAAACGTAACAGATCCTTCCCCAGCAAAATTAACAGGTCGGGATAGGAAAACAAAAGTAGGGGAGTAGACAGGACAAAAAAACAAAAAAAAAACCCAAACAAAACAAAAAAGAAAGAAAATTCGCTTCAAACTAAAAGAGCATTCGTTACGGAAACAACAAAAACACAGAAAAAGAAAACCCCAAAATAACAACAAGACCGATCACAACAGATTCCGGATGGTAAAAAACTAAAAGAGACACCAAATAAAATGCGGCTCGAAGGGCCAATAATAGAAACAGAGAAAAAAGGAAGGAAGTAAAGGAAGCAAGCAACGAGGACTAAGATGGAACGGCATGCACACTGAAAAAGTTATCGAAGGGCGGAAGTTTCTTGTAAAGAAACAGGAAGGTCTTCTACCTCAAAAGAAGATTGGTTTCCTGCAGAAATCCAACAGTAAAGGAAAGAAGCGAGAAAGAAAACCAACAGTACCAGCCAAAACAGGACCCAAGGGTCAAGCCTCAAGTATGCAAAGGAACAACAAAGGAGAACGAAAGGAAGAAAGGAAGAGCGCTGGCAAAAGAAACGAGGTACTACAAACTGTGGTAACCAAAACCGAAGAGCCAAAAAAAAGAATAGCTAACTAGACCTAAAGTGACTAAGTCGTGGTTTCCAAAGAAAGAAAAACGGACTAAAAAGCACCTACCACAGGAGCGGATGGACGAAACACAATCGACCTAGGGACCGACAGCAAAGAAGACCAGCAACAGGAGAAAGGAGAGGATTGTGGAACGAAAGGAACTAGAAAAAAAAGAAAAAAACCAAAACAAATAACACCAACAAGTACCAGAACCAACAAAGAAAACTAAGAATCGTACAAAAGAAAATATAACAAGATCCCAGTGTAGTTATGTATGAGTATGTGTGAGAGTATGTGAATGTTGATGTATGAGTACGCGAGTGCATGTGTGTGTGCGTGTATGTGTATATGTGTGTGTGTGTGTGTGGGTGTGTAAGAAGTTTGTGTGTAGGTGTTGTACGTGTATAAAGTGTGGGTGTGTGTATGCGTTGTGTTTGACCGCTGTAGTCGCCTCTTATGACAGGTTGGTCATACCGTGGGACTATTCTATTCCCGGACCCACACGGGTTTACTAACTTCCACAGGACCTCTATCCGTATTAGGAGTCGTCGTCAGTTCAGCTACAGCTGTTGTTGTAGACACGACACAAATTTCTTGAGTAGAATAATATAAGAAAACGGGAACGTGTAAAATTTTGACCGCAACAGTAACAGACATTAAAGATACAGGTTCATGAACTTCAACAGGACCTTCGCAGACTAAATTAGAAGTTATCGTTACTTCAACGACATGTGTGCTTGCAGACACGACAGGAATTTCTTGACTAGAATCGTTTAAGAAAGCGGGAACAACCTCTTCAGAAGCTAGCTGCAAGTCACTACTTCGAAGTATGGTTGTAATGGTGGTGGAGGCACAGTTTGGGGTAAGAGTGAATAAGTAGTGCAAGTAGAAAGAGGAGTAGAATAGGATGGTAAAACTAGAAACGGAAGAAAGTTTGTTCGAAGCTGCATTTGCCGAAGAAGGGTATGTTTTGAAAGTAGTAGCAGGATGACCCGAATGAGGTATAGGAGAGAACGTAGAGTGAGAAGCAGAAGAAATTAGGCATCTAGAGGTCAGGGCAGAATTTGAAGGAATATTCGAAAACCTATTAGGAGTAGGGTGACAGTGTGGACAGCTGTTGCGAGTAACTCCCTTATATCTACAACCATAACAATCGAGTACTTTAGGACACATACAACGGGTCGAAACATGACCAGTTTTGTCGCAATTAAAGCATACGACCTTACGAGTAGAAGTAGAACTAGGAGGAAGAATAGTAGAAAGTACGGAGGATGTATCTGATCTATCCGTAGGCGTAGAAGAAACCTTAACAACTCGGTCATGTGAAGTAAAAGTATTTTTCTCAATTGTAGCAGACTTATAAGCAAAATCCAAGAGTAGGAATTTTGAGTTTAATAAAGTAACAACGTCGTCCCAACATTTGAGGGAACGCTGATGTACGCAAAAAAGAAGTAAAGACTTTCCGGTAAGTAATTCCGGAGTAAAACGAAAGAGTTGCCGAGCAGAAATATTACGCGAAACACTGAATTCCTTAATACGAAACAAGAATTCCGGTAGAGAACTTTCACCTGAAAAATAAACATTCAATTTCGCGAGCGGGTATCCTTTAGTAGGGGTCATAATATTGGCAGCAGTAGAAGTATCCAATTCTTCCTTGGAATCAGAAAAAGATAAGGAACTTCTTCGGTAACGGCGGTAGCTACATTAAGAGTTTGAAGACTGGAAGAAGGCTGTTGACTAAAATCAGCAAAAGTAACACGATTGCATTTTCTAAGAGTCGCCTCAATATCCGAACGAATGGTCTGTAAAGCGAATAATAATTTATTTTTCATAAGGTCTTCCTCTTCAGAGCTAGCCAACATCAATCCACAACGTTGCTGGATGTGAACCCATAAGGAGCGTAAACGGGCAAACTTACTATCAGTAACATCCCAAGTAAAATAGTCAGAAGGAGGTCCAAGCTCAGCAAGCGCGCGTTTAATCGCCTTATGATTCTCTGTACACGTAATTGTATAAGTCCTAAGAGTAAAAAACTGATTCATTTCCACTTAAATCGCGTTGCGGACGGCTACGATACGGCTACGATACGAAGTGCGCATCTCGTATTTTACGCAAAATAAAATTAATCAGTAGTAAATAAACATGTGATAGCTTTTGTCAAGCATTTTTAAAATTGCACTTAATACTTTTTGTAAAATAAACGAATCAGTAGGAAAGAATTATCGTGTGAGAGCTTTTGTAAAACATTCTTTTTAAATTGTACATAATACCGTTTATAAAATAAAGCAATCAGTAGAAAAGAATAAGCGTGCGTCTGTCGAACATTTTTAACAATGGTCCATCACACTTGTAGAGCGATAATATCGATTCGCAGCAACAAACAATTGTTCTGCAGTGTCACGTTTTTTATCACGTAACTACACCAAACGCTGATACGGAATATGCCATTGAAATACACAAAAGAAAACAAATTGTATACCTGTATGTGTCTGGATACTTAGTTTGTAAGCCGTAGGGGGTGAGTCAGCACAGCAACGCCACGGTAGTCAAAACCCATTCGACCTGCCACCGGAACTGCAGCAGCGGTCTACAGACAAAAGCAGTTGGTCTACGTCAACGAACAGTTGGGCATACATAAAAAAGAACTAATTTGGCCTCCAGCTAAGAGCTAAAGAGAATTTGATTAGAATGGGTAAGCGCAGGAAAACTCACCGAATACACGCAAGATACCTCTTACTTGTCGAACAACAAAACGTGCATCGCTGTAGAAAATATTTCAACGCACACGCTGCAGAATCAAATTAAAGAATGGTTCAAATAACACGAATTCGAACTACAAATCCTCGTGTTATCAAAAGCGCGATTAAAACTGGAAAACACGGTTTTATCGGGTAGTTCAATACACAATTTAGATGAAGGTTTAGATGGAAAACACATAAAAGCAATTATACGCGGTCGTAGTTGTATAACAAGTTAGCGGATACCTCAAATAAGGTATAAACTATTTAATTATAGCATAAACTTGTCGTTTCCAAGCAAGTAGATTTAAGTTAGAATTATTGTAAAGTGGACTTATACTGAACAGGTACACTATATAGAGTGTTGTGGAAGAATTTAAGAATTGAAACGAAATTAATTCGAACGATTAATGAATTAACAAGGCAGAAAAAGGGGTATTTAATTTATGTAGAAAAATAAACGTAACACAGCTCTCACGTACGTGTTTCGGTAATGAGCAGGCTTTCTTTGTGTATTAGATACCTTATAAACTATTGTTGTTCATTACTTTTTTTTGTATAAAATTTATAGTTTGTTAGTATGTGTAACATGCAAGGAAGTTGTATGTTCAACGGTTTAGTTTCATTCATTAAATATAGTTACAACGTGTGTGCTTTATTTTTGATAAATGATCGAGTCCTAGCCCTGGAAAATATTATAGGTAGCCGGAATGATAATCCTACTAAAATACTCTACCGCCCTTATAAATATAATTTGTCACATCGCTTATTTTATTAATAGAAACAAACGATAAGCATTCAAGCTACTTTATCATACAGCAATAGCGAAAATTATGACATTCTACTAAGAAGGTATATAGTAATGCTTTGTTTCAAATGAAATTCATCATATCTATTTTCTTCATTGCGCTTCACTGCTTATGGGGTGTCATCAACAGTCATTAACAAATACTAATCATACACATTAATGTTCGATTTTTAACAATAACCAAGACAAGTATGGTAGCAGAAAAATTATCTAAAATTTTTTCTGGCTACAGCGTTTCTTCTGGGTGTTATATTAATCAAACAACTTATAATATTTGTTCCAAAAAGAACATTAAAAAACACTATCGCCTATTATATATTTAAAGGCGTCTTTAAGAATTTTGCCTATTAATATATGTATACAACGTTAAATGGTTTTAACAAACTTTAAAATTATACAGTTGTTAATACTTAATGTTTATTATATCTAACAGTCATTGACTAAAAGCAAAAATTAATTCAAATTTAAAATTGGAACTTGTTTTACCACCGTATTGAATAAAAAAGTGCACATACATATTATATTACATAGTTATATTTCCTAATTTATTAAAAATTCTATCACATACGTTAGCGCATATTATGAACCATTAGTGACTCGCTGCGAATAACAATTACAAATCGCTTAAGTGATTAATGTATGCAAACTACTTATAGTTACTTGTTTATAATAACCTTTCGGAAATATGTTATACCAAATAATTCTAATATTTGGTTTCATTCATAGTACATGTTAAAACAATACTATAACATGTTTTAGAAGGACGCAGTAACTGCCATCGGAATACAAATTGTATGTGATAATTGGCTCTACCAATAAACGGATGTGGCTTAGAATATTTTAGTGGTTTTCCTTTCTCCTGTAGATCCCACTGCTGGGACAGCAGTGGGTCCGGAGCAAAATGGTCCCTGAGAATTTGGCAGTAGTCACAAAGAAAAGGGTTGAAGATTTCGTTAAAAAAGGGCGTGTCTTTGATTTTTGAGAAATGCTACACCGTATGCTTGCAAAATTTTTTTGAACGTCTTTACGATTGTCAAAGTAAAAGGATGTAGCCGCAGGATAAAAGATTCCTCCAGAAATAAAACTAGTTTTTAGTTTTTAAGAAATTAAATTGTTCAAGTGATTTCGATCTTAAAAAAGATAAAGAGTTAATTTACGTTAAATATTCCGCCTGATAGAAAATTCCCAGAAACAATGACAGAACATACCTCTACACTAACAAGACGTTTTTAAAACGAAAAGTTTAATTTGACTTTTAACCAGTCGAAACTGAATGGAATCAGTAATAAGAAAAAGCTCTACTAGGATGCTTGATTGCTTTTTATTCTTTTTCTATCTATTCTTGTTGTCTTTTGGAAATAATGTTTCTGTGTTATGTAACTGTTAAAGACCACGTTCGTTGTCATAAATAAGCACAGTAAATTATTTATAGAAATAATTCTCTAAAGCATTATCTAAGATTCTGGCAAATGTAAAAATAGGTAAATAATTGAAGCAATACGGCGCGAAGAACGTACTTTGTTTTATCTGTAAATCTTGTAAGTCAGAAATAAATGTTTAGTTTAACAGAAAGCCTCACCTATAACTTTTGACAAGCAGTAGCAGTAAGATAGTGGTCATATAAACTTCAAAAGATTACTAAGTCCACATGCATAAACAAGTTTTGAAATTTTAGATTACACATTTTATAAGTACTTTATGATAAGTAAACAATACCTATTACGTTAAGTATCTGACTTTTGGATTCTTTAGTAAATATAGGACATTCCATAGTCACAAGGCAGGTGTATGATCCAGAAGCATCACAGTCTAAATTTGACAAGTACAGCTGTTTTGCGTTGCTCTGTCTTACCTGAAAAATCAAAATTGTATTACTAAAAGAATTTAATATATTTATTATAGCGTTTTTTTTAGAAATTTAAAAGCAAAGCATTTAATCACTAAAGTATACTTTTTCAATACACTATTCATTTAAGAAAACTACAGGTTTTGTTCGCTTAATATATGGGTTATTATAAGATGAGATTAGTTTACTAAAAGGTAAGTAAAATTTCTTCCTATGTGCAATGTAGAAGATTTATGTTGTATAATTGCAATGAAATCCAAGCTCTCTATTAGTGCACGACTTTTATCAAAATCTTACCGCGCAATCCGTGATTGCAAAGTGAATAATATACGTTATTGAACAAATCGGTTTGCCGTCGCATTCTGATTTTAACAGTAACTCGGACATTTACAGTAACGTGTGGTGTTCGCGGCCTTATTCGATACGTGTTGCAGCTAATACGAGCTCAAGGCCATCCAAGAAGCCGTGCTTCAGGTGTCCTACCAGCAGCTATATTATTAGCTTGTAAACAAAGCACAAAGTTAAGCAGCTCCATAGCGAGAGTCCAGCGGCCGTGCTCAGCGACAACTCCTGCGAGCTTACTTCGACAGCAGTAAACAAGGTTAGTTTCTTTGATTTTTTTCCTTATTTTCACTTCAATCACAAAACATGTCTATAACTCCAGACTCGATTAGTGAAATTCTCAAACGTCTTAAAAACAAACGCGCATATTTGAAGCGCAGTTTAACAATTTTACAAAAACAACTTGCAGATTTTAACGATTCGCCTGAAGACATCGATAAAATTAAGCTTCAATTTGCGATTTGTGAACGATCTATAAACAATTATAATTCATTTTTAGAACAAAATTTTGATGACGATTTTGCAGATCAATTCGATGAATGTTTTTTAGAAGATAGTATATCTAAATTGTTTTCAAAATTAAAAATAGATTCAACGAAAATAATTTCAAGGAGACAGGTAAATACATCAGCTGACAGTTTACAATGTCATGCATTTATAAAATTGCCGCCGGCTTCACTACCCAGTTTTAGTGGTCGGTACGTCGAATTCGTAAGCTTTCGTGATAAATTCTATGCTTTAATTGATTCCAATCCTACAATTTCCAAAATTCAAAAATTAGAATATTTGATGTCACCAATCTCAGGTAATGCATATGATGTTTTAAAATTCCTTGAAGTAACGGAATGGAATTACAAGGTTGCTCTAAACTTACTTCATGAAAGATTTGAAAATAAACGTATAATTACTAAATCTTATTTAAAGGCGTTATTTGAATTTCCGAATATTACAAAAGATTCTGATCAGGCCATTCGAAAACTACTGGATGTTTTTACACAACATCTCTGTGCTTTATCGTCTCTTGATCGACCCGTCGATCAATGGGATGATATGATAATATACTTAATGATTTCAAAGCTCCCACACGGCATTCGTTGCAAGTGGGAAGAAAAAATACAATCCAAGGATAACCCATCCTTAAGCGATTTAAAAATATTTTTAAATAACAAGTGCCATGCACTCGAATTTAGTTTAACAAAGGAAACTGCTTCTTCCAGTAAAGAAGAGTTTCGTAAACAAATGGTCTGTAGCGCCTTTGGTAGGTCAACACCCACCAAATCATGCGTATATTGCAATAAATCACATTTTATTTATCAATGCCAAGAATTTCTTAAACTAGATGTTAAAGATAGACTTAAGGCGGTTCAACAAAAAAAGCTTGTATAAATTGTCTACGCGTAGGTCATTCCTCTACTAAATGTAGGCATTGTAATAAAACCCTATAGCCTTTTGTGTTATGGAGTTTTATTTATTAGATTTTTCACTCCTATGTGACCAGCTGAAAGGAACAAGGATGTTTGACGAGGATTTCCAGTAAGTGTAAAGAGCTCACAGCAAGTTTCGGTGGAAAATGGCTCGTAGATGAGGAAACCTCTAAAGGCTAAGCGGCTAGTCGAGCTATTTGCTCTGGGTAGAACATGAGCTGTGGGTCGGGGTTGGACTGCGACCAAAAATGTAAAGAATATGGCGCTACCAAATTTTTGTATACGAAGAAGACCTTACTTAAGTCCCTTGTATAAGGCGAATGCGGAAACCTTTACTCAAATACCGCTATACAATATATTATTGAAACACAATCCCTAAAGTTTTCTTGCCTTATGGCTCGATATTGACCTTTATAGATGCACTGCTACACCTGTGAACAGATTAAAACAAAGATAGCACTGTTTGTGCATTTATATCCAAAATTAATAATTAATTCGAATCAACCCTCATTCATTCCAATCAATAATCATAGTCTTGACCAAATAAAAATCTATTCCTTCAGTTGCAAGTAAGTTATATACAAGACATCTTCTTTAAATAAGTTTGATTAAATTAAATTATTGAAAGATATGCACATATGTACTTGATAGTATCAGTATTTCTCACAGATAAAATATCATAATTTTATATTAGCAATGTCTAGCAAAAATTTATTCTTAAATGAATGAGTATGAGTTTTTTTTTTGAATGTTTAACTTTATATTACAACTTCTGTTGGTTTGAGTAGCACTACTTTAATCTCACATTCTATGACAAAATATTCCACTTAACAATTAGTGAAATGTAAAATGTAAAAATTTAATTCTCTAAGATTTGAATAAATTATGTTTCAAATAATCACATCAATTTTCATTAACTATAGAATTTAACTTTTCCTATTTTCATAATGACATCTACCGTATATTAATTGTATTAATAAAAAGATTTAATGTGAAACTTTATAGGTTCCTGTTGCATAATTTAAAAAATAACTTGTCTGTCATTCACCTAATGAACTTGAACATTACCACGTGATCAAACAAAAAATTATTTGTCTGCTATACCCAATTCTACAGCTGACGTATAAGAAAGCAAATTACATACCAGATGTTAATCCGATGGAAAAATACTTGCTAGGTATATGGACCATAACCGGAATTATAATTGATAATTTATAATTCTTTTGTTTCAGCAACTAAGAATATAGGAATTTCCAATTCCATACAACCAAATTAGCTGCATACTGAAAATTCAACATAACATCACGGCATTCACATTAAATAATTGAAGCACGCCAATTCGACTTTTGAACAAGGTTAAACTTCACATAGATACTAATAAATTTTCATTTCTTGTCCAAATAAATTAGTTATATTTCTTAAATTTCAAAACTAAGATGTACAACTTATCCTAAATTGCACTAAAAATATTGATTTAGTAAGACTATAAATGCAGTAATACTTACTGTTAACCAAAGGCCATTCAAACAAATCAACGTCTCGTCAATTGCGAGCTAATTCCAGCAAGTGTGAACATAAAAATGCGCGTCGCCGAGACGATACCATTTCAAGAAAACAATTTTTAATTTTTCTGTGCTTCCAACACGTGGACTGAATCAACGTCATGATCCTTGAGTTCAAGGAATAATTGACCTCTTCTAACGACAGCTGAGTTGGAAGTGATAAGATGACGTGGGTTGCCGTCTGACAACAAGCGTAATGCTACAATCATCTAACAGAAGGAACTTTTATGATGACACTAACAAAAGGCATCTTTTGTCACCGCGTAATTTAATACTTTCAAATTGAAGGCTTATATTGTTTTTAACAATATTCAATATTTATTTCGTAGATTGTGTAGCATTATTATACTTAAGTTGGTTATTAATGAATTAAATAAGTTAGATATCTGTGAAAATATTGTCAGAAAATAAAATTGTTACAACCCATCACTCAACGCTTCATTCGAATGTTACTGATGACGGTCCAGCAGGGGCTGCCAATCTAGTTTGAATTATAAATAAACCACCTTCCTTAGTATTTTTAACTACCTGTCTGGTAAACATACAAGACGTTGCTGGCAATTACCACGAAATACGCATCATGCTCGACTGCGGTTCTCAAATAAATCTTATTACAGAACAAGCGATTAGCGCCTTATCGTTACCTAGTAGGTATTAACAATAAGGGAAGTGTAGCACGGAATTATGCTTATGCGACATTAGCCTCTAGGGTAAATAACTTTAAGGTCAAACTGGTTTTCTATATTTTAAACGACATCACTAACCGTATACCTCAGAGGAATGTAGATTCTGTTATAATTCCGGACAATCTGGAATTAGCGGATCCTACATATTTTAAGGCAAGAAAAGTACAAGCATTGGTCGGTGCTGAAATATTTTACAATCTTTTGTGTGATGGTCAAATGCGACCCAGTCAGTCAGGTATAGTATTTTAAAATAGCTTATTTGGCTGGTTAGTTACTGGAAGATTACAAACATCTCACAAGGGTGCTGTAAATTGTAACTTAACAATACAGGCAGACTTAGATAGTTTAATACCCAGTTTCTGGGAAGTTGAACAATTCAATTCGCCCCATAAACACATCTGTTCTACCGAAGAACAGGACTGTGAAACACATTTTTAACAAACCTCCCGGCGTGATACCGATGGCTGTTTCGTCGTGTCATTACCCTGGAAGGGTGACCCATTGTTACTGGGTGATTCGTATAACTGCACTAAACGCAGATTTCTCGCTTTAGGGAGGAAGCTTAATAAAAAATTTGAACTCTGAAATGATTATAACTCATTCATTTCAGAATACATCAAATTAAATCACATGAAATGCGTTACAGATACCGTAAATTTTACCGATGCGGGTTATTTTTTACCTCACCACGCTGTGCTAAAAGATAACTTAACAACAAAATTGCGTGTGGTTTTTGATGCGTCATCAAAAACGACATCAGGTAAATCTTTAAATGATCTTCTCATGACCGGTCCGAAATTGCAAGACGACATTTTCCCAATCCTATTACGTTTTCGTACATATCAGTACGTAATAACTGGCGATATCGCTAAAATGTATCGCCAGGTACAAGTTAGTCCCTCAGACGCGAAATATCAAAGGATATTATGGCGATTTAACAAAACAGATCTCATCGATATTTTTGAATTGCAAACAGTAACATACGGTACATGTTCCGCATCCTTTTTAGTCACGCGATGCCTACAGGAAATTGCCAATGAAATCAAACAAACGGAGCCGAAAATCGTCGAGATAATTACTCGCGATTTTTATATGGATGATCTTCTTACAGGATCAAACAATTTAAACGAGTTACACGAAATTCAGAACAGGGTTTCGGAACTGCTCAAGCAAGGCGGTTTTGAGCTCAGAAAATGGGGTTCAAACAGCGAAACATTTTTTATCGGAGTTAGGCAATACTTCTGATAGTAACTTTGTTTTAAATTTTGATTCAGATTCGCACTTAAAAACTTTAGGAATCTATTGGATTCCAAGCTCTGACGAAATTCGCTATTATACGTCATTGACAACTACACAAGGTTGCATAATTAAGCGATTAATTCTTTCAACTATAGCTAAGATCTATGATCCAATCGGGTTGTTAGGGCCTATCATAGTGATAGCTATTCACCAAGGTGAACCTAAATTGAATTCAACCTTTCATCAATTGGTATTTGATAATACCGATTTCAATGTATCTACTCTAGATGGATTGAACATCTTTCATGCAATGGCAGGGATTGCCTGCGTGACCCCTGTAAGCTGTCTGATAAAAGGCAAGGAGATTCCAAGATTGAGAGGCACCTCAATGGCTTTAGCAACTGGGAAACTTGATGTCCTCCCATTGCAGAAATTTGAAAGAATAAGTGCGCAGGCTCAACGACATGGTTTTGGGTACGTTTTCTGATCTACCACGTGATGTGCTTTCACACAATGTCTATGACGCTTTATGGATTTGTGTTAAGCATCTTAGTATACCAGCAATACCTGGATAGAAAGGATATGTGCACATGATAAATAAAGTTCCCCCAGCACCTGAACCTTTGTCGAATTAATAATTTTTCCAATTTATCGTTTCGCACAATCAAAATTAGTTGAGAATATTTCACAACCAATACCTGTAGTTGTTTATAATAATCATCAGATTTAAGAGCACTTATTTTTTCGTCATTGAGTTTTACATCTTGAAACTGGTTGGACTTGTACTTCAGCTTATTTATGTTCTGAGCTAACCTACACCGTTCCCTGCAATTCTCACAACAGCCGATATACATTACATGTGATTTTCCAATGCTCCACCCGAAGGTACTACATTGGCCAAGAAGCGAGTTTTTTTTACCTGGAAAATTTTAAATTGTGCCGAATCCTTGCTGTTCTAAAGCAAGGTAGGGATCTTTAACGTGCGTGACAACACTCACACACGGGACCTCCATTTTACCTCTCATCCGAACGAGGGTGTATTTTTGCGAAAAATGCTCGCCTAACATTTTTCAAGCGGACCGTGTCGGGATTTGAACCCGGGACCTAGGGCGTAGTAGTCACACACATACCACTACACCACGGAGCCGCCACAGCCGATATACAGCTCGACTCCCTAGTATTGTTTTCTAACTATATACCCTATTTCATCGAGATTCAGTGGTATGTGAAAGGGGTTAAGTAGCCTGTGGCTGCCAAGGTTTTTCTAACACTTAGACATTTACCGTATTAATAGTTTTCAAATAAATCCTCTCGCACAATTAATATTAGTTGAAAGTATTGCAAAACCAATATCTGTAGTTGTTTATAATAATCACCATGTTTAAGTACAGTTATTATTTTTATCATTAGTTTTTCCATCTTGCGACTGGCTGGAAGTGTACCTCTATTGATTTTTATTCTAAGCTAGCCTACATATTTCCCTGAAATTCTCCCAACCTACATCTTTCACTATCTGTGTGCACTAGTCTAACTTAGGTCTACCTTTACTTCTCTTTTTTCCTATCTCTGCTTCTAATATATTCCGCACTATTCCCATATGTCTTAGTATGTGGCCTATCATCCTATCTCTACTATTTTTTACTGTTTTCCACATAGTTCTTTCTTTCCTTACCATTTCTAGTACCTGTTTGTTCTTAACTTTGTCTGTCCATGGTATCTTCATCATACGTCTGCAGCACCACATTTCAAAGGCTTCTACCTTTTTCTTGTCTGCTTCTCTTACTGTCCAGGCTCCACAGCCATACAGTGCTGTGCTCCACACATATGTTTTAAGCAATCTTTTCCTTGTTTTTCTGTTTGTGGTCTTTGAACACAGTAGTTGCTTTTTCTTTTTAAATGTAGCACGACCTTGTGCTAATCTTTGTTTTATATCTTTTGTGCTTTTCCCATCTTGCGTTATTTGACTTCCTAGGTAGCAGAGATCCTTAATCTCTTGTAAGTTCTCGTTACCTATTTGTATTCTTGTTTTTGATTTATTATCTCCTCTTTTGCATACTAGAACTTTAGTTTTATTTTTGTTAATTTTCATACCATATCCCTCCATTAGAACTGTTTCCATTTCATTAAGAGCAGCTTCTAATTCATCCTTGCTAAATGCTAATACCGCTATATCATCTGCAAATCTAAGCATATAAATTTTTTGTCCCTGCATAATTTCAAATGTCCTTTTGCATTTGACAGTATTAATTGCCTTTTCTATGTACAAGTTAAAAATTAATGGGAATAAGGCACATCCCTGTCTCGCTCCTTTCCTAATATTTACCTCTTTAGTTTCTTGCTCTAATTCTATTACTGCTGTTTGTTCTTTGTATAAGCTATGTACTATTCGTCTATCCCTATAACTCATTCCAATCTTTTTGAGTATTTCGAACATTTTTTTCCATTTTACATTGTCGAATGCTTTTTCCAGATCTACAAACCCTATATATATATATATATATATATATATATATATATATATATATATATGCGCTTTTCCCCTTCTCTATTGTTTTCTCCTTTATCAACATCAGAGCTAAAATAGCCTCCCGTGTTTCCCTGTTTCGCCTAAACCCAAATTGATCTCCCAGTATTTCTTCAGCTCGTTTTTTCATTCGTCTTTGTACAATTTTAGTTAATATTTTTGAAACGTGTGCTGTCAAGCTTATTGTTTGAAAATTTTCACATCTATCCGCGCCTCTTTTTTTTTGGAACAGTTACTATGATGTTACGTTTGAAATCTTTGGTTATCTCGCCTGTCTCATACACATGGCCTACAAGTCGGAAGAGAAGTTCTCTTACTGCTTGTCCAGCGGCTTTTAAAGTTTCTGCTTGCACCTTATCTGTACCCGGTGCCTTACCATTTCTCAGCCTTTTAAATGCTAATTCAAACTCATCTCTAAGTATAGGATATCCCAGGTCATTATTTTCAATGTCCGATTTCTATTCTAATGCTGTTAATTCCTTTCCTGAATATAAATTCCTTATATATTACTGCCACCTAGCTACTCTCTTTAAATTTTCTATAATGACGTTTCCTCCCGCGTCCCTTATATTTTTGCTATATGGTTTTAAAATTCATTCTAATTAATTTGTATGCTTCGTCTGCCTTTCCTATTTGCATCTTAGTCTGTACTTCTTTGCACTTTTTATCGATCCATTGTTCTTTAGCTTTCCTGCATTTGCGAATAATTTCCTATTTTATGGCTTTGTATCTCTGTTTTTCTGTTTCGTCTGATTTATTTTTGTATTTTCGTCTTTCTTCTATTAAATTCAGGATATCTTTTGTTATCCATGGTTTCTTATTTTCTTGTTGAGAATACCCCAGAATATCTCTGGCCGCCATGTCTAAGCTGGATTTAATGTTATTCCATTCTGTTTCTACTTCCTTAGTATCAGAAATTTTTCCGATATCTTTCAGCAATTCATTTGACTTTTTTAAAATCTTTCGTGGATATTTTTATCTTTTAGTTTTTCAAAGTCAAAGTGCCTTTTTCCGTTCCTCTCTTTCAAATTTTTAAATTTAAGAGCGGTCTTCATAATTACGATGTTGTGGTCAGTGTCTATATCTGCTTACGGGTAGCTTCTACAGTCTTTTACTTGATTTTTAAACCGTTGTCTAACAATAATGTAATCTATTTGATATCTTCCAGTATCTCCTGGCATCTTCCACGTGTATCGTCTTCTAGCATAATGTTGAGATAATGTATTTGTGATGGTTAAGTTGTTCTTGTCGCTAAATTCTACCAGCGTATTTTCCCTGTCATTTCACGTGCCTAAACCAAATAAACGTACTATCGCTTTTTCCCTACCCTCACCTACCACTGCATTAAAATCCCCCGTAATTATTAAATTTTCTGTCCTTTTACGTATCTTAGTATGTCTTCGATATCTTTGTAGATCACCTCTACCTCTTCCTCACTGTAGCTAGTGGTGGGCATGTAAACTTGTATTATTACTGTATTTACTGGTTTAGATTCAAATCTAACCATGAGTACTTTTTCGTTTTTTTGTAGGTAGTTTTCTACACAGTGCCCAATCTTTTAAAGAATGAAATTTATTGGCAAGTGACTCAATATTAGCCACAAGGGCATCTTGTCGACGCGTTTCGCCCTAATTGGGGCTCATCCGGACAGGAGTAGCAAAGTTGTAATATTTAATACAGACACCTTATGGGAAGTACAGCATCACCTAGCCCACAATTTGTGCCTTCGTGCTGTGTCACCTGACTTAGCAGGTTTTATCAACAGTCGGCACGGAGGGGATCCGGTTCAACTGCCTTTTTCCATAGCCAAAAGATTATAATTATAAAGAATATGTAAATTTAATGAGTCTTAAAATAATATTAAAGAAATGAAATTTCATTCTTTAATATTATTTTAAGACTCATTAAATGAAATTTCATTCTTTAATATTATTTTAAGACTCATTAAATTTACATATTCTTTATAATTATAATCTTTTGGCTATGGAAAAAGGCAGTTGAACCGGATCCCCTCCGTGCCGACTGTTGATAAAACCTGCAAAGTCAGGTGACACAGCACGAAGGCACAAATTGTGGGCTAGGTGATGCTGTACTTCCCATAATGTGTTCGTGTTAAATATTACATCTTTGCTACTCCTGTCCTGATGAGCCCCAATTAGGGCGAAACGCGTCGACAGGATGCCCTTGTGGCTAATATTGAGTCACTTGCCAATAAACTTCATTTTTAATATTATTTTAAGACTCATTAAATTTACATATTCTTTATATATATATATATATATATATATATATATTGCCGTGTATCTCGGATAAAAGCATCTCCCCAATCCTAAATGGTCCTTCGTAGGGCAAGTGTAGCTTAGCACACGTCATCAGCTCTCGCCTGCCTACCCTCAAACTTCTGACTATAACCAAATCTCCAATCTTGAATTTTACCCTCTTCTTAATTTTCTCATTCATATGCCTCGTGTATTTGTCTGCCCTTCTTCTTAGTTTTTCTCTGGCATTACATAACAATTGCTGGAATTCAGCTTCTCGAGGCACAATCTGTCAAGGTCTCTCAGGGTATTGCTGTTTCATCTCAACCTCAAAATGTCTCGACAAGTATTTTATAATCTGTCGGTCCGTCAGTGGTGGGTTCAGTTGTTTCGCTACGCTATACTTTCGTATAGCATATTGTTCCCTACTTCCTAAAAATTCTCCTTTAAATTTCCCCGTGATCAAGTCGTCTCGTACCTGGTCTTGTCTGTGGTCACTCCAATAATGTTTCAAAAACCTGTCCTCAAAGTCAGTGTAGGTGTCAATTTCCTGTCCTATTAAATTATACCAAGCTTCAGCATGGTCTTTTACTAAAGTTTTTACAACATTTAACTTCGCCTGTTCATCGTACAAATTACTTATTAAACTTCTAATATTGTTAATGAATATTTGCGGGTTTACCCTACTATCCCCATAAAATTTCATCTGCTGCTCTAAAGACACATTACCTGTTACAAACCTTGGATCATCCCCCATTAAAGTCGCTACATTCTGTTTAATCCCGGTCACTTCTCTCTCAACCTGACCTAACTGATCCTTACACGAGTCCGTTAACCCAGTTAACCCAGTTAATTATGATTAAAGTATGCTCTTTACTTGGCATATTCTTATTACAAACTCAACAAAAACCCATGTACTCATAACAAAAAAATATTTAAATTCCTGAGGGATGTTAATCAGCTTTATATACACCTTTATATTTCTATTTAAATATTACAGTAAAAGTTAGTTATACGTATTACTTCCAATACGCTAAATAATGTAAAATACCATCATAGTTCACTCTCACCCATCACAATAACCTTCATAGTTTATCAACAACAACAAATTCTAAAGCGTTACCTGGAATTTCTTGAAGATCCCTGCTCCGTTGACGATGATGCCATTAAGTGGTTTCGTGGTACTGCTTTGCTCCCGCCTCCAGATATTAGTAGTTGAACACCCTCTAAGTCATGCTGCAATGCTGTCCATACACGATACATCCAACTCCAAATCCAATTATTACTCTTCTTTTATTTTAATTTAGATTAATTCACGTTACATAACGTCACTACACGAGCTTGTTAAAAAAATATATGTGTCACCTCAATAAAATTTAGACTCGGCACTATCCGCGTACAAATTATGAGGCTAACACCGTACTATTTAATTTAAAATAATTTTCTATACTTACAAGCTCATGGTAACTTTCGTACGTAGTCTGAAGCGATCAAAATACTAAGGGTTTTATTATATTTTTAAAAAGTATTTATACAATTTACGCTGCCACCTCTCGGCCGCATTTCACGCGGAGTCCTTCATTTACAATAATATTTCTTAAAATTTTGGGTTCAACCGTCTCCTAAATCCCCGAAATTCAGCGCGTCGTTACGATACTTTCCAATAAACCCGACTTCAAATATTCTCGTGCTTGTCTGTTGTACAACTAACGATATCGACCAATAGTATATGCATTGACATCTTAAAAATCCCGCCTATATTAACGCTATCCCTTGCTTATGCATATCATATGTTTCCTTCTAACCTTGTTTGAGTGGTAGAGAATCGATATTACTGTCCGCGTTCTACAACTCTATGTGGACCAAATTACGTGCTTTAGCGACTGTTGTTTACCAATATTCTTTGAAACTTGTTTGTTATCTATAAAAATAAGGGGAACTTGACATTTACCAAACCTGCAGGTGTTCAATTTTAACGAACGTTTTAAATAACATTTCTACGAGTTGGCTTTTCTACGTACTTTATATCCAACTGCTGTTTATGTGCTAGCAACGCGTTTCACCTTGGCATTATTGATTTTTCATGCTTTTATGCATATTATACGTAAATAACCGTTCAATTAAACTCAATTAAATTAACAAATTAATTGCATTGGCTTCTACAATTTATTTTCTTTGCAAACCTACCTAAATTTTATTCATTAATTGTAAATTTTTGTTAATACTTGTTACATTAAACTGAACTAATGAAATAAATTTCGCACGTAATTTCTGGTTGTTTCCTCTATACAGGGTGTTTCAAATTGCTTTGTTTATAGTTAAATTTAACCTTTTAAAACCACTACAATGTATATATATACATATATATATATATATATGATGAGGGTTCACAAGAGGTCATTGAAACTCAAATTCTACAAATAAATTTCACTAAAATATAAAAGAATCCTGAAAAACGTAAATTTTTGTAAATTCATGGTCACATCCTGTATAACACAAGCGTACTTTTATTCATTGATGTATAAACAAAAACTTCAACTTCATCTTAGAGAATCCATAGAAATCAATAAAAATTATAATAATCTAAACAAAGATAATGGCTACTACCTTTCTCCCATTTGGAAAACAAGCCTATGTTCAGAACAGCGGAACTGAGACGTTCACTGATCTGCTACGACGCTCCTCTCTATTCATGATCACTCATGCATCAAGTTCTCGCCCTATATATACTACCACTTTCGCTACTTTCACCAGCTACTTTGCCACAAGACAGCTTTTGGCTTTGAATGGGCTAGTGAGTCTGCTAGTTCAGGAGTAACTCTACTCTTTACACTTTAACTTGTCTATTTAATATTATAATTCTTATATTTATTATTATTATTTTTATTTTATTACTTATTTTCTTTTCTTGTCCCGATGAAGCCCTTTACAAAAGTGGGCCAAACGTCGACCTCAGTTTATAAAATATCGCGGTCCCAACCCGGACCATAAATATTTATAATGACTCCGGCCGTAAAAGTCTCCAACAATATGCAGGTTACGTTAAAAATAACTTCTTTATTCAGTGTTACATCGTAATTATTAATAACGGTATGTGTACTGCTGTAACGTTTTTTTTTTTAGTTACACTTCGTTCTTTAATATAAAATAAAACAGCAATAATATAAAATATATAATTTATAAATTTCCGTTCAGTAAAATTAATACATAAAATTAATAATAGCATATAGACTCTTTTACCTTTGTGGTCTAAGATTCGTTACTAAGCTCCGTCGAGTTTTCAATTTGATCACTTTGCTATCAACGTTTGAAGGGACAAGCTGCGATAAGCGGCGTAGTAAAGTCAATATAGTCGTGTCTAAACACGTGGCCTATAACACAGTCCGAAAAAAGAAAGATAATTGATTGAATCTTCGTGTCTGGAGGTTGAACCTAGCAACTTTAGCGTGATGAAATTCTTGTATAAGTTCCACCTAGAGCAGTTCAGTTGATCCCTGCAGGCCTAAGAAGATGGAAGCTCCCCCATCATCGTTAATACAGTTAGTATAAATTATTTAAATAAATTTTATTAATATTTTCCTCTTAGTGCAATATCAAATAATGCAATATCAGATATGTCAATATTTTATACAATATGATATATGGTAATATCATGTTATGCAGTTTCATATAATTCAACATCATAAACAAGTAATATCGAATAAGCAAATCTTGGACCTAGAAAATTTGTTGGAGTACTAAATTTAAGATGATGTAAAATCAAGCAGAAGTTAGTTTCGTTAAATAATGGTTGTATTCAAAAGAGTTTTCACAATTTCAGTAAGAATGTCGTAAGTATTCGCGTGGTTTCTAATTGTGCGTCGCAGAAAACCGATGGTTATGGAATTTCCGACAGCTGAGGTTATAGTCCAATTTCTTTCGTTCACAGCAGTATTTCTACACATGAGTGTTTCTTAGAATTTAATCACTTTGAATATTAATTAAGTTGCAATAAGAAAATATTACATTGAACTTTTGTAACGTAAAAATCGTTTAAGGAAAGAAAGAATTAAATAACAAATTTATTGTTTATCAGAATGTTTGCACATGCAGATAAAGTTTACTAAGCTAAAAGGTTATGAGTGACATATTATGTCAGATATAAAGAACATAGATTCAGTTGTCCTATTTAGACCTCACATGTCATCTTACGTTAATTTTAAAATATGTTTAAATATTTTGAGGTCATGAACTTTGATTTTTAGTCAACATGTGGAATTCGTCTAATAACTGTTAAGTAAAAGTAACTTTAGGTTGATACATGCTAGTTTATCAGCACTTAGGTAATTAAATTCCATTGTTAAGGTCGAAGTAGTACTACTATGGCTTGGGGAATATGTAATATGAATAATTAAGAAATCTCAAATCCTTACATTTCAATTATTAAGAAAGATCCATTCAGAGATCTTTATATTATTGAATACAAATCTTTATTACTTTATTTCTGTTCCATAAAAATTATTAATTGAAAATATTATAGTAATACAAATTGAAAATATTATAGTAAAACGAATCCAGAAATTTATTCAAATAGAATCTATTTTTTTGCATGACTTTTTATTATTTAAAATTCAAGTAAAAAATTACAAGTCATCCCTGATCAGAAATTGTGTGTAATGAAAACAAATACCCTGGGTGTATACTTTTGAAACCTAAATTCTATTAGTTTATTTTTGGCAAATATTTTTGAGGACACAAATGGTGTCCATGTTGTACATTTGTTTGTTCACAGGTCAAGCCGATACATCTGTATGACATATGGTGTTTGAAGTTTTGGTAAGTGTGTTTAAAAGAGTGAAATTCAGGTTTTATGGCTATGTTAGTGGTGTTGATATAAAGTTTCCGCATTCCCCTAATACAAACACAGTTAAATTTTGTTGGTTGTTGTATTGAAAAATATGGTGGCGCTCATTATTTATATTTTTGGTCTTTTGACAACCCATGACCCAAGCTCATGATCTACCCAGAGCTAACACTCGACTAGCCGTTTATGTCTAAAGAGTTTTTCTTTTTCTCAAGCCATTTTCCATTCAACTTTACCTTGGGCTTTCATTGATAATAAGAAATTCTCGACCTTGTGATATCAGGTTAGGGTTTAGGAAACATAAAGGTGTAATTTATTAGCTGATAGTCACGAGGATAAAAAATTAAAAACAAAAATTAAATTATTGTTTTCACTGCATACTTCAAAACAACTCTTCTCAGAGTAATATGTTCGCGATTTCATATCAAATTAACCAATGAATGAATCTAATGTCAACTGTTTCTGCTTATAAATAAAAATTATCTCCATTTCTAGAGCTTCAAGTTTTTACGAGATTTCATTCCAAAGACTTTACACCTACTGACGCAAATTTCTGGGAATTTTTCGTTTTATTACCTCACCAGTGTGATCTATTTCTTAGTGACGTGCGCGATCCGTCTTTGTTTAAGATTAGGAGGTAATTGTGGCGTCAGTGCCGTGCGGTGTAATTTGTCAGTATGATGCAAGTCTTCAAAATGCCGCCTCCATATTTGTGATTAAAAAAAAACTACGGAAAAATGTGAAAATAATATATTTATATAATAAATTTTCAAACGTAATAATTTTCTATAAATAAATACAAACTCGTATAAACTTGAACATAAACATACATAGACTATAATTTCACTCTAAATTTTCCAAATTCCTGATTAAGAGATATATGGTCAAGAGAAGCAGCTAATGTACATTCAATAGAAGTCAATGCCAGATTTGTAAGCTTTGACTGATTTATTGAATTGCGTAAATAGTTTTTATTAATTTTAATTTGGAAAACTTATTTCTCCACTTGCTACAGAGACA
This sequence comes from Platerodrilus igneus, assembly GCA_036346225.1. Classification (NCBI taxonomy): domain Eukaryota; kingdom Metazoa; phylum Arthropoda; class Insecta; order Coleoptera; family Lycidae; genus Platerodrilus; species Platerodrilus igneus. The sequence continues at coordinate 3,078,423 of JARFIW010001139.1, read as the reverse complement.
GAGAGTCTTAATAGAATTTTTAGTGCTATACAGGTGTTAGGATCCAATGTGTTTAAATTATTTTGATACAAATAGTTAATGACATCGAGTGGTTTCACTAAATGTTCTAATATGCGAGATACATCACGTAATTCATCTTGAAGATCATTCCCATTTACATCTGACTCATTGTCGTCCGAAAGAATTGACTGAAGGCTAGTGCAATGATTTTCAAGTATTTCATCAGTTACATCCCTGAGTTGGAAGATGTCGTATACAAACTGAAAATTTTTGCTGTGGGTTTCCAAAAGGGTAAATCGTTCATTTAAGGAATTAAGTGTTATATCCAAAATATAATTGAAAAAGTTTATCCTAAATTTATCTTCCTCCGTTAAGAGTTTGTCCGCAGCTTTTTCGTCAAATTGACGCTTTTTCTTTCTAGCTCTAACTTCACTCCCGATCGGAAAATCAGTGCTACACTCAAGATTTTCAGCAATTTCATTAGCAGCAATTCTCATCTGTTCAAATTTGAGTTGCCTGTAACTTTTCACTTTTTTTATTGTTTCCGCTAGCATCCTTGTGCAATCCGATATATTCATAGTTCCAGACTGCAATAACTTTGAGACTGAATTAATTGCAAATAAAACGTCATGCCAAAGAATTACACCGCATATAAACTTATATTTTTTTATACTTGCTGGCAACATTCTTGCCCTAACTCTAGTTTCTGTCTGTTTTTTATTATTTCGAATAATGCATCATATATTTTACAAAATTGATACCGCAAAGGTTTTAGTGCATCCATTCTGATTGCCCACCTAGTAGCATTCAGTGGTTTGAGAGTTAAATGTGAAACATGTTTTTTCAGCATCTCTCAGCGCTTTGTAGTACCAGAAAAGAAATTATATAGTTCTTAAACAACAGAAAAGAATGTTGTTGTTTCTGTAGAAAAAATCGCTGCATCATTCACAACTAGGTTTAAAGAGTGACATGCACAAGGAACATACAACGCCCGCGAATACTTTTCAAGGATTCTGTTTTGTACACCCTTTCTGGCTCCTTTCATATTAGCTCTATTGTCATAGCCTTGCCCTCTAAGCCATTTCCACTCAAAACCGATTTTTTTCAAAAAAGACAAAATAAGTTTTGTTAAACCCTCAGCTGTTGAATTAGTTGCTTCAAAAAACCCAATAAAGGATTCGTCAATTTTGTACTCATTTTCAATTGGGTTGCATGTGACAACTCTTATTGTTAATGATAACTGTTCAATATGACTTACATCTGGGATACAATCAACAATTATGGAATAATATTTAGCTTTTTTTTGTTATTTCTACAATTTTACGTAAAATTTCATTTCCCATCAAATTTATAAGTTCTCCTTGTATATTATTGCTTAGATAAGTCACAGACCATTTATCAGACCCTCGTTGAACTCTTCTGACATGTTCTTCCATAACTGGATCAAACTCGGCAAGCAATTCAACCAGCTTTAGAAAATTTTCGTTGTTAGGTTGAAACAAATGTTCACTTGTTCCTCGAAAGGCTAAGCATTGTGAAGCCAGTAGTCTAATTATTGCAATAATTCTTTTTAGAACTCCTCGCCAGTGCTGAATTTCCAAAGCCCTAAATTTTTGATATTCGTCATCAATAGTTTTTTTAAAACGAGTGTCAAATTCTTTTCATTGTTTAAAAAAGTTTCTGTGATTTTCAGACTTTTCGTGCATTGTGAGCACACGTACAAGATTTCCCCAGTCAGAATAACCTTTTTTAGACCAATCATGGGAAGACGAATTATCAAATAATATGCAGCAAAAGCAAAAAATTGTATCAGTTGTAACCGAGTAAATCAACCAATTTCTCTCAACAATTTCACTAGTAATACTAATGAAAAGGTGAAAATTTGCGCCTTCTTGTGTTGATAGGAAATTCCAGTTCTTTAACTTGATGTGGACCTCTCTTAACCAGTATTTGCCGAGTTTTGGATGACATGCAGAAAATATTCTATAGTACAGGGGATCGTCAGAGATCTTGTCTATTTGCTGGAACGCACTGCTATTGCTATGCTGCTCTTGATAATCTTCTGAGGGGTGTGATTTCTTGGTTTTCTTCTTTAGGAGGTGATTTAGACGGCGCTGACGAGTCCACCACATCCGAAGAGGTTGACGTGGATGTAGACGCTTCTGACAGAGGCTCAGGGGCCAAGAATTCTTTCATGACATGGTTTAGCTTTCTTTCTTTTTCATTTTTCTTTAAGCGTTTCTTTTTATATTGGCTTCCAAACAGCCTTTTCCTTTTCTGATTCATGCTGTTATAGGAATACCAATTACCTACTACGTACCTTATGACGTATTGTAAATTAAAGTTAAACTTGATGTAAAAATCAAATGGAATTTCGCAATTAAAAACTATAATTCAATTCGCTTACGTTTTTAGACTTTTTAAAACATAGGCATTTAACAACGTACCACAACACGTACTGACACTTGTTGACGAGTCTGCTGTTGGAGACCAACTAACATGAAAATCAAATAACGCCATCTCAAAGAATAAGTAAAAACCTAACACCTGCAATTGTCTTTTGTGATACATGCCGTCTACCGCCAAGCTCTTATTAAAAGTGGCCGCGGTGTTGCATGCGGTATATCACAAACACTTTGCGCCCTCAGATAAAAAATCTAACGACGCCGAACGCTCACCTTTGCAAATGGTACCGACAATAAGCGCAGACGAGTAATATACATGGGAATAAAATCCATGCATTTCAATTTTTTGTTAAATGTAGTCCAGTGATTTTCCCGCTCCCCTGAAAGTGCCGCCTGATGCGGTTGCCTTTTTGCATCATAGCACCGCACGGCGCTGTGTGGCGTCGTACTTCTATCCAGTAGTAATGCAAAGGATAATAAATAATTCTTAAGGATTTTATGTATTTTTATCGCATTTTTGTTTCTGCGGTTTCTTGCACAACCGTTTGTTTATTAATTAGGTGTTTACGTAGTTCTAAGTACAGATGACGCATCCTTTCTCTATTCTAATTATTCCAGAAAATTCTTTATTTAAAATTGAATTTATGTTATACAGAGTCAATTTAGTTGCTTTTTCATGCAAACGATTGGCATTCTTAACGATTTTAAAAGAAAATATTTGCTTTCGGTATAAACTAAAATGTGTTTACAATATACATAATTATTTATTTTTATACACGGAAAATACATTTTTTTATTACAAACGAATAGCTTTGTATTTATTTTAGAATAATTATTTACAAGCACGGAATTGTGTTTTTCGCATTATTTCGTACGATTAATTATTTTTACATATACGGCTTACATTTTATACAGGGTTGGATTATCGATTTAAAATTGGAGTTTTTAGATACACGGAAAGTGTGTTTTTCACTACTGCACATTAATTGCTATGTATTTACATTACGCTTATATTATACAGGGTGATTATTTACACACACGGAATTGCTTGATAAAAAGCAAACTTGTATTATACAGCGTGAACCATGAATTTTTGGAAATTTAAACTTTTTTCAGGATTTTTTTATATCTTGGAGGAATTTATTTATATAATTTAGGTTTTAATAACCTTTTGCAGCCCCTTCTCACGACAATATTTATATATACGGAAGATTATTTCGTACATTTATCAAGAAATATTGGAAAGTAGTTTCTATTGAACGTTGCAAATCAAGAAGTCTTTGTGCAGAAGGTACGAAACACTTTTAATCAGTGGGCATTTAAATGCCGGAATTTTTACATTGTTATTGTAGAAGCTGCTCATAGAAGTTGAATAATTAATGTTAAAGCATTTGTAAAAAGTCCAGCTTGGTTTTGTTATACTTGTAGTGTTTCTTATAATAACAAATAGTCTATAAATAAATTGATGTGCAATCTTAACAATAAGTTGATAAGCTATGGATTTGAAATAATTTTTTTTTTAAAAGACGCTTGTTAGAACTTATAATTTATCTCGCGGATCAATATATCGCGAACCTTTAAGCACAAATGTGCGGTTGCCGTGTATCCCGATTAAGAAAAAATTTAAACGTATTTCTCTTTATTAATGGGTTATATTAGATTAAATGTAGGACAATTATTCAAGTAAGATTACAACAAAAAAAACCTGTTTATAAATCGCGTGACAATTTATTGTGGTATTTAACGTAGATTAATATACTAATTTCTACATTTTGATAATGCATAATCTATTAAACTCAAAGCGACTCCGCTGTAAGCATAATAGCAACATTTTTAAGAACGCACACACGAGAACCATACATTTTCGTATGCAAAAGAAACTGCATATTAAACTATCATTCGCTTATATGTAAAAGAATGACTATTAGTATTATGTAAAATAAATTTACACATAATAGTGGTAGATACCATTTCGAATGGACCTGCACCTTGCCGAAGCTCTAGATTACTAGAACAGGTGAAATGGCTTGCGTGTTCTAATGAGCTAAAGAGCCAAACTACAGGTCCAACCAAAGTAGTAGGGTCGTTAGTGAGGAACCAGACTAAGACAGGTCCCCGAAAGAGGGCAGCGGCTCTTTCGGTACTTAGATTGGTAGAGACCATAGGGGTCGGTATGGCAGTCTAAGACACACTACCGCGATGTAAAAGGCAACAGGAAACCACCACATTACCTCCCAAGTACACAGCGTACCTAAATTATAATAAAATGATGGCATTGTCTGGGGTAAAAGATTCCGGAGTTAAAATAGTCCTCCATTCGGATCTCCGGGAGGGGACTACTTCGGAGGATGCGATCAGAAAGTTAAGAATAAGAGTCGGGAACATTTTGCGAGTCGGAGCGTGGAATGTTAGAACTATGAAGCAAGTGGGTAAGCTAGAGAACCTAAAAATCGAAATGAATAGGTTATCATTAGACATAGTAGGGATCAGCGAAGTTCGGTGGCCAGAGGCGGGAGATTTTTGGAGTGGAGACTTCAGGGTAATTCATACAGGAGCCGAGGAAGGAAATTTGGGCAAGGGGATAGTTATGCGGAAAAAGATAGGATACTGTGTAGAAAATTACTTACAAAAGAATGAAAGAGTACTCGTGGTTAGATTAGAATCTAAACAGGTAAACACAGTAATAATACAAGTATACATGCCCATCTCTAGCTACAGTGACGAAGAGGTAGAAGCAATCTACAAAGATATCGAAGACATATTAAGACACGTAAAAGGACATGAAAATTTAATAATTACGGGGGATTTTAATGCAGTGGTAGGTGAGGGTAGGGAAGGAGCGATAGTAGGTTCATTTGGTTTAGGCACTAGAAACGACAGAGGAAATAGGCTGGAAGAATTTTGCAACAAGAACAATTTAATCATTACAAAAACATTATTTCAACATCATGCTAGAAGACGATATACGTGGAAGATGCCAGGAGATATAGGAAGATATCAAATAGATTACATTCTTGTTAGACAACGGTTTAGGAATCAAGTAAAAGACTGTAGAAGCTACCAAGAAGCAGATATAGACATTGACCACAACATCGTAATTATGAAGGCCGCACTTAAATTGAAAAATTTGAAAAAAAGAAACGGAAAAAGGCACTTGGACCTACAGAAACTAAAAGAGAAAGATATTCAAGAAAGATTCGAAAAAAGGTCAAATGAATTGATCAAAGATATCGGGAAAATATCTGATACTAAGGAAGTAGAAACAGAATGGAATAGCATTAAATCCAGCCAAGACATGGCGGCCAGAGATATTCTGAGGTATACACAAAAAGTAAATAAGAAACCATGGATAACAAAGGATATCCTGAATTTAATAGAAGAAAGACGAAAATACAAAAATAAATCAGACGAAACAGGAAAACAGAAATACAAAGCCATAAAATGAAAAATTATTCGAAAATGCAGGAAAGCTAAAGAACAATGGATTGATGAATAGTGCAAAGAGGTACAAACTAAGATGGAAATAGGAAAGACAGATGAAGCATACAAACTAATTAGAATCAATTTTAGGGATATAGAACCGTATAGCAAAAATATAAGGGACGCGGGAGGAAATGACATTATAGAAAATGTAGAAAAAGTGGGTAGATGGCAAGAATATATAGGGAATTTATATGCAGGAGAAGAACTAACTGCATTAGAAAAGGAAGCAGACATTGAAAATGATGACTTGGGATATCCTATACTTAGAGACGAATTTGAAATAGCATTAAAGGGTCTGAAAAATGGTAAGGCGCCGGGTACAGATAAGGTGCAAGCGGAGACTCTAAAAGCCGCTGGCCAAGCAGTAACAGAACGTCTCTTCCAACTTGTAAGCTATATGTATGAGGCAGGCGAGATACCCAAAGATTTCAAACATAACATCATAGTAACTATACCAAAAAAGAAAAGCGCAGATAGATGTGACAGCACACGTATCAAAAATATTAACTAGAATTGTAGAAAGACGAATGGAAAAACGGGCTGAAGAAATACTAGAAAAAGACCAATTTGGGTTTAGGCAAAACAGGGGAACACGGGAGGCTATCTTAGCTCTGAGGGTGATAATGGAGAAAACAATAAAAAAAGGGGAAAGCGTGTATATAGGGTTTGTAGATCTGGAAAAAGCATTTGACAATGTAAAATGGAAAAAAATGATCGAAATACTCAAAAAGATAGGAATTAGTTATAGGGATAGACGGATAGTACATAGCTTATACAAAGAGCAAACAGGAGTAATAGAATTAGAGCAGGAACGTAGAGAAGTAAACATCAGTAAAGGGGTAAGACTGGGATATTCCCTATCCCTACTAATTTTTAACTTGTACATTGAGAAGGCAATGAATACTGTCAAATGCAGGAAGACATTTGGAATTACTATACAGGGACAAAAAAATTGATATGCTCAGATTTGCAGATGATATAGCGGTATTAGCATCTAGCAAGGAAGAGTTAGAAGCTGCTCTCAATGAAATGGAAACGGTTCTAACAGAGAGATACGGTATGAAAATTAACAAAAGTAAAACTAAAGTACTAGTATGCAAAGGAGGGAAAAATAAATCAAAAACAAGAATACAAATATGTAACACGAACTTACAAGAGGTTAAGGATTTTTGCTACTTAGGAAGCCAAATAACGCAAGATGGGAAAAGCACAAAAGATATAAAACAAAGATTAGCACAAGGTCGTGCTACATTTAACAAGAAAAAGCAACTACTGTGCTCAAAGACCACAAACATAGAAACAAGGAAAAAATTGCTCAAAACATATGTGTGGAGCACAGCACTGTATGGCTGTGTCATGTGTCATGGACAAACAAAGTTAAGAACGAGGGGGTACTAAAAATGGTAGGGGAAGAAAGAAATATGTGGAAAACGGTAAAAAATAGGAGAGATAGGATGATAGGCCACATACTACGGCATGAAGGAATAGTGCGGAATATACTAAAAGCAGAGATAGGAAAAAAGAGAAGAAGAGGTAGACCTAGGTTAGACTACTGCACACAGACAGTGAAAGATGTAGGCTGTAGGAGTTTCAGGGAAATGTGTAGGCTAGCTCAGAAGAGAAATCAATGGAGGTACGCATCCAACCAGTCCCAAGATGGATAAATTAATGACGAAGAAAGTAGCTGCACTTAAACATGATATTTATCATAAGCAATTACAAGCATTGGAGGGGCAATATTCTCGAATAATGGTAATTGCGTGAAAGCATTTACTGGAAAACTATTATGTCGGCAAATGTCTAAGTATTGGGGGATCTTGGCAGCCAGAGGTTGCTTAACCCCCTTCAATAAATCTCAGTGAAAAAGGGCATAATATTAGAAAACAATAGAAGAAACATGATATTTATTATAAGCAACTACAAGCATTGGATGGGCAATATTCTCGAATTATGGTAATTGCGTGAAAGCATTTACTGGAAAACTATTATTTCGGCAAATGTCTAAGTGTTGGGGGATCTTGGCAGTCACAGGTTGCTTAACCCCCCTTCAATAAATCTCTGTGAAATAGGGCATAATATTAGAAAACAATATAAGGGGAACCGAGCTGTATTGCTGTGTGAGAATTTTAGGGAACCATGTAGGTTAGTTAGAAAAGAAATAAGTGCAGGTACATGTCCAACCAGTTGTGAGACGGGAAACCCAATGACGATAAAATAAGCGCAGACAAATCTGATGATTATTATTAACAACTAGTTGTTTGTTGTGAAATATCTGCAACTAATGTTGACTGTGCGAAAAGAAATATTGGAAAAAATATTAAATCAGGAAATGTTCAAGTGCTGGGGGAACTTGGCAGCCACAGGTTGCTTACCTCCCTTCGCAACCACTGAATGTCGGAGAAATAGGGTATATAATTGTAAAACAATAGAAGGTGACCGAACTGCATCTAACAAGAAAGAACGGCGCCTATGATGAAAGACAACAAACATAGAACAAAAAGTTGTTGAAAGCGTATGTGTGGAGCACAGCACAGACAATATGCCTACAAAATACGAGCAGTCTGAAAAGCAGACAGAAGAACAGTGGCGGCCTTTGAAATACCGTGCTTAAGATGTTTAAGGATGGACAGACAGAGGTAATAACAAATAGGTTATAGAAACAGTAAGGGAACAAGGATATCTTTGGGAAAAAAATATGAGAAATAGAAGGGCAGAATACGTTCTAAGGCATTTTTGGGGAATAGTATGGAATATCTGACAAGCAGAGATAGGAAAAAAGAGGTGGATGTAGACCTAGATCAGATAGTGATAGATGCAGACTGTGCAAATTTTGGGGAAATCTGTAGGTTAGTTCAGAATAGGAAACAATGATGATACGCGTCTAACCAGTTTCAGGACTGAAGACCCAATGATGATGATGATGAGTGGTAGATAGTGATATATTTAAGTTTCATACATTATTTCAAAGCCAAAATTTAAAAGAAACCCAAAGTTTTAAAAAACTAAATGCAGCCGTTACATTAAAGAGCTCACGAATTTTCAAAGATAGGTGCAAACTTACCCTGATACAATGAATTATAAGCGAAAGAAATGTATTATTGTAATGCATCCTACTACTTATTACTCACGTCAACATCTGATCCCTTTGTAAAAAAGTATTGTTGCGGTGGAGTTCGACCTTTAACGTATTGGTATAATTTCAAACCGTCCTTTTTCCATTCTACTTTGTGTAGCTGATTCAACGGAACACTATGCTCACATTGTAAAATAACATCTTCTCCATACATAGCATATTTTGGCATTATCAGGTCCAGTTTATCAATGTTAGCCATTATATCTAAAACAAAAGTGGATTATTTGTATGATACTGTGAATGTAAGTTTGAAACATTATTTGCAATAAACGACACATTTCATCTTCAAATAGTATTAAATTAGTGTTTACATTCCTATCGAATATTGTTTGCTTACCTTCGCGTATAACATCACTACGCTTTCTTAAAAAGCAATTAGATGCCAAATTATCATTTTTTATCAGCTAGTCAACCAACATTTTTTATTATGCCAGCGCGGTTTCTTCCGCAAAAGTTATCGGACTTCAAGCTAAAATGTTAAGGGTAGACAGAATTGAATCCAGTTATGAAATTATTAAGGATGAAATTTCGAAATACAATTTATCCGTAGAACTCTTCCTGAAAGTAAACGCTAACCAATCAACTTTTAACGATTTGCTTGATGTGATTAGAGCAAAATATTTATCCATTAAAGAAAAAATTTCAGTTGTTGAGAAATCGGCTAAAATTATTAGATATTTTCAATACTAGTTCATTACAACCCCCAAAAATACCGAATTCCTCTGGTCAAGTGGCCCAATGCGCAACGTTTCGCACTCTCTTCGACAACTTGGTTCATAATAATATCTCTTTAAATGATGTCACTAAATTTACATATTTGCGTTTTTTACTACCGCTGATCTCGATCTTCTACCGGAACTATATTATAAAGTGTGGCAGAAATTACTGGATCGCTATGACAATCCACGCCTTACAGTACATTTTTATTTAAATAAAATTTTACAATATAAAGCCACATATTCGCTTGCAGATTTTGTAAATCTTCATTTTAATGTTATAATCTCTCTAAAGGCAACTAGGGATGCAACTGATCTTGCCGATTTTGAAGTTTTTTTTTCGTGATACAATAAACTAGACTTTATTATACAAAGTGCGTTTGATACTAAAATTGAATCCTCAATTCCTACTTGCGGATAATTTTTCGAATTCTTAACCCAATAGAGTAAAAAATTGAGAACTTCAGGATTTTGGTCTTGAAAAATATTTACAGCCTAATGCAATTTCGCAAAATTAATATAAATTCGCATTTAAACCCGTAAACTAATAAATCTTTATTGGTAAAATATTCCTTGGTGACCAAAACGTTCAATTCTCCCATTTTAAATAGTTGTTAGTACTGTGGTGGCGACAACAAAATTTATGTTTCTTCTAAGTTGCAACATTAATATATACCTTTTTACATACGAACACTGCGTGTTCTTGAAAAATAAATCCAGCACCGCAGAAACATGGATCATGACAACCACATACTTCCAATTCCGACACAATCTAAAATCATACCTGGAAACTTGCTGAAATTTTCGCAGTCTCTGCGAACAACTTGCTAGTTAGTGCTTGAAGTGAGCGGACGTGTTTCACGGAGCTCTTGGATACAAGGCTACAAGTAAGTATTTATATAGAGTTTTCATTATTTTATTATATTTCAAGCTTTGCTTTTTATTGTATTTTGTGTTTATTATTGTGCGGCATTAATTTTTAAACACAGGGTAGTAAAATAAAATTAAAAATAATAATTTAATCTGTTGAATAATAAATAAATCGCGTTTTTCTTTGCATTTAAACTAAAATCCGCGTTTAAAAAATAAACTAAATTAAAACTCGAGCTAATAAAGTAAAAAACTAATAAACAAACATCCCAAAATAATTTAAAGGGCATTTTAAAAAAATTTAAAGGAAAAACCGCGTAAATCGTGTAAAAGACCGCCTAAAACCATCAAAAAAATGTGTAAAAATTTTATAGTGCGCGTATAATAAAATAACAACCTAAAAACCAAAATCTTTAAGGTCAAGTTGCCCACAGGATTCTCAATCGTTGGGTTTGCGGATGATACGCTTTTAATTGTCAGATCGCGATTGTTAATGGATATGCGCACAAAACCGAACGAGGCGCTTAATAAACTACACGAATGGTCGCAGGCGGTAAAATTAAAATTTAACACGGTGAATCAGAGGCGTTTTATTTCGGAAAGAAACCGGGACAGCGACCCCCTAGGCTAGAGCTGGGAGGGGAGAAAATACCGTTTAAAGAAGCAATTACATACATTGGCGTAAAGATTGACGATAAGTTAAATTGGAAGGCTCACGTGCAGTACCTTAAAAGCAAAGGCAGCGAAATATCAAACAAAAATAAACTGGGGTTTCTGGGGCGAATTGCTGAGGACGCTTTATGCCGGAGTAATTGAGCCGGCAATGCCGTACGCAGCTTTTGTATGGGCGGAAGATTGTAAAGTCCGGGAGATGCGTCAATTAACTAGTGTACAACGCATAACCGCGGTGAAAGCGGCCAGGGCGTACAAGACCACTTCCACGAAAGCGGTCCTGGTGATCAGTAAGACTCTCCCTATCAATTATGTCGTTTTGAAAATTAGAGATAGGAGATTGATAAACATAGGGAAAGGGCGCGAAATTATCGAAGATATTCATCATAGTAATAGGGAGGTAGGGAGAAAGATTGTTGTATCGGAGTTGGGACACCCGGCTGATATTAGAGGAATCGAGTTTGCGGAAGGCGATGGGGACGCGACGGGTATCAGAATTTACACAGACGGTTCACGCATGGATGACGGGCAAGCAAGCGCGGCGTTTGTCGTGTTTAAACAGGAAAGAGAGGTGTTTCGGTTTCAATCCAAACTCGCAAACTGGAGCACTATCTTCCAGTGCGAATTGGTAGCCATACGAGAGGCTATCGATTAGGTAATTAACCACGCGGGCAGAGATGAATATTATATAATCAGCGACAATAAATCGGCGCTGACAGCTTTAACAAACATGAACACCTCGACAAACCTCCAGGTGGATGTCTGGAGGATAGCGCATACGGCGCTCGAGTTTCGACGTTAAAAATTCTGTTGGGTTAGGTTGCACAATGGTAACGTAGGGAATGATAGGGCTGACGAATTAGCTAAAGGAACTGCGACTTTCGGATATCGCATTCGTTGATACCGAGGTCTCTAATTAAAAGAAAGCTGCGCGAAAAATCTATTCGACAATGGGAAGAGAGGTGGAACAACGCTGCACACGGGCTGGTTGATCCACAAATTCATTCTAAGTATAGTAGCGAGAGATAGAATCGAGGTAAAGCTTGACCATAAAGTGGTGCAGCTAGTAACGCGCCCTGAAAGCGTATTTACAAGGATTTGGTTTAACCGACAACGACCGTTGCGAATGCGGTGAGGGCGCGGAAAGCGCAGAGCACGTGCTCTTCGACTGCCCGCTGTTGGTGGCAAATCGAGGGTCAGATGATAAGAAATTAGCAATCGCAGGGTTAGCATGGCCAAAGAACCTAGAGGAAGTCCGGGAGGTGGCTAACCAGAAGGCGTTCTGGACAGTCTTTAAAGAATTCGTGGGAAGAGTCGCGAGATTAGACGGCGATAACCGCGGGTAAATCGGAGGGGGATGGGGGGAGAATTGGAAATTTTAGAATTTTGCTCTGGCGTGAGAAAGGATACAAGCATGAAATAACCAAAAGCTGGAAAAAATAATAATAATAATAATAACAATTGTAACCAAAAGCCCATATGCACGAGAAACTCCCACACCACTAATACACTGTCTCACCTTATACGCGCGGAAAATCGGGAATAAATAATAACAAATAAACAATAACAAATAAATCAGAAACCCTAATTAATTTAAATCAATAAAATAAACAAAAAAAAATAGAGTGAAACCGCGCATCCCCCAGACTTAAAAGTGATAGTGATTGTGATTCGCCCAAGACGTTTAGTGCATGTCCTCCAAGAGTTTAACAGTGCATTTTCATCTCGCTTTAGAAGTAAGAAACAATAGATGTACGCAGACGACCAGATCCTCGGATGCTGGAGAAATTTATATACGAGGTAAGAATAAAATTGTGACGGTTGTACCCGCATGAGCATTGATTTGTATTAAATATGAAAATTTTGAAATAATTTAACGAGCACGTTATTTGTGTCTAATGGCGCTATCCAACACAATGCTCTTACGAGTGCACCTGATAATTTATTTGGGTGATGCTTTTGCTAATACATGCACTGTCACATGCCTATGCTTTTAGATGTTATTTATTTATATACTATTTATATTTCTTTATATTTAGTTATAGTTATATTTAAATTTACATTCTATATTACATTTTATATTTATTTTGCATGTACTTTATAACTTTGAGGCTTGATATGTATTGTCTGACGTTCTGTCGCCATTTTGGTTGCAGTATATTTTTAGGAAGGAAGATTATAATTGTGAAGATTGTAATTGTAATATAAATCAGTTAGCGAGTGCTAGGGAAAGCTAGGGATGGATTAAGGCTAAAGATAAAATAAATTACTTAGACTAAGGAAGATGAATTTATAGAGCAGGCAAAATAGCTGGATTCAGTATTAAAATATTTGGCGAATGCTTAGAAATTTAAATCCATTTTAAAATTAGTTAGCTAGCTTTGGATAGTTTTAAGTCGACCCTTCAGGTCGCACTGGTAAGCAGAGCTGGCGACTGCTATCTGGTATTACGGATTCTTCCCCCCTTTCACTTTTGCTTGTGTCCTGTTGATCGGGCACGTTCCAAAATCAACGCTAGGGATACCATTATTTAAACACTATTTCTAGTTTTTGTTTCAGTTCGTTAGATGTTTATTTAGGATGAACTAATTTTGAAACTAGATTTAATTTGAAGCACGTTTATATTTTTCGCGTTTGAACATATTGTAGTACCTTCGGGTGGGGCATTGGGGACGTGGCCGCAAGTATAGCAGCCCTTATTCACATTATAATGTCTTTGCGAACAAACCTACACTTCTGGAGGCGGACGTAAACGACAAATCCCCCCAGTAGCACAGCGTCACAACCGACGAGAGGGGGAACAAATACAAGAACTGATATACGCATATCAACTAAAGTTACTGAACTAACCTAATACCCCACCGGCTTATAATTACAGAGCTAAAGCCGAACCGAACAGCGACATTACACTTAACAACTACAAAGCATGCGGAAAAATACCCAACTGGAGAATGACTGATTATGAGATGATTAACGATCACAACCTGATCATATACCAAATAGTACCTAACTGCACAAGAACACATGCACACAACAGCACAATACATTAAAAAATGGAACTTTAAAAAATCCAACTGGCAAAAACTTTTCAAATGCTAATACCCAAAATGCCACGGACAGACATACACGAATATGCCAGACTACTAAATTACGCAATATAGAACATAATGGACTCGTCGGTACTCCGACAAAGATATAATACAATACTGAAGAGTTATAATAAACGCTGAAATTAGCCCCACTAAAACAATAATGCTGAATGAGCAGTACACATTACAATAGCTTCGTGACAAGGGAAGATCGACAGCACCACCCGACTATATACTGTAAAACAAATGACTACTACACAAGAGAGTATACGAAATGAAACGGCATGCTTTGAGGATTTATGTAAAAAGACAGCTACTGGTTGATCGATGGGGAATGCCGTTCAAAGCAGAAACCGACAAATTGAAAACACCAACAGCATACTCGACCTTGAAAACACCAGACGGCATGAAGACAAAAAACTGGGGGAGACAGCTGACATGCTCATGACAGCATTGCTATCCGACGAAGAACCGCAAGACGAGCAACCCGAAAAAAACGCCAAATGTACACTAGTGACTGAAAAAAAGGCACAGCAAAAGAACTTGGAACCGAGTAGACGAGATTATCTGACCCAATACGGAAAAAGTGGTTACCACAGTAAGGCATTCACAACCGTCAAAGCTCCAGGACCAGACGGAATACAGGCAGAGTTGATACTGGCACTAGAACCGGAACTGGTGTACACACGAAGCACGTACAACGAATGCCAGAATTAACCTAAATCCAAACATTGTAGTGGTTTTTAAAACGCGCTTCAAGACTTTGAGGAGATGCAGTAACTATATGGGCCCCACAATGCGACCGTCATTGTATCGGATTATTTTATAGAACGCGTATTAGGTGGAAAGATTAAAAACGGCTATGCCGACGGCTAACTTGGCTATTACTATAAGGGATAGTTCAAGATGGACTGAGTTGAAATTTTTATAGTTTAACAGATAACAATTTAAATTGAAGTTAGTACTAATCAAAAATTATAATTTAAAGTAGATACAGAAACTCTTTTGAAGTAGACAATTTTAAGATTCTCGATTTAATTTGCTATAAAATTAAACAGATTTTTTTAATATAGAGGAATTTATCAGAATAAGAACAATTTTATTCCATAATAAATAATTTGCATCAAATAAATGATTAACAAATAAATCGTTTCACATGCTTTAGTTACTTTTTAAAACAACACAGTCAAGTATATTATTGAGCATCAAATCTGACAGTCACGTACAAAAATAAAAAACTGTAATTTCAAGCAGCCTTAAAGTAAATCTAATTTCGTTATACCAGTAAGCTTAATCTCTTCTAAACTTATCATGAGTGAGAGTTTCACACATAACAAAGTTCAAATAACAAAGACTGGAACGATAGGGGTTTTTGCGGTTGGAAACTTAACCGTTTGTGGGAAAGGGGATTGTGGAACAAATCTGTTTAAAGACTAATAAACTTGCCCTTAACCACTTGTTGCTGGCTGCTACCCTTTTGTTAATTTCATGATAAAATGTACAGTTGTAAATTTTGGATCAAGAAGAGTATTTTTTTAGATTGTTCAAATAATTTCAAACCATCATTCATTAAGTAGCAAAATAACCAATAATTCAAGGGACAGCTATTAATCAAAATAACAGACAAGCATTTCCAACGTTCATTTAAATAAGGTGAATGGACATCCTAATTAAAGTACTGTAATATGAGATAAAACATTCAACGATGTAGTACATAAAAAATTGCGGCCTAATGGCAGAAATTTAGATAAGATAAGCATGTAGAATATCCTAATTAAGTATCACCCCGAACCATATAATTTCTATTTTGAAGAGAATTGCATATCCTCATGAATTAAAACAGATTGATCTTTCTACATTTTTATGACGTAGTAAAATTTATATTATATAAAACGATTAAAGAATTCAATGGGGCCAACTGAGTTTAGTTTAAATGGCTGACTTACTATACGTTTAAAAATATCAGTCAACCGATAAATATGAGTCTTTAAAACTATAAACGTATTGCAATCGACGTTGAAAGTTGATTTTTAATTTGAGATTATGAAAAACTAAGATTATGAAGTGAATAATGGAATTAGTTTTTTAAATGAACGACAATAAATGCCTGCTAAACAGTTTTAACTTGAATAGAAAGTAATTTCCTGCAAAATAATTTTAATTTAAAAGGAGGAATATGACATGGATTTTCAAATGTAATTGATGGTAAAACAATTGAATGATACTGATAAGAATTTAGAAAAGAATGGAACGATATGGATGTGAAAGTTTAATTAATGATTCTGGACATGCACAAGTTTATGAAAACCAACATAATTTAACGGTAAAAACCGAATATCTATAGCCTTTTTAGTTACTAACAGGGGTTTATACATTAGGTTTTTACTCCTATGTGACCAGCTGAAAGGCGCAAGGATGTTTGACGAGGATTTTCAGAAAGTGTAAAGAGCCCACGGCAAATTTCGGCGGAAAATGGCTCGTAGATGAGGAAACCTCTAAAGGCTAAGCGGCTAGTCGAGCTATTTGCTCTGGGTAGAACATGAGCTGTGGGTCGGGGTTGGACTGCGACCAAAAATGTTAAGAATATGGCGCCACCGAATTTTTCTGTACGAAGAAGACCTTACTTAAGTCTCTTGTATAAGGCGGAATGCGGAAAACTTTACTCAATTACCGCTATACAACATATTACTGAAACACAATCCCCAAAAGTTTTCTTACTTTATGGCTCGATATTGACCTTTATAGATGCACTGCTACACCTGTAAACAGATTAAAACAAAGATAGCACTGTTTGTGCATTTATATCCAAAATTAATAATTAATTAGAATCAACCCTCATTCGTTCCAATTAATAATCACAGTCTTAACCAAAATAAAAATCTATTCCTTCAGTTGCAGTTAAATTATTTACAAGACATCTTTTTTAAATAAGTTTGATTAAATAATATTAATGAAAGATATGTACATATGTACTTGATAATATCAATATTTCTTACAAATAAAATATAATAATTTTATATTAGCAAGGTCTAGCAAAATTTATCTTTAAATGATTGAGTATGAGTTTTTTAAATATTTAACTTTATATTACAACTTCTGTTGGTATGAGTAGTACTACTTGAATCTCACATTCTATGACAAAATATTCCACTTAACAATTAGTGAAATGTAAAATGTAACAATTTAATTCTCTAAGATTAGAATAATTTATGTTTCAAATAATCACTTCAATTTTCATTAAATATAGAATTTAACCTTTTCTACCTTCATAATGACATCAACCGTATATTGTTAGTACTAATAAATAGATTTAATGTAAAACTTTATAGTTTCCTATTGCATAATTTAAAAATAACTTGTTTGTCATTCACCTAATAAACTTCAATATTTCCACGTGATCGACAAAAAATTATTTGTCTGCTATAACTAATGCTACAGCTGACGTATAAGAAAACAAATTACATACCAGATGTTAATCCGACGGAAAAATACTTGCTAGGTATAAGGACCATACCCGGAATTATAATTGATAATTTATAATCCTCTTGTTTCAGCAACTAAGAATTTAGGAATTTCCATTTCCATATAACCCAATCAGCTGCATACTGAAAATCCAACATAACATCACGGCGTCCACATTAAATAATTGAAGCACGCCAATTTGACTTTCGTACAAGGTTAAATTTCACATCGTTACTAATAAATTTTTATTTCTTGCCTAAATAAATTATATATATTTCTTAAATTTCAAAAGCTAAGATGTACAAATTATCCTAGATTGCATGTTAACCTAAGGCCATTCAAACAATTTAACGTCTCGTCAAATGCGAGCTAATTCCAACCAAGTGTGAACATAAAATGCGCGTCGCCGAGACGATATCATTTAAAGAAAACAATTTTTAGTCTTTCGGTGCTTCCAACACATAGACTGCAACCACGTCATATTCCTTGATTTAAGGAGCAATTGACCTACTCTAACGACAGCTCAGTTGGAAGTGATTTCTTGACGTGTTTCAACAATATATAATATTTATTTTGTAGATTGTGGTGCATTATTATACTTAAGTTGGTTATTAATGAATTAAATAAGTTAGATATCTGTGAAAATATTGTCAGAAAATAAAATTGTTACACAACCTCTTACTAAGAGAAAAAATTCGAGGAAATATTTCAGAATAAGTGCGAAGAATTTTTTTTTAATTATTTTTATTATTAGTATTTACAATTTACTATTGACTTCTACATACCAAAACAAAAAATAACTCTCTGAATCAACAGGGATACCGCATGTATGTAAATGAGTGACCAGTAACTACGCGTACTACACACCAAAAGGAGACAAATTCGGAAGTCATAATCGGTATATTACATTATTAGCTAATACATATTCGGGGTTATTTATCACTCACTTTACACACAGAAAATTTAAGAAACTAAACATAAAATACTGCCGTATTATAATTCATCAACAAAGATTTAACTATCATGACATACATACTCTTACTCTACTAACCATAATTTACATACTTACAGAAGGAAAGGATTCCTAATACTATCTGAATTCACAACGAACATATTTCAAAATAACGAATGTTTAACATTCTACCGCAGTATATGCTAACGAAAATGTAGAAATATCTCTACCTATGAAGAGACAAGCAAAACGTCACCACGTCTTACTCTTCAAAAATATTTCACTCACGCATGAATGAACCTAATAGAACATTGCCAATTCATACAATATTCATAACAAAATAGAACATTGCCAATTCATACAATATTCTTACTTATAACAAACATAACTATTTTAGTTACTAACAATGATTGGTCTCTTACCAATATCTAACTTGGACTCAAATTTTTTTGACTTCCAATACAATCTCAAGAACTACTATTAATTTCAGTTGTCCTCTTGACTACAAAAAATACCTTCCAGAAACAATTGTTCTCCACAGAAATTTTTGAGAAGCTATGTTTCGGACTAATATAAACAATATATACAACGCGTTAAGCAAACTAAATGAATTAAATGAATTAAGTGAATTATTTCATACCTAACTCACCATAAATTAATATGACCATACATACATAAATATGACCAGGTCCTATATAAATCCAAAAGAAATTTTCAAACTAACTATATACAAAACTTATCAAAAGTTCATCACCAAAAATATAAACATCTTCTACTGTCATTTGGCCTTTAGGGTAACATGCAACTTACAACATTTCAAATTCAACTAACAAATTGCAACCAATAGTTTCAGAGCAACCTAGTACTAACCTTACTGTACAACAAAATTTCTTTATCCCTTTTTAACTTCATACCGTACCTCCAAATTTTAGATTTCCAAGCTTTGATTACCAAACAGTATTCTAATACAATAAATAAATTCTTGACCGAAAAGATATGACAGAAACAATTACTACTATTAACCATTAAACATTTTAACACTACTAATTAACGTTCAGAAACATCATTTTTTTCAACATCATTACTGAACTCTGAATAAGGTTTTAAGTCCTTAACATGCCATCTGCCTGCCTTTGAACCATCTTCATTATTCAATTCATAAATCAAATTAGAAATCTTCTTTCTAACGATACACAAAACGTATTTTGGCGCAACCTTAGCAGTAAACTTATCACTTGCCTTCGAAAGAACTTTATTGGACCTCCAAACTTTGTCACCTACTTCGAAAGAAATGTTACGTCTTCTTAAATTATATGTATTACTGGACTGCATGTAAGCTAAATGTAACCTTTTCTGTACGTCTATAAAAATAGCAAATAGTCCTTGATGATCTAACACATACGAAGGTCTATCACCAGGAATAATATCTATATCATCTGTGGGTTCCACATCAAGACCATAAAATCTTCCAGACACAGGAACATGTCTACCAAAAACTAAGAAATTTGGCGAATAACTAGTGGCATGGTGTTTTGCAGAATTAATCGCATACTGAATTTTGGGTAACTCAATATCCCAAGTATCATGTTCTTCAATATATGACCGTATAGCTGTTCCGACAGTTCGATTTATTCTTTCCACAAAATTACATTGGGGAGAGTAAACTGCATTAAACCAGATTTTTTGAACATCATATTTTTTGCATACTGCCTTGAAATTTCTTCCACTAAATTGTGAACCATTATCACAAATAACGAATTTGGGGACACCAAAGACTAAAAAAACTTTTTCTTCCAGTACACGTTCTATTAAATGCGCTTTTGCACTACGTAAAGGAAACATTAATGTAAATTTTGAGAACCAGTCACCAATAACTAATAACCATTTATTTCAAACATTAAACCAATGAACTTCAAACTTTAAGAACACCTTTTCTTTTAAATTCGCAGACAATGATAATTTTAGACATAATAAATTTATATTTTAAATTACTTTCAACCTTCCATTGAGGATAACAATAAATCAATGTTCTAGTACACTCTTACACTACTCATAATCAAACTGTCAAGACAGACAAAAGTACTTCACAACGCATAAACTTGCTAGAATGACAAACTCCTCTATGAGTCTCACCTAGACTTATAAACAAAAAATTTTTAACCTCATCACCAACCTCAAAAATAGTGATGCCAAAATTGCTAGAGCGACAAACTTACCTCGAGTTTCGTTTAGACTAATGTAATGCTGAGCGACCAACTTTTCCTGAGTCTCGTCTAGACTAATATACTGCTATTCAACCAACCACGACGACAAGTTTCGCTTAGACATACAACCAATTTAACATACTGCGTTGCAATGCGGATATAAATAAATCAAAAATTGCTATCAAAACAAATCATATCAAAACAAAACGTGCCTATGCACAAGAGCAATCCTGAAACGGTTTACCGACAGTAAAAACCAGTGTACCAAATTATAAACATTTATTATTTTCTTTATATCAAAAAAATTAATCAAACATCTATTGTAACTAATACAAATGGAAGATGAACCTAAATACAAATCTCTATTATCAACTTCAGTCTGAATTACTATTCACTGAAATACTACAAGCTGCGACTAAAAGAACAATTGACCTACTCTAACGACAGCTTAGTTGGAAGTGATTTCTTGACGTGTTGCCGTCTGACAACAAGCATGATATTACAACCATCTAACGGAGGGAGCTCTTATGGTGACACTAACAAAGGGCATCTTTTGTCACCGCGTAATTTAAAATTTTATACTTTCAAATCGAAAGCTTATATTGTTTTCAACAATATATAATATTTATTTTGTAGATTGTGTAGCATTATTATACTTAAGTTGGTTATTAATGAATTAAATAAGTTAGATATCTGTGAAAATATTGTCAGAAAATAAAATTGTTACATATTATTGTTATAAAACCTCTTAAAAAACTTTTTGCTTTACTTATTTAAGTAGGTTAGACTATGTAAGCATTTGACGAGTAAAGCTTTTTTTGTGCAAGAGAATAATTTAAAATTTGACTTAAATTTGATCAAATTTAGGTAAGTTTGGACCTTATAAAGGGATTCATTGAACATGACTAATTAGCTATGTTTGATTTCAATTTAAGAAAAATTATTAACAATTATCCATCTTCATTTCTAAAAATTTGTACATAGTATGATTTACATTAGAGAAGATTTGTGAAACACTAATTAGAAAGAAAGATTTTATGGACTTTATATTAATTTTTAATTTAAGTGAGTATCTATTAGTTATAAAAATCTTTCTTTTAGACTTGATATACTGATGATATTGAACTCGATTTGTAGATTTTAATGTGCTATAGACACAGTGAAACAAGAGTAACTAATTCTACGAGAAAAATCATTAAGGTGCCTAAAACTATATGGTCTTCCCAAATTCACAAAGAAGGAGTACCACTACGACCAATCGTGAGTTCTATAGCATCGGCCTTACATCCACTAGCAAAGTACTTAGGCAAACACCTACAGCCACTTGCTGAAATGACAGGATGTTGAACGTTTAATACAACTACTGAGTACCGAAAGATTTCAAACACAACATCTACTAGTGAGCTTTGATGTGGTATTATTGTTTACCAACGTACCGATAGATGACACATTCATACTTTTGAAACAGAAGTACAATATTGAAGACCATATTATCGACTTAACACAGCATTGTCTCAGCAAGACATATCTTACCTTAAACAAACAATGCTACAAACAAGATGAAGGAGCACCTTTGGGATTACCATTATTACCATCAGTATTAGTCGGGAATTACCTTGGACGTCACCTAATCTCAAAATACGGGGTTCCTAAGGAAAACTCCAAAAACAGTAACAAGAGGATACCAAAATCTGGGATTAGTGAAGTGATCCTGGTTTACGCTTCACACGAGGAGCAATTGAATACAGTAATTTAAAACAGATCTAAAATAAACGTAATGATGAGGACACTAATATAGCTATATGAAACTGAAAGCTAAAAAAAGGGTTCCCAAAACGAATGATAAATTATCTATATATTAATCACGCTTTTAAGTATTTGTAATACCTTGTAACGAATACAATTACCTGCTTCATAAATATACGTTTTTGTTCTAAATATCTATTTAGCAAATATTCATTATTAAACAGAAAATATTAAATTCCGATAGTAACAATATATTACCAATTCGTACATAGAGCTCCACCTATATTTAAAGACTCGAAGTAAAATTTAAGATTTCTTCTATCTGTGTGTGTATTAATACAATATTCCCATTCTGCGCGTGCTTGGATATTAAAATTGCCTCGTGGCCAAAGTTCATCATTTACCATCTGAATGTAATCAGCGAAGCAAGTGTTGAAACGTGGGCTAGCAGGTTTGAAAAAACATGCCGTCCCAAAGAGAAGTGCAATGGTGTCGACGGATACCATGGCATCGATTAATTGTTGAATCGACCTAGTGTGGCCAAGAAATACACGTCTACGGTAGATGAATAATTTTCATGTTATATCAAAATTATTTTCTTGATTCCTTTCAGCGCAAGTAAAAAATTTTTAGCTCCAATATTGAAACGCAAGTAAAAGTTAAAGTAAAAATAAAAGTAAAAGTTAACAAATAATATCGAAACAAATTTCAAGTCCAATTTTGAAACGCAAATTTTATAGTATTGGAACGCAAATTTTATGTAAGCACGTAATGCATCAAATTGTGAAGCGATAAATCTTTTGTATGTAATTGTTATGGAACACAGAAGCACAATTGGTTGTTAGTTGTATAGAAAGTACAAAGTCTCAAATGTTGCTATGCAGTATGGTGGAATTTTTCGTAAAATTTTATTTTGTTTGGAAGTCAAGTTGTAAAACCTGGCACGTATGAACTGTGCACACCTGCTGTCGTAAGTACTTACGATGGTTGACGAACTAGGACGCCTAGCAGATTATTTGTGGTGAATCATCTCCAATTTTAGTTCAATTTTCATTTCATGGAACCACTACTGGAAATGTACAAATAATTTTTGTAAATTCTATATGTTCATTTAAATTGGTACACAAAATTTTGTAAAATTTATATGGTCATTTAAATTAGACACGTAGTATTTTGTTTAGAATTTAATAGTTGGATATTTCATAAATGCTCTTATAAACACAAAGAAATTTCTATAAGATAATTTTTGAATTTACAAGGTTATACTAAAATGTATTTGTAACTAAACACGTCACACGTTGATATTTATTTGTCACATAAAATATAATTTTTTTGGCAGTACACTTGAAGTATAGTTTAATTTAAACAATAAGTGTTTTTGACCTGTGATTCCATCAATTAAATCAATTAAAAATGTAGTTCTGTAATCTACGGAAAGTCAGAGCATTCATCAATTAATTGTAAGCCCGAAAAGGATCCTATTGTAGTATCATACATAAATTGTAAAATAATAATAAAAACACTATATTTCTTATAGAGAATTATAATACATTTTCACTTATAAAATTCATATAAATTATCAGAGACTAATAGTAGGCCTTAATAAAAGTAGATATCTCGAAAGTTTCAGTAGGTATAAAATTGTACAAATGATGTATATATTTTTTTTGTAAATCAATAGAAAGAGTACTAAGTTGTCTTAAAGCTTTCTTTCATTGAAGTCGTCAATAATTTTTCTATAGAAGCAAACAACTACAGTTATGAAATTTTTGTACTGAAGGAAGATATATTATTGGTGTTGAGTTAAAAATTTTTTGTAGTATGATTTTGACTAGTTGATCTTTTTATAATTTATTCTTGTGTGATAAAGTGACTAGGCTCTAACGTAGCTCTGGTTCAAAAATGTTTATAAGTGATTAAATTTTCGGATAGTACGAGATCGTCGTTCCCATTCCAGTTTGCAGAGTCATAAGTAAGTATTATTTTTCTATGTGTTGCTCGTCAAGGATTTTTTTTTTCTTTTCGAAGATTTCCGTATCTGGTCTTCGGATTGATTCATAGTATTATAATTATTAAGATACGGTGGCGTCCATTAAATTTTTTTTTATTATCGTATACCATCCTACGACCCTACCTCATAGCTCTGCCCTAAGTTGAAGAAGCTTAGCTGGCTGGAAGATCTCTTTAGAGGGTCCGTTTTTTACTCAAAGCCATTTACCATCCTCTTTACCCTGGGCTTAAACCTTAAACAGGAACCCCTCATAATCTATTGAGGCTCTGCCGCTTATAAGATAGAGTAAATACACTATCTAAATCTATATAGGAAAGTGTGTAACAACCTTTATTATATCAAGGCTGGAAACTATTACATTCACAATAGTTGTGAAAACACCAGTATATGAACCAGTTTAATCTATACCTGAATTACGCTTTAAGCACAGGTACAAATAAAAATTCTTAAATAACCTGTTACGGGTCTGTTTTACTCTACGACACGAAGGGGAGGATCGAAGTCCTCAAGCGGCCTAGCTCGAGCCGGTGAGGGGTAGGTCAGGTAAAAGCCGTAGATTGGACGTGTCAAACAGCCCTAAATCGTAATCGGGTAGACTGAAATTCGGTAATGACGGCAAAATTGGGTGGGCACCACCAGCAAAATCGTAAAGCTAGATGTATACGGGAGAATCTCGTTACTGGTCAATCATCTCTACAAAAGCTCGGTAATTCAGAATCAATAGACTCAAGTGTAGCATGGTATAATCCATCCTACTAACATAGGTTTCCTAGTAGAAATAATACACCTCAATACCTCCCTTTAACTCTATTAACAAACCTTTAAATAAAATAATACGCAGATCAGTACATAAATCAAACATACGGCATACTTTAGTATACCAAAATAAATCTGAATAATAAAATAATGAAAATAATAAAAATAAAATAATAAAATAAACAGTATACGTATATATGTTTACATACACACCCCTAATAGTATCAACTTAATATAAATAAAGTGTGTCCTGGCCAGGGATCCGGAATTATATAAATACAACTCAGCGTAGTCGCGCGCACCAAGAGTCTCACACTTGCCTTACTAGTTACCTGACTACAAAATACTTAATAAATTATCTGAACGGCAACGCGTAAAATGGCTTGTACAGGCAACTAAGTTTTCATAATTTAAACAGCATGAGAATATTATGCTTGACCAATTATCGTAATTTTAACTAGGCAATTAATCTTTAAACTTTAATTAGGCAAATAATAAATCTTATAGGGTGCATGATACGAACAAAATATTACTTAGTTATGTATATCAAATTGAAAAAAACGTAGCGTAAAACTACATTAGTAAAGTTGTAACGTGCATTATTGTAGTTTAACATTTTACGCTTTTTCCCAATTAGTAAATACATCGTTTCTTTGGGATCGCTGTTTGTATAAAGGAAATACTTCAGAATAATTCAGATTTGTATGCAATTTAACTCGTGGGTATTACTTTAAAAGTAGATAATTTGAAGATATGATTGCGGCATTCACGTTTTAGATGTTCCTTATGTTATTAGCGAAGGAGATAATAGTCGACAAGAGTTTATGGTAACAACTAGTTTATATAAACAGATTAGAGTGTAGTTCTGATTACATTTGAAGGAAGTATGCTTTAGAGGTAACGTGTTTGATTGACCACAAGTGCGGTTGTAAGGTCATTGACGGACGGTTTTAGCGATGCGCGTTGCTCTACTTATTGTTTTTTTTGTTGCTTTTCTGTTGGAAATAAAAGTAGTAGAACATGTTGTACTTGACCTGCACGTGCGTTTTACGGAACATTGACTTAGTGATACGCGTTGCTTTATTGATTGTGTTTTTTTAGTTGATTTGTCTTTTTATATTTGAACTGTGTGTGCGATCTAGTCTTCGTGGTTTTTTTTATCAGAGTAGTGCATACTTTGGATTATCCAAATACAGTTTTAAGCTTGAGTGTTTTTACCAATTTACCAATACAGAAACTATGAAAATGAAATACGATTGTAAACATTATAAAGGAATATCACAAACCTTTAATCTGAATAATGTTCAGTAAAATTGCACAACTTCTAATTACCCATTTCCCATCTATGCTAGTCGTTACCCTTGGCTTCTTATACAACAGTTTACCGTAGCTTAAATGTCTAAACCACACGTATAAGTTTTTCAAGTATGTGTTGATGTACTTTGAGTTGGAAGTAACATTAAATTTTCACGACTGACTTACTTTTTAATAATTACTTTTAATCGAAACTAACATAGTAGTTGCGTAACTAATCTATTTTTAAATTACTCAACTACTTCATTTATTTTAAGTTGCTTATAGCTCACTGGTTCACTCTTTAAATTTTCCGCCAAAATTTAATCTACTTTGAGGTCAAAGATATAATATGTTTACCAATAACCACGATAAAGTACTGGAGTCATATTCGTGTCAAGTTGTAATTGTTTTTTCAAGGAACATACTCGATATTAGCTCCGGAATCTACCTACTTTATATCGCTTTCAGCGTAAAATACATTTTGGGTTGACAAATCGCGGTATGAAATCAACTCTTATTGAAAGTTACTGAAATTGAAAACCGAAACTTCAAACAATATAAAACCAATTGTTATAAATAAAAGTAATGACGACCGCTAATAACAAACAAAAAAGATTTTTTTTTGTTCTGGCGGTTGTAAAACTTCAAAGATATCATTTTAGCAAGTTTCAGTGTAAAAAAATCTGCGGAGGAAACTAATACATAATTTACTTTAGTGAAAACGTAGGCATTTATCTCTAATATTTAATTTTTATTACTTATAGTTTGAGGTCGCGTTCAATATAAAACAAGTTGAAAATGCAAGGCATTGTCGCAACGAACTTCCAAATGTAGACTTACTTTAAAACAATTTAAAGAAATTAAAATTATTATGTTGTAATAATTATAAGTATTCAGATAAAATACAAAAATTTATAAACAACAAAAGAGACATTTTAATATATTTTATTTTATTGAATAAATTTTTTAAAAGCTATATATTAGTTCTCATCAATAAGATAAGAATTTTTTTTTTTTTATATGAATCTAATTATTTTCGGTGATCAAAATTTAAGTTTAAACAATGTCTATAATATTGGAATAATTGGCATGAAATGCCATAAATTGTTCAAATATGTGTCGCATATTGATTTTAAACTTGTTTAAAATTTTAATTATTCCTGTGGATTTTCCCGGGGGCTCGGCGTCCCCGTGGACCGATTTTAACTGACATCAAAACTTAAGCTCTGGACACCGAGCTGAATCGATTGATGTATCACACATTGATGTCCGACCATTAAAAAGGCCTCGGACACACAGACAGACAGACACACAGACAAATAGATTTCATAAACGAGCGAAGTTCGTTGAAAAGTTTGAACAGCAACTCTGAAGAGATGCTTCTTAAATCTATGATCTACGTAAATGAATTTTATACTGTATATGAACTGTATCTGCAAATATACAAGTAATTATTTATAATCATCCCCTTTATTACAAATTCCTTACAACAGGAAAACAACATAAGTAATCCGACCCTACCAAAAGCAAATAAATGCTTTGCCCTATATTCGCCTGTGCTCATTCCTTTGAGATTGAGATGAAGTATAAGATTGTAATTTTCTTA
This sequence comes from Platerodrilus igneus, assembly GCA_036346225.1. Lineage (NCBI taxonomy): Eukaryota > Metazoa > Arthropoda > Insecta > Coleoptera > Lycidae > Platerodrilus > Platerodrilus igneus. The sequence goes on along the minus strand of JARFIW010001139.1, from coordinate 3,050,022 downwards.
ATTAACAGTTGCCCTTAAACTAAATCAAGCATCCGCAAACTTAATTAGCACATTTCTGTAGATTCCATGTACATTTCATGTTAAAAATCTGTAGCTATTAAGTAACTTGGTAATAGAGCTTGCTCGTTATTTTTAAACGACTTCATTCTTTCCAGTGGTTTAAAGTGCAATGAGTAAACAAGTTTTCCACTTCAAGCAAGCCGCAGTCGTTAAACTGATTGCTTTTCCTAGTGGGCATTACACTTTACTTCAATAATACCTAGGAATTAAGTGTACTGATACAATCTCTCAAACAGAAATTTTCCTATTAATTTGGTCTTATGTAAATTTCTTGATTAGTTTATTTATAAGAAGTTCTAAACTATAAAGAATTTTTACTGGCTTAAGTTATTCGACCTCTATTCGAGCTTGCAGAACTTTTAAAATAAATTATTAAATTTCGATCTCTCAGTTGGAAATTGAAATTAATTAGCTACCGTCTATATTTACTGGGCAAAGTAGGGATAGTACTCTAAAATAGTATATTCTTTAAACACGAAATTGTATAAGAACAAGAATCTGCTGTAAAATCGTAATTTTTAGTTCGCTAGGTCGGTCAATCACGCATAGCGGCGACCGTTTTACTAACGAGAACTGAAGCTTTGTTTCATTAGATACATGTTACTGGATTTTCAAGAATTTCAATTAAAATCTTGTGAACACGTATAAGATCTAGCAAGTATTTATATATACATTGATATTTTAAAAGAGATATATATTTTCTCTTACTTAAATAGGAAATAAGTATGATATAACTGTTTACAAGGGACCTACGGCAAACAAAAGATTATTAAAAATGTACAAATATGAATCTAAGGATAAAGCGCCCGTATAACTGCAGATTTTAATATTAACACTGCAACTTAGACAAAATATAACGCATTTGCGTTACTTTAGATACCAATAGAATAAGAGAGAAAAAACTTAATTTTGAATGTACAGGATAAATGCGGCATACCCTATACATGGTGTTTTGAAACATCGTTTAAAGATTTTAAGGGACATGTAGTACGAGCGAAAATAAGGTTGAAAGTCATAATAAACATATGTCTACAAATTAACTGTTTACGAGATAATAAATAAGTAAACGATAACATATCCCGGTAAACAGGTGCTTATCAGGTTTTGTTTTATGACAGTTTAATTTGACGTTTTGTGCAATTTGTAGCAATTACAATGGTTGCGTATTCTAATGCTGAAATGAGCGACATGGTGTTCATGTACGGTCGTGCTAATGGGAAGACAGCCAAGGTAAAATAAAAATCTTACACAAGTGCTACATTAAGGCAGGTAGTACATATTTTACACAATCTGCAACACCATATTCTACAATTCCAAAAGAAATAGTGATTTCGGAATTGGGGTTGATAAATACGCCTAACATTCGCCCAGAGGTTGTACGACAACGCGTAAGTATTGGTAGCAAACTCTATCCGTTTACGCTAAAGGAAATTGCCCCATTATGTACGCCATACGTTGTAAGTGGGAGAAAAAGATAGCTGGAATTAGAGGAAATGGGTGCAAAAAGGCAAAAGTTGGACTACATGGAAAACACTGCGACAATACGCGAAAAATACAAAGATGTGTTAGACAAAGAACATCTGATTAGAGAAAATGAGGAATATTTAAAAGATTATTTTATGTGTCGATTGACTGACTTAGATACATCCGGGTTCTACAAGCTGTATGCATTTGTGGTTAGTAGGAAAAACTCTTTTAGTTATGTTGGTCTCCTTGTGGAAAAGGATGGTACTAAATCCGTATACTTTTTAAAAGGTTATTCTAAAAACGTATTTATCAAAATGGCAGATAACATAAACGAACTAAGGAACGCGGGTTTCGTAACCTTGGCGTATACCACATACAAAGGGGTTCGGCTAAACATTGTATATTTGTCTAGTAAAGAACTTTTCGGATCATTTAAAACCGCGGGTCTTACGACCTATAACGATCAAATATTCTTAAAAGTGGTGGACATGCAACTACGCAGCAGTGAATGGGGGAATAAAGATTCCCTTCAATAAGAAATTAAAGACATTAAAGTTTCTATGTGCGTAGCACCAGCCATTAGGGAATGGTAAAAATGTTAAACCTATAAAGGTGATTATTAATTGTGGTTTAGTAAATAGTAGTTTCCTTGGACTAAATTAAATAGCTTAGAACGATTAATGTATATGATTACATATTCCCGTACACATACACACACATGCGTGCGCGCGCACAAGTCGGGCATGGGCAAGGGTGTGCATGGGCAGGGGTGTGCCTGCGCGTACACAAGGCAAGTAGAAGTTAACAGTCACCAAGCATCTAGTTCTTTATTTAGAGACGACACCAGAAGCTACGAAAAACAAATACTACAAACCAAAGCTTATAATCCCTTAAAAGACTGTTTAACCTTATTGGAAAATAGTAAGTTATACTTCCTAAAGGTGCCAATGTACTCGGTACTACCTGCCAAAATGAGGAGTAAGCTATCGGACAAGCTGCAAAATAGCTGCTGTTTAGTGTATAATAACCTACTACAGTACGTGTATTGGGGGAATAGCAATATAAAGAAATTGACTGGCTTGCAAATTAACTTGATCGAAAAACTAGAGAAAAGGGCAGAATTGAGAAAGTATGTGCTTTTGACTTTTAGTTTTAACTATTTACCTGTAAATTATTTGGAGATAGTAGAGGAAAAAGACAGCCAAGATAAGATAAAAATCTTACACCGATGCTACATTAAAGCAGGTAGTACATATTTTACACAATCTGCACCACCATATTCTACAATTCCAAAAGAACTAGAATTAGAATCCGCGCATTACTTTTATACAAATTTTAATAAGTTTGATATTAGGTATAAGGGTACAATTCTCCCGAGAGTTGCTTCGATTAAAAAAATTCCTAAAGATTTGGATTTCCCAGAAAAATCTAAACCGATATTATGTGTAATACCCTAAGACGATTTCGGATAACCTAAAATCGGTCGTATAACTTTTGTAAGGGTGGTTTGATTTAAATAGTCGGAACGGTTTTAAATTATCCGGGAAAATTCCGGATTAAAGCGAATAATTTGGGTAACTAAAAAGAATTTAAAGATCGATTTAAAATTAATTAAACAAAGAATTTAAAGTTTCGGGGCTTTAATGTGGAGGGATGTGGAGAGATGTGGAGAGATGTGGAGGGATGTGGAAGGATGTGAAAGGATGTGGAAGGATGCGGAGTGATGTGGAGGGATGTGGAAGGATGTGGAGAGATTTGGAGGATGTGCAGTGATGTGGAGGGATGTGTGGGGATGTGGAGGGATGTGGCTGGTTGTGAAGGATGTGGAAGCAGGTGGAGGGGTGTGGAGGGATGTAGAGGATGTGGAGGGATGTGGAGGGATGTTGAGGGATGTAAAGGTATGTTGTGGAATGTGGAGGGATGTGGAGGGATGTAGAGGAATGTGGAAGAATGTTATGGGACGTGGAGGGATGTGGAGTGATGTGGAGAGATGTGGAGAGATGTGAAAGGATATGGAGAAATTTGGAGAATGTGCAGTTAGGTGGAGGGATGTGTGGGGATGTGGAGGGAGGTGGAGGGGTGTGGAAGGATGTAGAGGATGTGAAGGAATGTGGAGGGATGTTGAGACATGTAAAGGTATGTTGTGGGATGTGGAGGGATGTAGAGGGATGTGGAGGGATGTGGAGGTATGTGGAGGATGTGGAGGATGTGGAGGATGTGGGAGGTGTGTGGAGGGGCTTGAGAGGTTTTCCCAGAACCGGTGTTCTTGGTCTACTACAAGAAAACTATTGTGCAGATTTAGGATGATAATGTTATTTAATACTGTTAATAGATATGCGAATATTTGCTAACATGGTGGTGGTTGTGGTGGTGGTAGTGTTGGTGGTGGTGGTGGTTGTGAGTCTGGAACCTACTTCCTCCCTCTGTGGTGTGTGGCGGTGAGTCTAGAACTGACATCCTACCTCCAGGGTCGCCATGGCGAGCTCGGGGTGAATGACCTTCGGAACTAACAAAAATGGTCTTTTTGAACCTTAGAATTTTTCATGTTAAATCTCATAAGAAAACCGGTTTTTTGATCTCGTACGAAGGTAGCTTATCTACTCATATACTTTGTATATATCACTTTGAAGTCTTAAGCAGCTCTGAGTGTTGTCACCCTTGTAAAAATATTTCGTCGTCTGCATATAGTATTGATTGAAAGAAACAGAACACATTTGGGAGATCATAAGAAGGGTAGGTGCCGAACAATTACTACATCTGGAAGTCATCTGAGAAAAATAAATTAAAATTTTTGTTATTGCATTTTTTTTATATTATTAAATTGCTGGGGTTCAAAACAGACCAAGGTCCCGGGTTCGAATCCCGACACGGTCCGCTTAAAAAATGTTAGCCGAGCATTTTTCCTAAAAATAAGCCCTCGCCGTGTGTGTGTGTTGCCACGAACGTCAAAGAGCCCTGCCTTGCTTGAAACAGCAAGGGTTCGGCAAAATTGAAAATTTTCCAGGTAAAAAAAACTCTCTTCCTGGCCAATGTAGTATATTCGGGTGGAGCATTGGAAAATCACATGTAAGGTTCAAAACATTAGAATGATTCACACACTAACCCTGCTTTTGCATTTCGAATCGCTTTAGGCACAAGCACTCTGTCTTCTGTAATCCATTCAATTTCAGAAAGATTAAAATCGCCGAGTAGTGTACATCTTACGTTGGAAACCTCATCGTTCAATTGCTCCAATGAATCTGTCAGTTGTTTGCAAATTTTAGAGCAGCCGATAGGAGTAGTATGGATTACTCCTACGATATGTTGTAAAGCGTTGTACTAAATAAGCATCTACAATTTCTCAATTAAAAGCTTAGAAGGAGATTTCACAATCAAACTTCGATCAGAGTTCAACGTAACTATCAGTACATTCCAGCTGTTGTCAGTGCTCCTATTCACACTGTTTCATATTTAGTACCCCCTATTCCAATTGGTTCGTGGTCAGTAAAATTTTCTGGAGATCCAAGGCAGGTTCATCAATTTTTGGACAGAGTAACTGAGTTAGCACACTCGCGTAAAGTATCTGAAGAAGATTTATTTAATGCTTCTGTAGAATTATTCACAGGTAACGGTTTAGAATGGTATCGTTGTGTTAGAAGTTCTTTAACAAACTGGAGTTCTTTGATTATTCGTTTAAAGGAAGATTTCTTACCATTACACTCAGAGGACGAGATTTGGGAAAAAATTAGGTCGCGTCATCAACATAAAGGAGAATCTGTAGTCATATATATATATATATATATATATATATATATATATATATATATAGCCCATATGGAGAATTTGTTTAGCAGGTTACCACAATCACCTGCGGAATGCACGAAAGTTAGAATGGTAAAAAAGAATCTATTACTTGATTTTATTTGTCAATTAGCCCTAACGGAAATTGATAATATGTCAACGTTAATCAAGTTGTGTAAGAAATTGGAAGAAGCTTATGCATCCAAGCATAAATTAGTACAAAGTCCAGCGAAATATGTTTCGAAAGCATTAGGAAATTCGAAGTTTCAAGTTGAAAATAAGTGGTCAGCTCCTGTTAAAAACTTTTCAGCGCGAACTGGTTTTAGTTTTTATAATCAATCATTTCCACCTCAGATACAATTTCTTGGAAATAATAATAATCTTTCTAGTAGAGTCCCTGTAAATAAAATTAAAATAAATAAACTTACATGTTGGAATTGTTTGGAAGAAGGTCATACGTTTTGGAGGTGTAAGATTCCTCGTAAAATATTTTGTTATAGTTGCGGATATAGTGGAGTTAAGACAGTAACTTGTCCGTCGTGTTCAAAAAACGAGTAGATAGGCAGATGCAGAGTGGCCGGCATCATGCTTCTATGCAAAAGGCTACGGTTATGTTGTGTAAATAGAATAATTTTTTTGATAAAGATGATTGGTCAAGATGGCTCGGAATCGTTAAAGATTTTTGTCAACGGAACGTCAAGCCAAAAGCTGATGCGTTATTTGTAAAGAAACCTCATAACAATCGTCCGTACATTATGGTAAAATTGTTGGATAGAGACGTCACGGGTTTGTTTGACTCCGGTTGTACTACTACTGTGATTGGTTCGTTAGCATTTTCTGTTCTTGAAGAATTGCATTTAAAAGTTTTTACAACTGGAAAGAAAAAGGTTTCCACTGCTGATGGTGCTCTTCAAGAAGTTATTGGTTCAGTTGATTTACCTATTAGAATTGGAAGACAATATCGTATTATTAACGCTTTGATTGTACCATCTCTTCCACACACATTTATTTTTGGTAGCGGTTTCGCTTTTGGTTTAATAGCAGATTTCAAAAACAACACATGGCATATTCAAGATTATGATAACAATAGTATTTCATATATAGGTCAATCGTCAGTACCCTTAAGTTGTAGTAATCAGTTACTTAGTTTAGATGATTTGTTGGAAACGCAGCAAGTAAAAGCACGAATAGCAATAGAGTCCTTCAGTGAAATTAGTAGTGAGGAGAGACTAGGGCGTACAGATAAAATTGTTTTAGTTATTGATACTGGTGATGCGAAACCATTTCGTAAGAAACCATACGTCATGTCCCCCTTTATGAGCAAGATGTTAGATAAAGAGTCAGACGAAATATTGAGATTAGGAGTAGTGGAAGAATGTGTAACGTGCATTTTTATAGCTTAACATTTTACGCTTTTTCCCAATTAGTAAATACATTTCTGTAACTACTATTTCTATATTTTATATTTATTAACTCCTTAGGCGAATGCGTCGTTTTATAATGAGTAGATTGCATCGTTCTTGTCTTGCCGTTCGTATACATTTTGTTCCTTATGTGGATATACAAGTCTAGATAAGAGACGATAAGAAGTTGTAATAGCAACGAGTTGAATAAACAGATGACGAGGAGTTGTAGTTTGTTCTTGGTTTCTATATATTAATTACGATGAAAATACTGTTTCTTCTTTGCTTTGACAATAGTGAGAATTAATGCGGTATCAATTTTTGAATTGTCCATGAACAAGCACGGCACGATTTTAGTTGTTTTTCTTGTGAAATAAAAGTTGTATATTAACTGTAGAAAGTGTAGTGCTAATTCCGATTGAAGTAGTATGGTTGATAGGCGAACGTGTTTGGTCGACGCACGTGTTTTACGGAACATTTGACGGACTTACTTTGGTGATACACGTTCTTTACTCATTGTGGTTTTTTTGGTGCTTTGTCTTTTGATATTTAAACTGTGTGTGCGATCTAGTTTCGCGGTCCTTTTTTTTATCAGAGTAGTGCATACTTTGGATTATCCAAATACAGATGATACTGTAGTTCTGAATTTTCTAACCCCAAAGAATCTAAAACAGATCATTGCTTGCGCAAATTTCGTTATTTGCGAAATATAGCAGATTACCGGTTTACAAAGGTATTGGTTGAAGTTTCTCACTGCTTTTTGGATGTTTATGAAAATAATATACATTTGGTCCCAGTTGAAATTAAACTAGTGCTACAAAATATTTTAAAATTATTGTCTCAAGAAATAGAATTAACAAGAAATTTATCAATGCTACATAGTTCCGTCGCGTGATAATGTCTGCTGCTAACACCAGTGAAATACGTAGGTGTGATTAGGGTAACGTGTGATAAGTTCCATCAACACCTTCCCAGTCAAGGGTGAAGTGCTGCGTTAGTGCCGGACATCGTGAATCCCACACTTCAATTGCAAGGAAGCGTTACTGAAGGACCTTTTGTAAGTTGAACTATTTCCTACTTGTTCTTACTTTAAATATCTATCCCTTGTTTTGCCATATCTTTGTCGTTCTGATACCTTTTACCATAGACTTGCATGCTATTTAAAAAAAAAGAAGAATCAACAATACTGGATGACTCATATCAATTGTGCTTACCTATTTATCTTTTGTTAAAATTTTGTCTGATTTATGTTTAATTGGTGTGTGAGGAAACGTTTCTGCTACTCCCCAATATTACCTCACTTTGTACTAAAAATTTTTGTATTGCTTTTATCGTTGTTATATTATATAGATTATCCAAACAGTTTTTTTTTACATTCTGCAAAGTACTGAACAATCTATGCTCGATCAGCATGCTAAGCTTTTTCTTTAGTTCAGGTTTGCAGGACTAATTTTTTTTTATTGCAGGTTTGCTATTCTAATTTTTTTAATTGCAGGTATTGTTACTAACTCCTTACAGCCGCGTACATTATATGTTGGTCTGCTTTCTACAACCCCTCCTAATCTCCGATTGAGCCCGGTCATTTCTTTGATTTTCTTTGTGTTACGCACGGCTACGAGCCAACGTAGCAAATGTCAGAGTCCATGGTCATCCCCTGTACTGTTAGTTAAAAAACAAGATGGCGAGTACAGATTTTGTTTTAACGGAAGAGCGCTCAATGATATTACTAAACATGATAGCTACCCATTGCCAAATATCGATAGGATTATTAATTTACTCAGAGGTGCAAATTATATTTCTAGTCTAGACCTTAGAAAGAGTTTTTGGCAGATCCCACTTTCCGAAACATCTAAGGATAAAACAGCATTTAGTGTCATTTCAAGAGGACAGTATAGGTTTGTTATCATGCCATTCGGATTAAAGAATGCTGCTCAGACGCGACAGCGTTTGGTTGATTCAATCTTTGGATCGAAGTTTGAACCACATGTGTTTTGTTATTTAGATGACATTATTTTGTGTTCAGCATCTTTTGAGGAACACTTGAAGTTATTAGAAACGGCGAAAGAACGTCTTAAAAAGGCAAACCTTACGATTAACTTAAAAAAGTGTGAATTCTTTAAGAAATCTTTGAAATTTCTTGGTTATATTGTTGGATCAAATTCCCTTCGTACAGATCCCGAAAAGGGTTCTGCAATGGTAAATTTTCCTAGACCTAAGACCACTACTGAGGTCAAACGTTTTTTAGGAATGTGTAGTTGGTATCGTCGTTTTATAAAAAACTTTTCATCTTTAGTGTCACCGATCAGTGATTTAGTAAAAGGAAGAATAAAGGGTCAATCTATTGTTTGGACACCCGAAGCTGAGGACTCATTTGTTCAAATCAAGCAGGCTTTAGTTTCTGCTCCATTATTATCACAACCGGACTACTCAGTCCCATTTATTGTCGAATGCGACGCCAGTGATACAGGGTTCGGAGCAGTTTTAGTTCAAAAAATCGATGATGTAGAGCACGTTATCTCTTATGCCAGTAAATCACTTACCCGAACTGAGCGAAATTATTCAGTCACGGAGAAAGAGTGTCTTGCTGTAATTTTCGCTATAGAAAAATTCCGACCTTGGGTAGAAGGCACCCGTTTCACTGTTATCACAGATCACTTTTCATTGTTATGGCTTAATAATATACAAAACCCAACCGGTAAATTAGCTAGATGGGCTGTCCGTCTACGGTAGCATACTTTTGAGTTAGTTCATCGAAAAGGAAAGTTTAACGTAGTTCCAGATTGTCTTAGCCGTGCAGTCCCAGTCGCAAATCATGTTGATAATTTAGTTGAAATAAAGTTGGATAATGTAGACCCTTGGTATGTGTCTCTACGAGAAAAGATTTTATCTTCACCTGATGATTACCCACAATGGAAAGTGGAAGATAACCTTGTATTTAAATTTCTTTTTTCAAATTTACCCCTCTCATCGAATGCAAGGGAATGGAAATATTTAGTTCCTAGATCACAAAAGGAAGAGGTTATTCGGACGAAACATGACCCTTCAGTGGCCGGACATTTTGGTTTTTTTAAAACATTGGCACGCGTACAAGAAAATTTTTATTGGCCAAAAATGCGTATTGATGTGTTGAAATTTTGCAAAAAGTGCTTTACGTGTGGTGCACAGAAAGTATTAAGTTGTTCTGAAACTTTTGGTTGCAAATTGTTTGTTGAATTTGAGATGTTGTAAGTTGCATGTTACCCTAAAGGCCAAATGTCAGTAGAATATGTTTATATTTTTGTTGATGAACTTTTGATAAGTTTTGTATATAATTAGTTGAAAATTTCTTTTGGATTTATGTATGTGTGGTCATATTAATCTATGGTGAGTTAGGTATGAAATAATTCACTTAATTCATTTAATTCATTTAGCTTGTTTAACGCGTTGTATATAGTGTTTATAGTAGTCCGAAACTTAGCTTCTCAAAATTTCTGTGGAGAACAATTGTTTCTAGAAGGTAATTTTGTAGTCAAGAGGACAACCGAAATTGATGGTAGTTCTTGAGATTGTATTGGAAGTCAAATAATTTAGGTCCAAGTTAGATATTGGTAAGAGACCAATATTGTTAGTAACTAAAATAGTTATGTTTGTTATAAGTATGAATATTGTATGAATTGGCAATGTTCTATTTTGTTATGAATATTGTACGAGTTGGCAATGTTCTATTAGGTTCATTCATGCGTGAGTGAAATTTTTTTGAAGAGTAAGACGTGGTGACGTTTTGCTTGTCTCTTCATAGGTAGAGATATTTTTACATTTTTGTTAGCATAATATGCGGCAGAATGTTAAACAGTCGTTATTTTGGAAATATGTTCGTTGTGAATTCCGATAGTATTAGTAATCCTTTCCTTTTGTAAGTATGTAAATTATGGTTAGTAGAGTAAGAGTATGTTTGTCATGATAGTTAAATCTTTGTTGATGAATTATAATACGGCAGTATTTTATGCTTTGTTTCTTAAATTCTCTGTGTGTAAAGTGAGTGATAAATAACCCCGAATATGTATTAGCTGATAATATAATATACCGATTATGACTTCCCGAAATTGTCCCCTTTTGGCGTGTAGTACGCGTAGTTACTGGTCACTCATTTACATAATGCAGTATCCCTGTTGATTCATAGAGTTATTTTTTGTTTTGGTATGTAGAAGTCAATAGTAAATTGTAAATACTAATAATAAAAATAATAAACAAAAAAAAATTCTTCGCACTTATTCTGAAATATTTCCTCGAATTTTTTCTCTTAGTAAGAGGCTGTGTAACAATTTTATTTTCTGACAATATTTTTACAGATATCTAACTTATTTAATTTATAATAACCAACTTAAGTATAATAATGCTACACAATCTACGAAATAAATATCACATATTGTCGAAAACAATATTAGCTTTCGATTTGAAAGTGTAAAATTTTAAATTATGCGGTGACAAAAGATGCCTTTTGTTAGTGTCATCATAAGAGTTTCCTCTGTTAGATGATTGTAATATTAAGCTTGTTATCAGGCGGCAACCCACGTCATCTTATCACTTCCAACTCAGCTGTCGTTAGAAGAGGTCAATTATTCCTTGAACTCAAGGATCATGTCGTTGATTCAGTCCACGTGTTGGAAGCACAGAAAAATTAAAAATTGTTTTCTTGAAATGGTATCGTCTCGGCGACGCGCATTTTTATGTCCACACTTGCTGGAATTAGCTCGCAATTGACGAGACCTTGATTTGTTTGAATGGCCTTTGGTTAACAGTAAGTATTACTGCATTTATAGCCTTACTAAATCAATATTTTTAGTGCAATTTAGGATATGTTGTACATCTTAGTTTTGAAATTTAAGAAATATAACTAATTTATTTGGACAAGAAATGAAAATTTATTAGTATCTATGTGAAGTTTAACCTTGTACGAAAGTCGAATTGGCGTGCTTCAATTATTTAATGTGGACGCCGTGATGTTATGTTGAAGTTTCAGTATGCAGCTAATTTGGTTGTATGGAATTGGAAATTCCTGTATTCTTAGTTGCTGAAACAAGAGAATTATAAATCATCAATTATAATTCCGGGTATGGTCCATATACCTAGCGGGTATTTTTCCATCGGATTAACTTCTGGTATGTAGATTGCTTTCTTATACGTCAGCTGTAGTATTGGATATAGCAGATAAATAATTTTTTGTTTGATCACGTGGTAAAGTTCAAGTTCATTAGGTGAATGACAGACTAGTTATTTTTCAAATTATGCAACAGGAACCTATAATGTTACACATCAAATCTTTTTATTAATACGATTAATATACGGTAGATGTCATTATGAAGATAGGAAAAGTTAAATTCTATATTTAAAGAAAATTAATTTGATTATTTGAAACATAATTTATTCAAATCTTAGAGAATTAAATTTTTATATTTTACATTTCACTAATTGCTAAGTGGAATATTTAATCATAGAATGTGAGGTTAAGTAGTGCTACTAAAACCAACAGTTAAACATTCAGAAAAGAAACTCATACTCATTCATTTGAGAATAAATTTTTGCTAGACATTGCTAATATAAAATTATCATGTTTTATCTGTGAGAAATACTGATACTATCAAGTACCTATGTACATATCTTTCAATAATTTAATTTAATCAAACTTATTTAAAGAAAATGTCTTGTAAACAACTTACTAAATACTGAAGGAATAGATTTTTATTTGGTCAAGACTATGATTATTAATTGGAATGAATGAGGGTTGATTCGAATTAATTATTAAATTTTGGATATAAATGCACAAACAGTGCTATCTTTGTTCTAATCTGTTCACAGGTGTAGCAGTGCATCTATAAAGGTCAATATCGAGCCATAAAGTAAGAAAACTTAAGGGATTGTGTTTCAGTAATATATTGTATAGCGGTAATTAAGTAAAGGTTTCCGCATTCGCCTTATACAAGGGACTTAAGTAAGGTATTCTTCGTATACAAAAACATGGTGGCGCCATATTCTTTACATTTTTGGTCGCAGTCCAACCCCGACCCACAGCTCATGTTCTACCCAGAGCAAATAGCTCGACTAGCCGCTTAGCCGTTTGAGGTTTCCTCATCTACAAGCCATTGTCCACCGAAACTTGCCGTGGGCTCTTTACACTTACTGGAAATCCTCGTCAAACATCCTTGTGCCTTACAGCTGTAAAAACCTGATAAGAAAAATTCCTTAATATAACCGAAAGGCTATAAACATTTCCACTAATGTTCTTGTACATGTCACGTCTCGCACAAATATATCCGGAAAACGTATAACCAGCTCCAAAGCATTTAGTACACTCTGATTCGATTTGTTGTGAGAATAAAATATTGCCAATTCGAACTTCTCCTTCAACCAAGATTTTAATTCGTTTCTCCACTTCGGTCACAGTAATAAACCAATCGCCATTATTTAAATTAGAATTAGCAACAAACCCTACTAATTCGCTGTATAATGCTGGGAAGTCGCGACTTTCCAACCGCTTAAATTGATACTCCAACAGCTTTCGCATATGGAATAGTTTACGGTACTACAATTCATTTATAACTATCGAACTATCTTCCATTATTATTTTTAACTGGAACGTTTTGTCCTCGGTGGATTCAGATGCTGGTGACAGAGTGATCAAGAACGGAGCTCCTATTTGTATGTGTAGATTTTCCATTTCGGGTGCACCATTTAATCGAGTGTTTAGCACGTCACGAGAAAATACGTTAATTTGAAATTCCACTTGAAAATTTGTAAATGCTAACCAATTTTCGTATGTCAATTCCAGAACATGGTTGATGCAATATTTCTTGCTACACACCAATCGTAATACGGGTTTTATTCTCTGGTTTATAACAAATCCAATTTCCACATTATGAGGATGTTCACCCAATTCATTTAAACTATACGTACACCTATTAATCAAATTTTCGGTATACGAAACTTGTGCATTATTAGCACCTACAGACTCCATTGCTTTGCACTGATTTCACTAAGATGACTGAGAAAGGATCCTATGCAGATCATCCTTTTAAATGTTTTAGGGTTGTTGTTGCGCATGCGTAAATTGTACTCGGATGACCTAGAATGCGTAAGCGAAAAGTTAATTGGTTTTCACCGACGTGAATAGACTGCTTCGTAATGTCTGTAAACAATTAGAGTAGAAGTCAAAGTTAAAAGTAATCTACCTAATTATACCAATTATGTATAAAAACACCGTGCAATGCAATATAATTCAGTTTCTGTTTAGTCTTTGACTAGTTACAACGGTTAAAATGTCTTTGACCAGTCTTTAATTTCTTTATAGAAAATGGCTTTCTTTACTTGTGATGTCTGCGGGGTTTCCTTCTCGAGGAACGGTAGTTTGAAAAGACATCTGCTCCAGCAACATGAGGTAGTATCGAAACTCTCCGGCCTTTTTGTCTGCGACGTGTGCCCGGCATCCTTCTCGGGAAAGGATAGCCTTAAACGGCACAACGACACCAAGCATGGTGTAGTGGTGTCTGTTGCCGGTCCATCAGGAGTCAAACGACCAGCTTTGTCAGCGGTTGAGGGGTCTACCCCCAAGATACCGAGAAGATGCATTGCGTGCAATGTGGACGTCACCAACTTGGCAGCCCACCATCGCACCAACACCCACAAGACTGCTGCGATTAAGGTACTCGACGGAGGCAATGGTGTGGAAATGGTTGCTATGGCGTTTCAAAATAGAATCGCTACATACAGAATTAAAAATACTAACACTAGTGGTATGTTTTAAAAACTATTTGAATTAGTGATTAACGCTATTATTTCTAGATATATTGGAATTCTTGCGAGATCAACAGGAACGGTTCAGCGCCTTAATTGATGAACAACTGGCAATACACACCTCCCTCAAGGTTAATTGCGAGTTGTTTGGTGGCTACACCAAGATGAGTGTGCCAGAGGGTGTTGAAGACGTGAAATCCTTCAACACCCGAAACATGGTTATCACCTCCTCTAGTAACCTAGGAGAGGTCTACAACTTCTTTGTGGAGACGATGTCGGCTAAGTCAGACGAATTTCAAGAACGGGACTCTGGTGAGTTTTGAAAAATTATTAACTAGTTTTAACTCTTAAATTTTAGGATGGACGCTACAAGAGGCGTTGTACTTAGAAGTGAATGTAAACAAGTACAACCCTTTGCGCGGATCCTCATACATCGAGCTTCCCAAATGGGTTCGTGACAAGGCTGCTGTTATTAATATACAGAACAATGACGACGCATGCTTTGCGTGGTGTGTTGTAGCTGCATTGCACCCCGCCGATTTTAACCCTCACAGAGTGTCTAGTTATCCGCACTACTCAGTAGTATTAAACTTGAATGACATTAATTTCCCTATGGAATTCAAGAATATACCCCGGTTCGAGAAGCAAAACGACGTCAGCGTCAACGTGTTTGGCGTAGAAAGGAAGTCGATTGTGGTGCCTTTGCATTTCCCGCAAAGAAAGAGGACACGGCACGTAAACCTCTTACATATCCAAGAAGGCAAAAAGGAACACTTTTGTTTAATTAAAACTTGAATGGGTTGGTCGGAAAACAATTATCAAAGGATAAACATCACAAATGGTTGTGTGATTGATGCCTGATATACTTTCGTTCTGAAGAGGAGCTACGAAAACACGCGGAACAAAACTCCAACCACGTTGTGACTACAATGCCAACTGCAGCTAAATGTGTGCTGGAATTTGTTAATATCCACAAACAAATGAGAGTTCTCTTTGTTATGTACGCTGATTTTGAGAGCATTTTAAAACCTATTAGTACTGCTACTCCAAATACATATTCTTCGTTCACCAATAACATCCAAGAGCACGAACCATATAGTTTTGCATACTATATCAAATGTTCATACGATGACTCGTTTAACAAATTTGAATTATATAGAGGACCTAAAGCTGCAAATTCTTTATGCAGAAGTTGAAGGAAGAAACCTGCAGATTGGGTAAAATCCTTAAAACTAATGTATCGATGGCAGTATTGGAACCTTTAGACAAGCTATTGTATTATATGGTAGATGATTGTGGCATCTGCAAGAAACCATTGGGAGATGATCGAGTAAGGGATCACTGCCATCTTACGGGGAAATTTCGCTTTGCAGCACATACCAGTGCAATTTAAAATACAAAGTACCTCGGTTTATCTCAGTTGTGTTCCACAATCTTAGCGGATACGAAAGTCACTTTATCGTTAAGAAGCTAGGTTGTGATAAGGAGCAAGTCTCGGTGATCCCAAATAACAAAGAAAAATTCATTTCTTTCACAAAGCATGTGAGACTGTCTGATGATGAACCAGACGTAGAAGATGATGATGATGACGAATCCATCAATTCTACAGTGAAGCTGCGATTCATCGATTTCCTGCGTTTCATGGCGACTGGATTGGATAAATTGGTGATAAATTTTAAGCCTCAACAGTTGATGGAGATGAAAAAATGTTTTCCTGATAATGAACACTTTGGATTATTGACTAGGAAAGGAGTGTTTCCGTATAAATATATCACCAACATATTTATGTTAAATGACACCACTTTACCACCGAAAGAATCCTTCTTCAACGACTTGACATCCGCAGATATCACATACGAGGACTATGGACATGCCCAACAAGTTTGGAGAACGTTCAGTATTTAGAGTCTTGGCGAGTATAGCGATCTATACTTAAAAACAGATGTGTTGCTTCTCGCAGACGTCTTTGAAAGCTTTAGAGATGTCTGCATCAAAACTTATGATTTGGATCTTTGTCAATATCTGACAGCCCCAAGCTTGAGCTGGAACGCCATGTTAAACCACACCGGCGTAAAACTGGATCTATTTACAGATGTAGAGATGCATCGTTTTGTCAAGAAAGGTATTCGCGGTGGGTTAACACAATGCAGCGCTCGGTATGCCGAAGCCAATAACAAGTATATGGAGAATTATAACCCCGAGGAATCTTCTAAATACCTAACATTTCTCGACGCCAACAATTTGTACGGGTGGGCTATGAGTCAATATTTACCTATAAATGGGTTTAGGTGGTTGGCGGTAGATAAAATTAAAAAGCTTCAAAAAGAAATATTAAACATAGCTTCAACTGCTGACAAAGGGTACATACTGGAGGTTGATTTAGAATACCCGGAAGATCTTCACCACGCTCACAATGACTTGCCTTTCTGCCCTGAGACGATGATTCCGCCTACTCCAAGATCGAAGACTCCGAAGTTACTTGCCACACTTTTCAAAAAATCCAAGTACATAATCCACTACCGTAACCTGCAACAGTGTTTACGTTATTGGCTTAAACTAGCTGCTATCCACCGCGTGCTGGAATTTGATCAATCAGCCTGGCTTAAAACCTACATCGACCTTAACACCCGTCTACGTACGTTTGCCAATAATGTATTTGAAAAAGATTTCTACAAGCTCATAAATAATGCTATTTTTGGTAAGACGATGAAGAATATTGATAAGCGGGTAGATGTCAAAATTGTTGCACGTTGGGAACGCGATTGTAATAAACTGTGTGCGAGTAACTTAATCGCAAAGCCAAACTTTAATAGTTGTATGATTTTAGGAGAGGATTTGGCGATCATACAAATGGACCGTGTTAAGGTTACTTACAATAAACCAATTTATGCAGGATTTTCAATTTTAGATTTGTCAAAGACTTTAATGTACGATTTCCATTATGGAACCATGAAACACTTGTATGGTCCCAGATTCTCACTCCTTTATACGGATACTGACTCCTTAGCGTATAGTGTGCAAACTAAATACTTGTATAGTGACATTAGCACAAACATTGACCATTTTGATACGAGTGATTATCCCCCAAACAATAAGTACAATATTCCTTTAGTTAATAAGAAAGTGCTTGGAAAATTTAAAGACGAGTTCAACGGCGACTTGGTGTTGGAATTTGTGGGTAGTAGGGCTAAGTCCTACTGCATTATTAGTGAAAAAACAGTGAAAAAAATTAAAGGAGTCAGCTGTAATGTGGTGTCTGGTATTGGTGTAGACAGTTTTAAAGGAGGTGGTGGTTAACAATGATGATGCGCTCTTGCATACGATGATATGCATTCGTAGTATTAAGCATCAGCTGTATACTCAGCTAATTAATCAGGTTAGCTTGTCGGGTGACTATGACAAACGTTATGTCATCCCAAACAGCACATCAACATATGCATGGGGGCATAAAGGTATAAGATAGTTGTTTATATTTGTATATATTTTATTGTGTATATATAGTAGTATGTAAGTTAGTTATAAAACATACCTACCATCCCCATCTTTAATAATTCCTTCGCTCCCGGCGACATGTGCTTACCTCCACGTGGTCTCGCTGGACAACAAAACATATTGTCGTTAATCTATCAATATGTTTTATTGACCGAAAACACGTTTCCTCTCTTTTAAACAGCACATTAATCTCTTTTTTGTTTAGGTCTTTTTTAGAAACAACACATTAATTTCTTTTTTTTGTTACAGGTTACTTTAACTTGCTTGGATTCGACTACACGAAAAAAATAAAAAAATGTTATACTTTGTAAAAATTGTATTCTGTATTCTATTAGTTTATTAAACTGTAAATCGCATAAAATAAATTATTAAACTTTTGTGTGCTTAATTTCTTTGTGTTAATACCTCTAAGTAGTTGGTTAAAGCATGTCATAGATGAGAAAAAAATTTAGAGGTTCAGGACTTTAAAGGGGTATAATTTTGAAGGGGGTGGTCCGATTTTAAATCTGTTTGCAGATTCGGATTTTGCATAAAATTCTAGACAAATTTGACGTATTGCATGGCTAAAAAATTTATAAGGACGGCCAAAAATCTCTATCGGTAAAAATCTTAAAATAAGGGTAGCTCTCTGGGGGATGATGCTGTCTAAAAAACTCCTAGAGATTTGGGTAGCTGAGAAAATTCTAATATTAATTGATACCAAACAAGGTACATATATCTTGAAAGATGAAAATGGTTAGTCGAAGAAAACTATTTAGTCCAGATGTGTGAGGAAATGTGGATGCTGGAGGAAATGTGGGCTCAGAAGCCCCAGTTTTCCCCTACTGGTATGGTTGCGTGATTGTAATATAAGATTACCTTAGTAATATTATTATTCTATGCCGCTTTAGTTCTATGAAATAGGCTCAAAGTATGAAACTTTTGTGTTTGCGATAACAGCTGTGATTCATCATATGCAATTTTGACTTTTTGTGCGTCGTTTTTTCCGCCACACATGGCTTCCTCTATCGTATGGCAACTACTATAAAAAGCAATGATTGAAGTATTTACAGTTCGAGCAGCATTTGTTAAATTTTATACAATCTCGCACAATGTGGTCACTTGATCCACACTTAGCGAATTGTTATACATGCGTACATACCTTGGCTATATGGTCAAAACCATGGAACTTAAAACATTTAACTGGGTTTACGTATTAGAAAACAGAACGTGCAGAAAATTGTATGTAGAGCGTACGTTCCATTCCTAATAGTATTAGCAAAAGCAAGTGGATCAGTTTGTGTTATTGCCATTCAACAGTTTACAAATTTCTAATTGTAACGACTTTTATTTTTGCACCAATTTGAATAAACCTATCTTGGTTTATAATAGCATACATTAAAGCATTGTGATCAATTTCGTCTTCAATGCAGTACCAATAATTTGTATGTGATTTAAGTTTTGAAGCATATTAATATTATATTAGTAGAGTAAAATAAAATTAAATAAAAACCCTTAACCACAAACAATATTTAAATTGCTAGATACGTATTTCGACCACTATGTGGTCATCATCAGTAGGAAACCTCTTAAAAAAAAATAATAATAATAATTAGCTGTTGTTCTGGAACACTTCAGAGGATATTCTCCTCACCACTTAGGCTGAAGTGAACCTTCCCAACCTATAATTTACTATATTGTTGCTTTAAACACTATCGAGGATATTCTCCTCACCCGCAGGCTGGTGTTCTCAACAACAAACAAGTGAATTGTGACATTATAACTTAAATCTACTTAATTTATACTAATTCTAAATCTACTGAAGCGGAACCAATTTAATCTTGCTTTCTCATTGGTTGTTGACCAATAGGAAAGCAAAGCAGATAACTCTATTGGCCCTTTATCGGTGTTTAAGGGGTCCTTTATGTTTAACAATTTTAATTGATTCATAGGCATTTAAGGAGGAAAACGTTGGTACCGCTTTTAACAATTTAACATTTTCTAGTTTAACGGGTGGCTGGTTTCAAATATATGTTTGGCGACCTGAGACCTTTCATATTTACCATATTTGAAGTGAGCAATGTGTTCTTTAAATCTTGTTGTTATATTCCTCTTGGTCTGACCAATATATTTTTGAAAACACCCTGGCCCTGCACAACTAATTTCATAAATCCAACTTTTGCAATTTTTCCACCTTGTCTTTTGGATTACCTAGCAAATCTTTAATTTTATTAGTATTAGTGAAAGCAATTTTGAAATTACACTGTTTGAATATTTTATCAAGACTCTTTGTGGTTTTGTGAAACGGAAGTTTAACATATTTAACATTATCGTTAGAGGTGGTTGATTGCAAAGTCGTTGATTTACGGATGTTGATCCTATTTTTACACCTTCTAAAAATATTATCTATAATATCAGAAGAGAAACCATTGTAATTCGCTATTTGTTTAATAAGAGCAAATTCCTTATTAAATCTGTTTTATTTAAAGGAAATTCAATAATCTATTAATTAAAAAGTTAAATGAAGCCAACTTATGTTGTATGCTATGATTAGAGGAAGACAAAATAAAGCGATTTACATTGGTTTCTTTTCTATAAATGTCAAATTCTAATTTATTACCATTTCTAATTACTAATGTATCTAAAAAGGGTAATTGTCCATTATTCTCTAGTTCATACGTAAATTTTATGCTTTGAAATTTTGAATTCATTTCTTTAAGAAAATCATTAACATTTGATTTAGAAGTGTCAAAAACTGCAAAAATATCATCCACGTACCTTAACCATATTCTTGAAAAGTATTTGGAGTTTTCTTTTAACTCGGTTTCAAAACGAGACATAAATAAATTTGCTATGAAAGGTGATAAGCTATTACCTATTGCTGTGCCTTCATGTTGTTCGTACAACTTGTTGTTGAATTGAAAACAGTTCTGGGACATGCAATGCGAAACAAGCTTGATATAGTCCTCAACTTTATCATCATCAATATCACTATCTATAAGAACATCCTTTAAATATGTTAAAGTACGTGGTATTGGAACACTAGGGAATAATGAACTGACATCAAATGAAATTAAGATTTCGTTCTCTTCTAATGTGATATTTTTAATTTTATTAATGAACTCTAAAGAGTTTTGTACAGATAAACTATTAAACTTTAAAATCTTAAATTCATTTGACAGCCACCGTGATAAATAGTAAGTCGGTGAGTTGATACCTGAAACTATTGGTCTCATCGATTTATTATTTTTGTGAATCTTTGGTAAACAGTAAAGTTTTGGCTTTCGGGATTTGAAATTGTTAATTTTAATTTTAGTGAGGGCGAAATTAGGTTTGGACATTCTTTCAAAACAGACTCTGTTGATTTAATCATTTTATTTAAAGGAACTTCATTTTTACGTTTTTTGACTATTGGTCTGTAAGGACCCTCAGACAGCAAAGTCTCTACTCTATCAACATAGTCTTGTTTATCCAGAATAACCAACCTATTCCACTTATCAGCCTTTAAATAATAACAATTCTTTTGTCGTAAATCTTTAATAATAAGATGATCTTTCCTTGTTTGTTCTGAGGCATTTCTTGCGCAAGTGCGTAAGTTGTTCGAAAGTTGAATTTTGCACGCGTTTCTAATAAAGGTTTTTGAATTGTCGTCTAATTTTGAAATAGATTTTTCAATGCCAGCAATAATGTCTTCCAAAGGAGTTTTCAAATGATCTACTCCAAATTTTAGGCCTCGATCAAGGAAAGTCAACTCTTCATTATTAAAGATTTTCGACGATTCGTTAACAACTATTGACTCTAATGGAGGTGAAGTAATTTCCAGTTTTTTAGGAGGTACATTGACATTGTGTTTCTTTAAAAGAAACTTCAACTTAGTGTTTTGACTATTAATTTTGTCTAACAATTTATGATTGTTGCGCAAGAAATGCCTCAGAACAAACAAGGAAAAATCATCTTATTATTAAAGATTTACGACAAAAGAATTGTTATTATTTAAAGGCTGATAAGGGGAATAGGTTGGTTATTCTGAATAAACAAGATTATGTTGATAGAGTAGAGACTTTGCTGTCTGAGGGTCCTTACAGACCAATAGTCAAAAAAAGTAAAAATAAAGTTCCTTTAAATAAAATGATTAAATCAACAGAGTCTGTTTTGAAAGAATGTCCAAACCTAATTTCGCCCACACTAAAATTAAAATTAACAATTTCAAATCCCGAAAGCCAAAACTTTACTGTTTACCAAAGATTCACAAAAATAATAAATCGATGAGACCAATAGTTTCAGGTATCAACTCACCGACTTACTATTTATCACGGTGGCTGTCAAATGAATTTAAGATTTTAAAGTTTAATAGTTTATCTGTACAAAACTCTTTAGAGTTCATTAATAAAATTAAAAATATCACATTAGAAGAGAACGAAACCTTAATTTCATTTGATGTCAGTTCATTATTCCCTAGTGTTCCAATACCACGTACTTTAACATATTTAAAGGATGTTCTTATAGATAGTGATATTGATGATGATAAAGTTGAGGACTATATCAAGCTTGTTTCGCATTGCATGTCCCAGAACTGTTTTCAATTCAACAACAAGTTGTACGAACAACATGAAGGCACAGCAATGGGAAACAGCTTATCACCTTTCATAGCAAATTTATTTATGTCTCGTTTTGAAACCGAGTTAAAAGAAAACTCAAATACTTTTCAAGAATATGGTTAAGGTACGTGGATGATATTTTTGCAGTTTTTGACACTTCTAAATCAAATGTTAATGATTTTCTTAAAGAAATGAATTCAAAATTTCAAAGCATAAAATTTACGTATGAACTAGAGAATAATGGACAATTACCCTTTTAGATACATTAGTAATTAGAAATGGTAATAAATTAGAATTTGACATTTATAGAAAAGAAACCAATGTAAATCGCTTTATTTTGTCTTCCTCTAATCATAGCATACAACATAAGTTGGCTTCATTTAACTTTTTAATTAATAGATTATTGAATTTCCTTAAAATAAAAACAGATTTAATAAGGAATTTGCTCTTATTAAACAAATAGCGAATTACAATGGTTTCTCTTCTGATATTATAGATAATATTTTTAGAAAGTGTAAAATAGGATCAACATCCGTAAATCAACGACTTTGCAATCAACCACCTCTAACGATAATGTTAAATATGTTAAACTTCCGTTTCACAAAACCACAAAGGGTCTTGATAAAATATTCAAACAGTGTAATTTCAAAATTGCTTTCACTAATACTAATAAAATTAAAGATTTGCTAGGTAATCCAAAAGACAAGGTGGAAAAATTGCAAAAGTCGGGATTTATGAAATTAGTTGTGCAGGGCCAGGGTGTTTTCAAAATATATTGGTCAGACCAAGAGGAATATAACAACAAGATTTAAAGAACACATTGCTCACTTCAAATATGGTAAATATGAAAGGTCTCAGGTCGCCAAACATATATTTGAAACCAGCCACCCGTTAAACTAGAAAATGTTAAATTGTTAAAAGCGGTACCAACGTTTTCCTCCTTAAATGCCTATGAATCAATTAAAATTGTTAAACATAAAGGACCCCCCTTAAACACCGATAAAGGGCCAATAGAGCCATCTGCTTTGCTTTCCCTATTGGTCAACAACCAATGAGAAAGCAAGATTAAATTGGTTCCGCTTCAGTAGATTTAGAATTAGTATAAATTAAGTAGATTTAAGTTATAATGTCACAATTCACTTGTTTGTTGTTGAGAACACCAGCCTGCGGGTGAGGAGAATATCCTCGATAGTGTTTAAAGCAACAATATAGTAAATTATACGTTGGGAAGGTTCACTTCAGCCTAAGTGGTGAGGAGAATATCCTCTGAAGTGTTCCAGAACAACAGCTAATTATTATTTTTTTTTAAAGAGGTTTCCTACTGATGATGACCACATAGTGGTCGAAATACGTATCTAGCAATTTAAATATTGTTTGTGGTTAAGAGTTTTTATTTAATTTTATTTAAATCGTGCCACAGTGTTCCTATAGATTATTAATATTAGTAGAGGTTTAAGTGACGTTCTGGGCCCACATTTGCTCCCAAAACCCACATTGGCTCCCACATTTGCTCCGCATTTGCTACCAAATCCCTCATTTTCCTCTTCATTTTCCTTCAGCATCTTCATTTACATGTAAATTCCCATAAGGAGGAAATGAGAAGGAGTAACTCACTTCTTCAACATTTGCTCCACATTTGCTCCCACATTTGTTCCCTCAATGTAAATTCTCATAAGGAGGGAAATGTGGAGCAAATGTGGAAGGAGAGAGTCACTCCTCCTCATTTCCTCCTTATGGGAATTTACATGTAAATGATGATGCTGGAGGAAAATGAGGAGGAAAATGAGTGATTTGGGAACAAATGCGGAGCAAATGTGGAAGCAAATGTGGAGATGAATCCCCGTTTTAATCGGCTAGCTATTACATCTTTCAAGATAACCCTATCTTGCATTTTCATCTTAGCATCCTCATTTGCTCCCACATTTAAACCAAATAGTTTTCTTCGGCTAGCCCTTGAATCTTTCGAGATAACCCTATCTTGTTTGGTATCAATTAATATTAGATTTTTCTCAGCTACCCGAATCTCTATGAATTTCTTAGATTGCATTATCCCCCAAAGAGCTACCCCAATTTTAAGATTTTTTGCCGATAGCGATTTCTGACCGTTCTTATAAATTTTTTAACCATGTGACACATCTTGCTAGTCTAGAATTTTACACAGAATTCGAATCTGCAAACAGATTAAAAATCGGTTTCCCCCCTGCAAAGTTATACTTTAAAGCCTCAAACCTCTTTAAATTGTTTTGCTCACCTATAACATATGCTTTAACCAACCATTTCCCTAGAAATCTAAAACTGTGGGGATTATAGAAATGAGTTCTTTATAAGCCATAAGTCTATAATATTTAAAATCATTTTCAAACAGTAATGTTACTGTTTATAGAATATTCAAAACCGCGGCTTTTTAAAATTTTAAACAGCTATCAATTTCTGATTTAACAAATGAGGGATTTGGGAGCAAATGCGGAGCAAATGCGGGAGCAAATGTGGGTTTTGGGAGCAAATGTGGGCCCAGAATGTCACTAAACCCTCTACTTATATTGGCCACCTATTTTAGATTTTGTTGTCGTATTAAGTTTTCCTAGGTCTTCTCCTGTAGTACATTGTATTACTAGATTCACATTATTGGTATTTCTAACTTTAGAAGTAATTATTCTTGTGTGGTTTACATTGTTTGCCTCGTTTTTGTAGATCCATGAATACTGTTAGGTATAATGATCAGCATTTTCTTCATAAGATCTAATAAAAATCGCTTATGCTTGATTATTGTTGGCACGTTTACTTCATTGTGTCCCATGTGGAAATTCAGGTTAATTCAATTGCATTTATATAGAACTTTAATGTAAAAGAGCTTAATTATGTTGTCCTAAGTTCGAAAATTACATTCCTGTTTTAATATTTAATTCGTGAGTAATACCATCTATTCCCTTAATAATTTGCTATCTTCAAAGCTATAGGTCATTTTACCTTCAAAGAAGATTATTTTATTATTTTCAAGACCTTTTATATCTTATTTCTATTTACGTAGCTTTCATGATAACTTGCAAAATGCATTCTGATTTGGAGTTTGTATGGTAGTTAAATTTGTAAAGAATTCGGTTATCGATAGAGTGGTGTTCGAGTTAAGGGCTGCCTCTTCGCAAACTTTTTTCATGGAGCTCTGTGAATGTACGTTTTGTAAAGTTAAAGTTATTTAAAAGACGTCTGTGTGTTGATTTACGTTCTCCTGTGTAAGCTTTTGTATGAAATAAAACGTTGTTTTTTTTAGGTTTGAATATGGAAAATTGAAACTGTCCTACTTACCTAAAGGTTGAGAATAGCTCCTTGTGTGAAAGAGACTATTTGCTCTAACACTACTTCTGTGCCGGACTTGGTTGTTTAAATAAAATTTCTTTGAGCGTTTGATTGAGATCCTCAGATAATTTGTATAAGCTATGTACTATCCATATATCCCTATAACTCATTCCTATCTTTTTGTATTTCAAACATTTTTTCCTATTTTACATTGCCGAATGCTTTCTCCAGACCTACAAAACCCTATATACACGTTTTCTCCTTTTTCAATTCTTTTCTTCATTATCATCCTTAAAGCTAAAATGGTCTCTCAGATTCCTATGTTTTGCTTAAACCCAAATTGATCTTCTTTTAGTATTTCTTCAGCCAGATTTTCATCCGCTTTTGTACAATTGTAGTTAATATTTTTGACATTTTTACTCTTAAACTCATTGTTCGAAAACTTTTACATCTTTCTACATCACTCTTTTTTGGTATAGTAACTATGGCTTTACGTTTGGAATTTTTGGGCGTTTTGCCGCTATCGTACATATAGCTGACAAGTTGAATGAGAAGTTCTGTTATTGCTTGTCAAGTAGTGTTTATAGATTCTGCTTGCACTTTATCCTTACCCGGCGCCTTATTATTTTTTAGGCTATTTAATGCTAGTTCCAACTCTTTTATAAGTATAAAATACTGCAAGTTATTCCTTTCAATGTATGTTTCCTGTTTAGTGCTTCTAGATTCGGTCCTGCATATAACTTTCCTATACAGGGTGGTTCGGTTATCATTAGATAGCATACCTTCTGAAATACGTAAGATATGGAAAAATTTTATGGGAAAAAGTTTTTGAATATTTGAGCAATACTATGTTACTTTGGTTTTTTAAATAGAACGCTGTATCTATTTTTTTGTAAAAGTACTCTCCTTGAAATTGTCTTTACGGCAATATGCCACAACCAATGATTTCCTGTAAAAGTGTGTTAAATAACTTATATAATACAATTTCAATAGGAGTCTGATTGTTTCTGTTAACAAATGCCCGTTGCAGTATTTTAGTTGTTTATTCACAATTATCTGTCACATTAATAAATAAAAGTGTTATTGTGTTTTTAATAGTTGTGTCACTCAAAATAATGGAAATGAATTATTCAAACAATGAAAAAGTTGATATATTAAGCTGTTTTCATAGGTCAAACAACAATAGATGTCAAGCTGCAGTTGTATATCGAAACTTATATTATGACCGTAGACAGCCAAATTTAGAAAATCCTTTAAGACCCAATGGTAGTTTTTCAACTACCACTAGAAATCAAGTACAACATAACGAAGATCGTGAATTGATTATTTTGGCCTACTTTAGAGTTTATTCTAAAGTTTCTACGAGATAAGCTGCAGCCGAATAAAACGTTTCAAGAAAACGGGTTTTCTAATGTTTTGAGGCGTCATTCGATAAAGCATTTAAGATGCGTTTGGTTCAAGCGTTACATCTCAATGATCCCAACAACTGAGTTGGTTTTTGTATATGAATTTTGAATGTAGGAAGAGTATTTTTGGACAGTGTAATTTGGACTGATGAATCCAACTTTCATAAAAATAGTATTTTTAACAGAAAAAATACACGTGATTGAAATGATGGAAATCTTTTGCAATTTGTTGGAACCAGTTTACAAGTACGATTTTCAGTGTATGTGTGGATAGGTGTAGTAAGGGACCGCATGCTGGTTCTATATTTCCTTAATGGTAGTTTAACTCAAACTAGATATTCAAAGTTTTTACAAACTTCATTTCAAGATTTTTTAGATGGTATTTCCCTTGCTAACAGGCGAAACTTATTGTTTTAGCATGATAGCGCTCCACCACATAAAGGAATCAATGTTACAACTTATTTAAATAATGAGTTTGGTCTGAACTGAATCGGTAATAGGAGACCGATTTTGTGGCTTCCCAGATCACCTTATCTGTAAGTTTTCGAGTTCTTTGTTTAGAAGTTTTTAAAAAACCAAGCATATTCTAATTCTGCCTCTTTTAGAAATCCGGTAGAGTTAGAGTTAATCGTAAAAATAAGAGCAGTTTGCTTGCTAATTACCCCGGTCATGTTGCAAGATGCTAGTAATGCTCAAATATAGTGGGCCATTAAAAATACGTATATTTGTAAAGAAAACATATTTAAAAAAACTTTTTCTCACGAAATTTTTCTCTATCTTCCTTATTTTAGTAGATATGCGCTGGCTAATGATAACCAGACCACCCTGTATATTCTTGCCATTTATCTAGTTTCTCTACATTTTCTATAATGATGTCTCCTCCCGGGACACATATTTTTGTTATACGTCTGTATATCCTTAAAATTCATTCTAATTGGTTTGTGTGCTTCAACTGTCTTTCCTATTTTCATCACAGTTTGTACCTTGTTGCACTTTTTCAATTTATTGTTCTTTAGCTTTCCCTGTATTTGCGAATAAATTTCCATTTTATGGCTTTGTATCTGTTTTGTCTGGTCGGCTTTTGTGTTTTCGCACGGTTCCTTATTTTTTTTTTGTTTAGATCCTAGACTATCTCTCGCCTCAATGTCTAAGCTGGATTTAATGTTATTCCATTGCTTCTACTTCCTTAGTATTAAAAACTTTTCCGATGTCTTTCAACAATTCGTTTGACTTTTTTTCAAATCTTTTGTGGATATCTTTATTTCTGAGTTTCTCAAGAACAAAGTGTGGTTTCCGTTCCTTTTTTCAAATTTTTAAATTTAAGTCCAGTTTTCATAATTACTATGTTGTGGTCAGTGTCTATTTTTTGTTTCTGGGGTGCTTCTACAATCTTTTACTTGACTTCTAAATTATTGTCTAACAATGTAATCTATTTGATATCTCCCTGTTTTCTGGCATCCTCCACGAGTACCGTCTTCTAGCATGATGCTGAAAGAATGTGTTTGTGATGGCTAAATTGTTTTTGTCGCAAAATTATAATGACATATTTTCTTTCTCGTTTCTCGTTTCTAAACCAAGTAAACCTACTTTTGTTCTTTCTATACCCTCACCTACTACTACATTAGAACCTCCTGTAAGTATTAAATTTTCATGCCCTGTTACGAATCTTAGTTTGTTTTCAATATTTTTGTGGTTCGCTTTTACCTCTCCATCGCTGCAACTAGAGGTGGGCATGTACTTGTATTATTACCGTATTTACTGGTTTAGATCTTAATCTTACACGAGTAATCTTTCGTTCTTTTGTAAGTAGTTTTCTATACATTGCCCTTTCCCGCATAATTTCCTACACCCGCGTTTCCTTTTACCAATCGTGTATGCATTACCCTAAAGTCTCCGTTCCAAATATCTTCCGCCTCTGGACATTATAATGTGAATAAGGGCCGCTATACTTGCGGCCTTGTCCCCAATGCTCCACCCGAAGGTACTACATTGGGTTTAACGCGAAATTTAACATGCTTCAAATGTAATCTAACTTCAAAACTAATCGATTCTTAATAAAAATCTAACAAACTGAAACAATAAATACTCCCTGTATGTTTGTTTTGTATTCTTCTTAATTCTTCTTGGGTATTAAACCACTCAGAGTTTTTAAAATTGTCTTTATTTACGTTTCGATCCACGACATAGGATAGTTGTCAAAATAATAAAAATTTTTGAAGTTTGACATTTATGACACAAATTGAAGGTGACTTTGATTTATTAGTCTTTGATGAATGCATTAGGTGAAAATTTTTAAATTTTAGAAGAATGAGTACTTTCAATTTGTGTTGCGACCTGGGATCGGCTTTTTAAGGTAGCCAATATGTTTAACGTGAAATCAGCTGATTAATTTTTATATAGTTAAATTTCATATAAATTTAATAACTTGATGATTGGAACATTTTTTAACGTGTTTATATTTATACGGTTGATGGGATGGTTATTAAAGAAGTGTGTGATTACGTTACCGTAAGGCTTAAGCAGCCGGGGGCTGATAATATGCCTATTGTTATGTAGTTAGTTGTTGTATGTAAAAAAAGAAATCATGACTATAGGTTGTATTTCATGTTAATATCGCAAGGAAAACCCAGGAAAACTTGCAATGCTACCAATATATTGGGAGCATTTGACTTTCATTTGTAATTTTTTTTGTTATTTCTTTTAGCAATGGAATCCATTGTTTACTAAAAGTTACAGGTTCGCTTGCTACGCAGTTCTTTGATTTTTCGTTTTTGGTGGTTTTCTTCTTTGTCAATATTTGTTGCGTCTTCCCAATTTATTTTATGATTGTAGTCTAGGGTTGCCACCTTTTTGTTAACCCAGACCGGTACAAAGTGTTCCACTAAAAAATAGTTTAGAGACAAACAGTTTTTTACATGCGCATCAGAGAGTAGTTATCATATATAGACCTGGAATTCAAATGGAGCTTTTGGAAATATGTAGTTTTAGGTCAAATGTATATCTTAGTAGTAAATAGCATGACACGCGCGAAAACTTAGAAATTTCAGCGTGTGCTAAAAGCCGAAAGGTTATAATATTGTGTATGTATGTTCTATATTGCTGGCTCTTTTGACTTTTAGCTTTAGAATTAGGCAAATGGATGTGAAAACAGCTGGTGACATCTAGATTTGGCATCCAAAAGTATTCAAAACCATTGCCAATTTTTAGTATTGAATGAGAAGTCTAATAGTCTCTTATGCGCATATTCAACAGTTCTCTAAAATAGAATAATGGCGGGTTATTATTTAATAATACGCAAAAGATAAACAAGTTTATTTTAAAGATATGACACAAACACATATACAAAAACAAACAATAAAAGTTTTAAAGCGGGAAACTAATTCTATTTATACAGAAACTAAAACTCTTTTTAATAGGTGTAATATATAATATACTAGGTTATCATAAAGTAAGGGATATATTTTAAATCATTACAACTTTTTAATAAATTAAGTTAGTAACATTAAATAAACGAAATCTAGTTGCTTAATGAATGGGATTTTACCGTATCTATGAGAAACAAAAGCGTTGTCATAACAATTGTTGACACTAGTGTCAAAACGAAATTATTCAATTTGAAGTTTTATTTTGAAATTAAAACTCAAGTAAACGTTGAGTTCAAACGACTCAACTGTAATAACATGGATTTACAAACAAGAATTGGTTTAGTTCAGTGCTATTATGAATCCGGCAGAAATTACACCGCTGGATTACGAAGATTTCGCACGAGAATGGGTTTGAGAGCGGGACCCTGTCAAATGAAAGCGTACCGCAATTTGATACAAAAATTTGAAAGAACAGGGTCTGTAACTGACTTACCAAGATCAGGGAGACCAATAATTAGTGATGTCCAAGTTGCAGAGGTTCTTCATGAAAATCAAGACATAGCCAGAAGCAATTCACTCGCAATCAGCAGTGCAAATGCGATATTCAAGCGATTGCAAATGCCGTATACCACGGTTTGGAAAATTTTACGCAAAATTCTAAACATGTATCCATATAAACTGAAAATGCTGTTTGAATTAAAGGACGCAGATTTGGCTACTAGGTACGATTTTTCTTTGCGAGTAACGGCTCAGATGGAAATTGAACCCGAATGGTTATCCCGTATTTTATGGACAGATGAGGCACATTTTACTCTGAATGGTGGAGTCAACACTCAAAACTGTAGAATCTGGTCTGCAGAAAATCCGCAACAAATCGTTCAAAAAGGTCTTCATGACAAGAAAGTCACCGTTTGGTGCGGTTTTACAGCTGATTTTATTATTGGTCCGTATTTCTACGAGGAAATGCAGAATGGACAAGCCGTATCTGTAACTGTAAATGGTGAACGATACTTGCAAATGTTACAAAATTATGTTATTCCACAGCTGCAAAACGAGCACTACGGAATTGAAAACATCATTTTATGCAGGATGGAGCACCCCGCACATTTTTCGACCAGTCAAAGAATTGTTAACCAACGTTTTCAAGATCGCGTGTTAAGCAGACATTTCGTAAATTCATGGCCACCAAGATCACCTGATCTAAACCCAGCGGATTACTGGCTGTGGGGTTATTTAAAAGTTTAGTGTTTAGAAGACGACCAACTACGCTACAAGAATTAAAAGACAGTATTACGGAGCAAATTGGTACAATTCAACCAGAAATGTTACGAAATGCTGTGTACAATTTGGAGGTAAGGATGGTGATCTTACAACAACAAAATGGAGGTCATATTGAGCAATTGCCGTAACCTGTTTTGGGCATACTAAATCCCATTTCATAAGCAATTAGATTTCATTTATTTCTTGTTATTAACTTAATTTGTTAAAAAGTTATCATAATTTAAAATATATCCCTTACTTTATGATAACCTTATATAAGGATGAAAGCGTGTCACTTATTTTCGGAATCGAATTTGAAGGTATATTTCTTATTCGTCGACACACTTTTTAATATTTCTGGGCAACTCTTGATATAGTCGTAAAATTCACAACATGCCATATTAAAATTTAACTTGATTTTTAGCTCCGAGTTTAAAAGTTGATTTCCAATTTTATTTCTTTCATCTCTAGCAACTAGTCCCATAAGACTAAATACTCTTTCGCAATATGCATTTGAAATCGGAATTGATAAAACAAATGATACTAATTTGAAAGCCTCAGTACAACATTTGCATTTTTGAAAAATCTCTGCGCACTTTTTATCAATGTTTATGGATTTGGAGGAAATATTACCTAACGTTACTACATTTTGAATAATCGCTATTTCTTCATATAGTTTATCTGCATCAATTTCGTCGTCCATTTTCAAAATGTTTGTGAGCTTTTCAAAATCTTTAAAAGTAAGTTCTTCTCGTAAGTTTAGAAAACCAAAATATTGGAAAACTGATTCTTCAAAGTCATAATACTTGCATAGGTAATTAATGGAACGAGTTAAAAACTCTAGGGCTTGTGTTTCGAATTTGAACTTTTTATCACGTTCTAGAGTTTAAAATATTTTATTCGCGGAGCTACCGAAAAATTTATCTTTAATTCTACGTTCTAATTGTGATTTAAAATTTTTCATTATATTGTGAAGGTCTATTGAATTTGTATCTTGATTTTCTAAAGTTAAAATTGTTGTCTGAAATAGCAAAGATACGTTGTGTACAAAAAATAGTATACATAACTCTCGCCCGTTTTGCTCCTTACCAGCTTCACCCGATGATGGGATTGATGCAATGACGCCGGCACATTTCCTGACAGGCGGTCCTATTCTGGCACGACCCGAAGTAGATTTGACAAACATTCCTACTAACAGACTCACTCGTTGGCGACTTTGTCAACAGTTAATCCAGGGGTTCTGGAAGCGTTGGTCAAATGAATACCTCCACACCCTTCAGCATAGGCCCAAATGGACTACCCCGGCTAAATAGTTGGAAGAAGGCGATCTGGTGTTGTACTTGACCCCAGGTACACTCCCTGCGTGTTGGCCTTTAGCAAGGGTAACAAAGCTGATACCTGGAAGTGACGGGATAGTACGTGTTGTTCGGTTGAAGACACCCTCAGGTGAAACGGTACGACCAATAAATAAGGTGGTACCGCTTCCACCTCCTTAAAATTAATATGACGTGATCAACAATCACATTAATTGATCATTCTTTAGAGTTACTTTTATTTTCTCGTTTTATCTCTACACAAGTACACCAATAGAGCTTATTTGCATTTTTTTTTAATTTCTCCCTTTTTTTCTTTTCTTTTCTTTTCTTCACCCCTTTTAGCTATCAAAATTTAATTATTTTGGGTGGGGGGTATGTTCAAAATTGGGTTAGAACGCCACTCATCATTTCAATGTTATTTATGAACATTAAGTCAAGGTTTTGTTTTGCGATAAACCAGGCGGTCTTATCTAGCACTGGTTTTGTACACTCGTTTCAAAGCATTCGGCCCGTGCGGTCATGTATTAAAACAATATACATTTTTTGATGTGTGTGTGTTATTGCGCTTCTACATAATTCCGTCAGCGGAGATTGTTCTGGTTTGGATTATGCCAACCACTTCCGTAGAAGCCAACAGTATGAACATTAAGGTAAGTGCATAATCATTGTTTGATTTACGGCTAAGAGTATTTTATCGCAACACTACCCTCAAGTCACAGTCCACTTGCTCTAAGGAAATAATCTGGGGTTTCACGCTTAGTGTAATTGTTCCCATTGTTTCTCCAACATAAACATTAGTTTTGTTCTTTAAGGTTGTCATCTTTTTGTAGTTTGTTTTTTATAATTTTAAGCGTTTTGTTTACAGGGACATTTGTAAGAGATTTACTACTTCAAAACTTACCTTTGTGTGTGTATTGTTAATTTTGATGTTTGATAATTTTTCTAAAAAGTGTTGGTTGTTTTTTATGAAAGAATTCGTTTCGCCTGCTAATGGACTTATAATTTTTAGGAGAAATTTTGCTAAATTGATAGTACTCATTCTTCTCAAATTTAAAAATTTTCACCTAATCGATTCATCAAAGATTAATAAATCAAAGTCACCTTCAATTTGTGTCATAAATGTCAAACTTCAAAATTTTTTATTATTTTGACAACGATCCTAGGTCATGAATCGAAACGTAAATAAAGACAATTTTAAAAACTTTGGGTGGTTTAATACCCAAGAAGAATTAAGAAAAACTGAAACAAACACTAAAAATTGGGTTTGAATAATGGTATCCCTAGCGTTGACTTTGGAGTGTGTCCGATCAAAAGACACAAGCAAAATGAAAGGGGCGGGATCCGAAATACCGGATAGCAGCTGCCAGCTCTGCTTACCGGTGCGACCTGAAGGGTCGTCTTAAAACTATCCAAATTTAGCTAGCTAATTTTAAAAAGAAATTGATTCAAATTTTCTAAGCATCCGCTAAATATTTTAATAGTGAATCCAGCTATTTTGCCTACTCTATAAATTTATAAATTCATACTCCCTGGTCTAAGTCAATCTTATATTCGTCCATAACGTTTTCTATCGTTTTCTGCGCCCAAAGAATAGGCGGCAGAACGTCAAACGAATTAAATCAAGCTACAAAACACTACATGCCGGCAAAAATATAAATATTAAAATAAATATAAATATAATATGTATATATATATATATATATATATAAAATAGATATATAAATAAATAAATGTATATATAAATTAGCAAAAGCATGTAACAGTGCATAAATCAGCAAAAGCATCACCCAAATTATCAGTTGCACTCGCATAAGAATTATGATGGCTAGCGCTATTACACATAAAAACGTGCTCGTTAAATTATTTTAAAATCTTCTTATTAATACAAGTCAATGCTTATGCGAGTACGGCCGCCACAATTTTATTCCTACCTCGTTATAAATTTTTCCAGCATTCGAAGATCTGGTCTTTTCTTACCTCTATTGATATCTTACTGCTAAGGGGAAATGGATGTGCACTGTTAAAGTCTTGGTGGATATGCACTAAACGTTCTGGGGGGTTTACAATCACTATCACTTTAAAAATCTTAGGGGATGCGCGGTTTCACTATTTTATTTCTTTATTTATTTTTCTAATTTAAATTAATGAGGGTTTTCTGATTTAGTTTGTTAGACAGTGATTGTTTCAGTGGTGTGAGGGGTTCGTCGTGCATAATAGATTTTTGGCTAATGATTTTTACTGTTGTTTTTGCTTTTAATTTTTTTTAATTCGTTTTTTATGGTGCTCATATATCGTGCCAAGTCGAATCGTAGTTTTTCAATCGCCCCCCCCCCCCACCTCGCCCACGATTTACACGCGGTTATCACCGTCCAATCTAGCAACCCTTCCCACAAATTTTTTAAAAGTTGTCCAGAACGCCTTCTGGTTAGCCAATTCCCCGAATTCCTCTAGGCTCTTTGGCCATGCTAGCCCTACTATAGCGAACTTCTCATCAGCCAACCCTTGATTTGCCACCTCAAGCGGGCAGTCAAAAAGCACGTGCTCACCGCTTTCTGCGCTCTCAGCGCATTCGCAGCGGTCGTTGTCGGTTAAACCTCTTTACAAATACGCCTTCAAGGCGCCATGCTCTGTTATTAGCTGCACCATTTTGTAGTCGAGCTTTACCTCGATATTCTCTAGCTACTATATTCGGTATAAATTTATGTGTCAACCTGCCCGTGGCAGCGTTGTTCCACCTTTCTTTCCATTGTTGTATTGATCTTTCCTGCAGCTTTCAGAGACCTCGGTATCGACGAGTACGATATCCGAAAGTCGCCCGTCGCGGCCTATTTAGCCCTATCATTTCCTACGTTACCATCGTGCAATCTAACCCAACAGAACTTTAAATGTCAAAACCGGAGCGCTGTATGTGCTACCCTCCAGACGTCTGCTAGGAGATCTGTCGAGATGTTTATATCTGTTAGGGCCGTCAGCGCTGATTTACTATCGCTGATGATGTAATACACGTTTCTACCCGTGTGATTTATCACATTATCGATAGCTTCCCGTATAGCAACCAATTCGCACTGGAAGATAGTGCTCCAGTTCGCAAGTTTGGTCTGAAACCGAAACACTTCCCTTTGCTCATTATATACGACAAACGCAGCGCTTGCTTGCCCATCTTCCATACGCGAACCGTCCATGTAAATCCTGATCCCTTCCGCTTCGACAAATTCGACACCTCTAACATCGGCCGGGTGCCCTAACTCTTGACACGACGATTTTCCTCTCAGCTTCCCTATTTGCAAGATTCATACTCTCCATAGTTTTTCGGCTCTATTGCTACGGCGTAAACTGTCCTAAGTGATTCCCCTCTAAAACCCCAGTTTATTTTCGCCACAGCCATATTTTATTTGATATTTCGCTGCCCTTACTATTTACGTACTTTACGTGCGCTTTCAAATTTAATTTATTGTCGATCTTGGAACCGAGGTATGTGATAGCATCCTTAAACGGAATTTTCTCCACTCTTAGCTCCAGTCTTGGAGGTCGCTGCCCAGGTTTTGTCCCGAAATAAAGCGCCTCTGATTTTAACGTGTTAAATTTTAACTTTGCCTGCTGCGACCATTCGTGTAACTTATTAAGCGCCTCGTTCAGTTTTGTGCGCATATCCATTAGTAAAAGCGATCTGACAATTAAAATGTATCGTCCGCAAATCCAACGATTGAGCACCCTGCGGGTACCCTGAGCCTATAAATGCTCTTATACAACAACTTCCAAAATGTGGGACCAGAGCATGACCTCTGCGGACATCACCTTTCCACCTCGTGCAACAAAATTTCACCCGGAATTTCAACCTGTGCCAATCGCCCCGAGAAATAACTCTTGACGAAAGACATCAAATTTTGCGGCCAACCCCTACTTTCCAATTCGCAAACGATCAATGGCACCAGGCAGCGTCAAATGCTCCTGAAATGTTTAAAGCAACAACGACACAATGCTCCTTTGCATCTCTCACCTGCTTAATTTCCCCGACAACGAACTCTAATGCGTCGATAGTTGACTTTCCCTCCATAAACCCGAACTATCGATTATTAAAACCGCCGCTGTCTCGCACTAAGTGCTCAACTCGCATAGTCATAACGCGATCTAAAGCTTTCTCCAGCACCGGTAGTAAGCTAATTGGACGATAGCTGCCCGGGCTTGACGCACCCGCCTTTTTGGCTTTAGGTATACATTTCACGTTCTGGATTTTCCAGCAACGGGGAAATACGCCCATTTCTAAACAAAAATTAAATAACCCGATAAAGGCACACGGGGCTAACAGGCACGCCTCCATAGCTGCATCTGAAGTGATTCCGTTATCCCCCGGTGCTCTCTTAGGGTTCATCCTTCTAAGAGCCCTTACGACTTCGTGAACTAGGATTGCTTTATCGGCACATGTCTCTTGCGCCTCTGTAGCTTCCCGCATACTAAATCGTGCGACCTCTCATGCTTCTCGGGATTATCGAATGGGAAGAATTTCTGTAGCAGATATTCTGCCGTGGTTTTAAAATCTGCCGTGTATTCGCCATTTGTTTTCCTTATGTTACTGAGCGCGATTTTGTTGTTTACTTCTTATTACGCGGTATTTAGTTCCCCAGGGCTCCTTCTCGGAATTTCACGTGCAAAATTCTTTAAATTTATTCCATCGCGTTTCTTCTATTAATGTTTTATATTCGTGGTTGCTTTGATTATATTCAATTCTTCGT
Organism: Platerodrilus igneus; assembly: GCA_036346225.1. Taxonomy (NCBI): domain Eukaryota; kingdom Metazoa; phylum Arthropoda; class Insecta; order Coleoptera; family Lycidae; genus Platerodrilus; species Platerodrilus igneus. The sequence continues at coordinate 3,012,105 of JARFIW010001139.1, read as the reverse complement.
TGTTCTCTTATTTCTCCCGAGGCGCGTTGATAGCGGCGCCTTAGATTACGTATTTCTGCCCGTTTGGTGGTTAGTTCCCGGGTCCACCAGGGTATGCTGTCTTTAAATGTTTTCTTTCGCGGCATGGAGTACGACAACGCGTTTACTACCGCGCCGTTAAATTTTTTCGCGAGTGTTTCTATTAGAACGACCTCTCGGCAGTTTTATAGCTCGTTCTCGAGTACGGGGATGCTTTCGCCAAATTTCTCTTTAAAGTCCTCCCAATTAGTTTTTTTATTACAAAACCGCGGAAATATAGTTAACTGCTTGTTTGTAATTGCTTTGTCTCAATATCCCACGTAATTAATTTATGATCAGAGAGCGTTACCTCGTCCGATCTCAATTCCCAATTACAAATCAACTCTAACATCTCGCGTGAGGCTGCAGTAATATCTATAAAACTGCTGCCTCTATGCCCCTCAAACGTAGGTGAATCATTAAAGTTTATCACACTAAGATCCCATTCCGTCAAAAAATCGGCAACTTGTGAGCCCCTATCGTCTTCGATAGGGCTACCCCATAAAGGCGACTTGGCATTAAAGTCTCCCCCAATTATTAGTTTTTTATTTCTACCAATTTTCCGAAAGGCCTTTTCTATTTGATTTATTAAATCCTCGGTTTGAGGATTTTCCCGCCGAGAGTCGACTGGCGGAAGGAACGCGTTTAATACGTAGAACGTGTTTGATCCGTTTTTTATTTCCACGGTGGTAATAAACTCGTTCCACAAATTATTTAATATTATCGCGGCGCACATCTCATTATTTATTATTATTCCGATGCGCGTTCGTTTGCTATTCGCGTTTAAGACGGTAACTCTCCTTCCAAAACCTGTTATTTTGTGGCTATACAGGTGCGGTTAATGTATAAGCCCGATGTCGATATTTTTTTCGCTGAATAGCTTTACGAAGTTATTTGTTGCCTCTTTACCTTTCCCGAGATTTAGTTGCGCGAATTTAATTTTCTTGCTTTTTAAATTTTTGTTGTTCTTCACGGTATATAATCGATGTTTTGTGTGACTGCGTTCTTCAGGCTCAGCATTGTGGGGCATCTACTCGACATGGCGTCGTGGCGCGTATCGACCTTCGCGCCACAGCCAGTTCTGTTGTTTGCCCTAGCGCAAACCACACAGCAGGAAACTGCTTTCCGGCAATTCTTGAACTAGTGACCGACTTCGGCACAGTTACCGCACCACTGTACCTTCTCCCTGCACTCCATCGATCTATGGCCGTACTCGTAGCACCTGTAGCACTGGGTCATTAAGAAGTGGTCCCGGGCCCATACTCTTCGCCACCTGAGGTTGATATCGTCAGCTAATAAACGTCTTCAAAGTGTGGGGGTCACTTCGAAGACTACGTTGGCGAAGAGATCCCTAGAACCCTTTGCGCCAAACCTGAACTTCTATCTTACGTGGTCTTCCAGCTTCAAATCGCCCGAGCGGGAATTTTGGCTCGCGATCAACCGCACCAGTTCTTCCGCCTTTATCCCCGCCTCGACCCCTGAAGGAACGACCCGTGGACGCTTCTTCTCGATGGTTTTGGCTACTAATTCTTAACAGTGCTCGCTGACCTTTGACTGCAGTTTCTTGACGTCTTTACGACCCGCGCATTCAACAACTACACCGCCTCCACGCGTCCTTCGAGCTCCGAGTCCAACAAACCCATCTCGTGCTGGATCGACCTTCTGCTTCAGCGTCGTCATAAAGTCGTTTTTCTTGCCGGGTTTGGCGTAAACCCTGACGGCAAACGTGGGCGTCATCCCTGCCGCAGCTGCTGCGTAGGACGCACGCGGCACCGACGCTCCTTGGCTCTATAGACCCTAGACCCCTGAAACAACAAAATTCACCGCTGAAATTCCCCGACAACGCTAGCTCTCCCGGAATCACCTAAACATAGCCGCAACGCCCTAATCATTCCTATAAATTGATTCGTTACGCCGCGGATATCATCCGCGGCGTGCCGAATCGCCTTCCTGTCTTCCACGACGATAGTAGCAGAGGTCAACGGCACCTTTCCGCAGACGGCCGCGTGCGCCTTCCTCACCCTAAACTTTAAGTACTCCAGTTCATCGAGGTCGCTAGCGACAACGCTACCGTTGCTGCTAGTCGACGCCTTGCGCTGGCCCTTGAAGTAGAGGGCAATTCAGGCGCCGCAACACCACCGGAGGCCTCGACTTCTCCGACACGACCGCTACAGACACAGGTTTCTTCTCTAAGCCTTCAACCTCCTCCTGAGTCGCTAGCGTTACATCTTTCAGTACAACCTTATGCCTTTTCCCATCAATAGCGCCCTCAGCCTTCGACCTAACAGACTCCGACCTAGCTGGCCCCGATCGATCTCCCCTCTTCTTCTCCGCTAACGGCTCCTCGTCTCGATAGACCATCATGCTAACAAAGCTAACGACAAAACAATAACCAACAGAAAACGCAATTCAAGAAAAACGACCTAACCGTTACGACTCTAAAAGGACACAAACGTTGGTCCAGTAAAAATACTGTGATTAAAGATAAACCGTAAACAACCCTGTACTTATTTATTTAGTTAAACTTTAAACCGCCAAATTAAATATCAAACTTAACAAAAATACGATAAACACTAAACGTGCAAATAACAGCTACGACCAAATAAAATCGCTAACCCAATACAAATAATTCGATTGAAAATGAACCGTAAACAACACTATTTATTTATTTTAAATTTTTAAAACCTCCAAATCAAATTTAAATAAACCAATTACTTCAAAATATCAAATCTATAAAATACTGCACTTTAAATTTAAATATAGAAATAAACAAATATAACACGGGCTATCAGAATGCGGTACCGGAAACGCACTTACCCCGTGAATACTCGGTGCCTGTTACGAGCTTCAAGTGCTACACCACTAATTATACAAAATTCGAGTTTAAGAATGTTTAAGTACGAGTTTTAAAATATGGAATATTTATATTTAAATTATTTTAAATTTACCATTTTTAAGGTATTGTTTTATTCAAAAAGGCCCTAGATTTTTATTTTTTAATTTGCTATTTTATTACTCACACACTACAAAATTTTTCCAAATTTATTTGATAATTTTACGAGGTTTTTACACGATTTACGCGGTTTTTTCTGTAAATTTATTAAAAACGCTTTTTAAATTATTTTGAAATTATTTTGAAGTGCTAGTTTATTAGTTTTTTGGTTTATTAGTCCAAAATTTAATTTAGTTTGTTTTTAAACCCAGATTTTACTTTAATATTCTCCGCTTCTAAACACCGAACTTCACAGATCTTTTCTATGTCTAATGCTAGTAACTAAACTAAACTATGATAATCTGCTCCAGTGGCAACCATCCTTAAGGAGCAATTCAGCACTTGCACCTCGAACAAATTTGCTAAACTTTAATTTCTATATTTAATATAAATGTCCATACCATTCCAACATATTGTGTACTAGCAGTATCTAAAGTATTTTCATTCTCGCGGAACGTGAGCGTGAGCTCATAGCCGTTATGTGTAAAATATTTGCGTTCACGCGGCTCTAGAAATGGGATTGTTAAGGTAATATATATGGGCACTTTGAGCAATGCTCAAGTAGACCCATCATTGTGAATAAAAGTGTTAAGGACAGCAACTGTGGTTACCGTATTTATAAAAGTTAAAAGTATTTAAAATATTAGTTTATGGGGTAATAAAAGAGGTTTACATGATAGATTGGATTTGATTGATTTCTAATTATCCGACAAAAATATATCACTTCATGTATAGTCAGGTTTCTGTACATTGTTCAAAGCATCTTTAAGTTTTAATATCTTTTCTTGGAAGGCTCAAAGGTAGGATTGAAGGTTAATTTGTTTTCCATAGCCCATTTTTTAAAAAGTTGATTAGGTACATTGAATTATCCTGGCAGTTTTAATTGTGAATTTTAACTTGGTGCGTGATATATTTACTTCAACTTGGAACTTACTAAGATAAAAAGATATTACATCTGTGATTGTGTTTGCTACTTTTTGTGGTCATAATTTTCTCTTTTCTGTGAACATGAATAATATCAATGCCTTGTTACAACAGCCATTTTCAAGATATAGTTTGACTATCATATTAAATATTAAAAATTTGGGTCGACCGCTACCGGACTTAAAACTTGTGAATAAACAAACAGTTAAAAATGAAGAGATTATGCGTAAATTTAATAGATGTGTATTCTACAAATGATTGGATTTGTGGATGGGAAGAAAGAAACGCGTCTTATTGTTTCCCAGGCGTGCTTTACGGGGCGAAGATGCTTGGATTAGTGATGGATTCGAACCGAACTGAACCGAACCTTGCCCTAGGTTCGGTTCGGTTCGAAAACTTTTTAGTCCGGTTCGGTTTGAGGTTCGGTTCGAAAAAATAAATTCCGGTTCGGTTCGGTTCGGTTCGAAAAAAACGAACCGAACCTCGAACCGAACCGAACCGGTTCGACATTTTGATATTTTAAACAACTAGTACGTTCAACTACAACAATTTAAATGTTTAATGTAGTTTTTATATTTAGTAGCTGCTATTTTCAAATAAACCCAACATTAATATGTTTTAGATTTTAGTAGCATAAATCATATTAATACTATTTGTCCAGGTTTGATTTTTCAATACGTACTCTCTTTAACAAAGCGTAATTACAATTAGGTTAATAGTGAAAACCACCTCTAAAATTTAGCATGTGTTAATAATTGATGAATTTTACTAATGTCATTTTACCGTGAAAGAACGATATCACACGATCTTTGCGATTACTTTTATTTTAGTTTTAGTTAGTATAAAAAAAGTATCAAGATAATAAATAAAGTGTTGCTGATTTCTTATACAGTACAAACAAAAAGCTGTTTGTCAGTTTATCTTTATTATTATTTCTTTTAAAAGACAATATCAGATGGTTCTCGGAAAGAATCGTAAATCTACCTCAAACAGTCTTTACGTTTTTCATAATAAAATATAACAGTATTTATGGCACGGACATTATGTCTGCTTATTATTTGCATTATAGTGTGTTATCTTATGTCGGCATTGATTGAAAAGTTTATGCCTCTATGAGTCATAAACTTCAACCCTTGGTCGTGAGAGAAAGCTTGGGGGTCGTTCTTTTGGAGTATCGGCTACTTCTAAGGACGTTGGTAATGGCCACAATAAATAAACCGTAAATATTACAATGCGTTTTGTAACACCATTTGTTGAGCGATTATGTACAAAAAAAAAGGAGATTAGTTTTTGCTACAAGGTCACCTTTTTTAATATTAATAGAGAGCTGGTTTTCATATAAAAGTAAAAAATTCAAAATGATGGATTAGTAATACATACTTAATTAAAAATTAAATTGTTTTGTTTATTCTGAAAACTTCTGTAGTCTCTAGACCGTGACCTCGGCTTGTATATGTTTAAGATGGTTTTCAACACGACTTCTGTTCATTAAATAAAATAAACTTGTTTTTAAAACCAAATTTTCAAAATCATTTCGAGTTTCTCCAATATCTAATACTAGTTATAAACAAACAACAATTTGAAATAAGGAGCATTAAACAAATCGAACTAATCTAGAATTTTTTGATCTACAAACGTGGCTCGATGACAAAATTTATTAGATATGTATCACTAATACCTATTACATTATTTACCTATTGCCTTAAAACTCAATGACCATCTACATTAGAAAATCGTTCTAATTCTTAAATGCTTGCTACTAGAGATTTTTAAAATGTGCGTTTGGGAGAAATTAAGATTGACATGTTTTTAGTGAAAATTAAATTTTTAAACTAGATTTTTATTTACAAAATCGAACCTTTCGAACCGAACCGGACCGAACCTTGAGCTAGGTTCCGTTCGGTTCGAAAAATTTGCCGGTTCGGTTCGAGGTTCGGTTCGAAAATAAAATGTCCGGTTCGGTTCGGTTCGGTTCGAAAAATCGAACCGAACCTCGAACCTGTTCGGTTCGTGTCCATCCCTAGCTTGGATTGATTTTGTCGTTTTATTTAAACCCTATAAGTTGTTTATCAAAACGTAAAACTTTCACACTGTCGGTAATCAAACGTTTGTGCATGTTTTGTTTTGCAAAGATCCTTCACATTACGCACTAAACAGCTTGTATTCTGGGTGCAACAATCATGAACACATTCACGTTCATATTATATATTTTTTTAATTTTTTTTTAGTATGCATCATAATTTGAAAAATAATTCTAACCATTAAAATCCAAACACCAAGATGATTTTCATAAATTTCATCAAGTACATAGACCACCTCATGTTCACCAATGTGACCTCCGATTACTAATGCAGCGAGCCGTTACTGATATGCTCCACGTGTATATTTTTAAATGAAATCAAAGAAGCAAATTACACCAGCGCTAACCTTACACTTGGTAAAAGTATATTAAAACGCGATATGGAGCACCAGAAATGTGTATTACTGGTAGGAAGTTCTGATGCTCAGTCGTAGCTGGTTAACGTTATTAGCAGTAATTTGTTATCAAATTTATTTAATATTTTGCAACTAAAAGAGACCAACCTTATGTTTATTCCAATTTTATGAATTTAACCTAAGTACTTTTGTAAAAACTGTTTTAAATGTTATACTTACCAACAACGAAAATAATATAAAGCGTGAAGAGAGATCGCTTGAAGCGCATGTTGACAGCGTATTCCAAGTCTGCAAGCAAAATTTTTATTAGAAACACAGGTACATCGAAAAAAGAAATAGGTACAGCTTTATAATTTACTGCAGGTCTAATTTAATAGTAGAGCACAGCGGCACCTTTAATAGATTTTTATTTTAAATATATAAATCTAATCCAATGACAACAGCTAACAGGTGCATTTGCAATCGGAGTCGGTTGTCGTTGGGTACTTGGGATCGTTATAAAATTTTGCGAGTATCCATTCCTAAACTAATACGCAAACTCGAATGCTGTAAACTGCACTGTTTCCCTTACGTTAGACTAAACCGTTTTTAGCACATCATCTATAGTGAAAGCAGGTGACAGTACCTCAGAAAAATGTGAAGTGCTTAAACGGCGTTACTCAAGGATCGTGCTAAAACCTATCCTATTCCTCACCTATGTGTCCGATTTTTTTGGAAATTTTCTTATTTTTACCTGCTTATATCGACGGTGCTAAACGATTTAAAACGCCTTCAAGCATTATTGCAAATGATTTGCATTTTAGATAATTAAGTAGTAATGTAAAATCTTGTAAATTACAGACACTTGTAAATATCTAATCTTGAGTATTATTTTAATAATAGAGTTTATAACAAATATTAAAAGCTATAATATATTAATTTAGCATCGTCTCATTGAACGTGGTATACTTTCAACTACTTGAAGGGTAATTTTTTATTATGATATAAATTACTTGTATGTACACTTGAATAATAAATATCTCCAATTGTCTTAGAGTAAGCTGAACAGGCGCCGCATATAAATATTAGACGGATTCAATTCCGTATGTCAAGAATCCGACGCTGTGGCCTTTTCTAACCTACCCAACAATTGTAGTACAAAGATGCATCCTGGTATTGATAAGCAGAAAAAGGAAAGTGCATAGTTCCGCATAAATATTTCTTGTTTAGCATTAACTGCATTACCCCAGATAGCTTAAAACATTATTTTCAAAACATTAATGCCAAGGCCGTGAACGGAAATTTACTGGAAGGGGTCCATGCGAAATAAAATAAATTAACTACCTCACAAAGAACGTATGCATTATGGAATAAAGTATGGTAAATACGATATCGACATCCGATTTACGATATACTACGAAAATGCAACTTCAAATAAATAACTTAACTAGAGAAAGTACAGGTTTTAAGAAGTTATCGAAGGTGTATAATTGGGATACTTTATTAGGAATCATAGAATACAAAAATAAGGTGCTATAAAACAAAATTAAGTTTTCTTGGCGAATGTGCAAATAAATTGATTATTTCCTTAATTGGTACTTCTATTTCCTTATGAATACTGAATAAAACAAGTTTAGTTAATCTCTCACTTTTGATTGATTTACCAAGATAGCTTATAATCCGTTTTATGGTCGAGAATATTTTCTCTGGAGTTGCAGTGGATACGCGAGAGACAAATGTTCTACATATTTGGAAATATCATTTCGTTACACAATTTTGTTACCTCTAAAGGATTTTCTGAAAGATCTTCATTTTCTGACACCTTGTTTTCATATATGTAGTTTCCTAAGTATCTTCACCAAGGGTAGGAAGCGATCGCCGCTGGCGACATACTTTCATCTTTGCGGGTCAAATTAAGTAGTATAAATAATAATGCATATGTAGTTATTTACGTAGTATAGTTCTTGTTCCACAATAAAGTTTAATAATAATAATAATAATAATAATAATATTCGCTCTCATGGGTTATTACCTTGACGTGGTGAGAGTGCTTACTTCCTTCTTCGCGTTGCAGTTAACCGGCTTGCTTACTACCTGCATTGCGAAGTGGGAAAACCAAAATAACCTACATCACCTACTCACACAAACTCAGAGCACGCACACATACACTCACTATACTCTCTTCACACAGAACACGCATACGTGCATGCCCTAACTCACACGCACACAAAGCTGTACCTGTCAGCATCTTTTATCTTTCCTATCTGGAAGCTCACTAGGCTTCCGACTCTTGTTTTTCCAGGTCCCTTCTGGCTATTAGGGTATCCGAGGGCGAAGGGACCTACCATCAATCTTCTCTCAGGGGCCTGTTAGTTCCCAAACAGGTACGGGCATGGCAAACTCGAGATACCCGAGCTCAGCAATCGGCTGTCCTGCCCTTACATTCCCTCAGTCCCCCGAGAGCGTTTCGCTCAGGAACACCAGCTAGTAGTTTCTGGGCACAGCACGGCTCCCTCCTTTCCTTACATGTCTTGCTCATCTCGTCACATTCTTCCCACATGGGGCGAGGTACAGCTAGACCAATCCCCTCTTAATTGGGAAACTCGCCCTGGTACACAAGCCACGTGTATCAGGGTTCAGTCAAACCTGACCACTATCTTTACCCACTCCTCTCTGTATTCATATCCTAACCAGTCCACTCCATCCCATCGTTTACATATACACACACAAACACCTCACCCACACGACACTTGCATTCCATACACACAGTTTATATGTGATCCGTTCTTCTGGCTTTTGCCCTTCGGGGTCGCGGTGGGGGGTTGCATCGGTAGAGGGTACAGCTTAGAAACTGGGGGTGGCGCACCCGGGCCGCCAGGTAGGACAGGGACCCGAACCTCTTCTAACCAAAGGGGAGGCTGTCCTATCAACTGGTGTATAATCTTGCCCCCTTTAGTAGTGCTGGGTGGTGCCCAGACTGGGCCCTGCTGATGGGGGTGGGGGGCTTTCCCGAGGCCACTGCTATGCTGCCCCTAAATGGGTTCCTTGGGGGTTTGGGGGGAGATCGCGGAATCACACCATTTACACATACATACACACGTGTGCAAGCTAAGACACACATCAGAGCAAATCAGACATCTACACACTACACACCTATTATTTAAAAAATGGATAAGTCATATAATGATAAAGTGTTAAACGCGCCACGCATTTCACTAGAGGTCCCAGCCTCTCAATTAGATGTACCGGGTAGTGGGGCTCTGCCTGGTACGGGACGTCAGCCCTCGGTAAACGACAATGCAACCGCACTAGGAAGTCAGGCTGTACCTAGTGCGCAACTACAGCCTTTTCGCGACAACATTAGCGTTGTTAGTGTTACTGGTCATAGATCAGATGAAAGACCACCATTATACTCCTCCAAAAAAGGAGCCGGTGGGAGAGTTAAAAAAGTTATGCTTGCGGAAAGGGTGGACACAACCCCACGCTTTCTGCTGATTAAAAAAAAGGGGGCAGCTTCGAAAAAATCAGCCCCTTTTTAATTGACAAAGTTGTTAGTAACGAAGTAGGCGAAGTCAAACCAATTAGGAAAACAAAAGATTGATTGCTAATAGAAACATTGCACCGATCGCAATCGCAAAAGCTTTCTAATCTTAAAACGTTCTTCGACTTTGAAGTGGATGTGGCCACACATCCCTCATTGAACTATAGTAAAGGCGTAGTTTCATGCAAAGATTTACTTAACTGTAGCCTGGAGGAGATTAAAGAAAACTTAGCAAGCCAAGGAGTTGTCGATGTCAAAAGAATAACGATTAAAAGAGATGGGATCTTTCAAGACACAGCCTCTCTTATCTTAACGTTTAACATCCCAAATTGCCAGAACGTGTAAAAGCCGGAATCTATACATCCTTACCGGTGCGTCCATACATCCCCTCTCCGGTGCGTTGTTTTAGGTGTCAACGCTTTGGACATAAAACCAGCAATTGCAATAAAAACGAAATCTGCGCTTGCGGTAGTCTCCCTCATGAAGGAAGGTGTGAGGCACCTCTCTACTGTATCAACTGTCATGGAGAGCATTCAGCTCGGTCCCGGCATTGTCCTGTGTTCAAAGAAGAAATGGCAATCCAGAGACTTAGAACAATAGAGAAGATCTCTTACTTTGATGCTAAGAACCGCATTAAAAGTGCTATACCGTCTCTCAATGTTTCGTATGCACAGGTAGCCAAACCTACAAGCGTTAATGTTAAGGAGCTGATAAAAGAACTAGCCCCAGAACTATCCAGTATTTGTGTATCGGTTGTAAAAGACCAATTTAGTAAACTTAGCTTCTTGAAAGCTCCTCCTACTGAAACAGGCACTCCCCCTAAATGTTCCAGCACGCCAATGGAATCTGACCCGCCCGAAAGGCGACAAACATCTTATAAACGACCTCTGGAAATTTCTCCGGAGGTCAAACAGCAGCCACTAGCTGCTCCACATTTTGTAGCTCCCTCAAAAGAGCTATGCCTTGGTGAAGAACACGGTAATTCACCAAGACAAAATACTACCTCCGGTAAATTTATCGAGGTGAAGCACCAAAAGAGCAAAAGAGGCAGACCTAGAGGTCGACCTCGAGCCATCAGTATAGACAGGTTATCCAATTCATCTTGCGCATCGATTTAGAATTGTTTCTACTAAAGGCCATACATAAAGCCGCTTTCCATCCCTAAGTAACACTTTCTCAATGGACACTATCCTCCAGTGGAATTTGAACGGATGTATTTCACATTTAAATGAACTTAAACTCATATTGGCCAAAGAGTCTCCGATATGTATTTGTTTACAAGAAACTCATTTCAAACCTGCAGATTGCTTCAATCTACGGGGATTTAATATCTATCGCTGTGACGCGGTACCACATAGAAGAGCTAAAGATGGTGTAGCTATTTTAATCAGGAACGAGGTTGCAGCTTTGCACATTCCACTAATCACAACCCTACAAGCAGTTGCCGTTCAAATCTTACACCCAGTTAAATTCACAGTTTGCAATATCTATTTTCCCGATTCGCACTGGTCGGTCAATAACTTAAACAACTTTCTCACACAACTGCCAAAACCGTTCCTCCTCGTAGGAGACTTCAATGCTCACAACCCGCTGTGGGGATCTACACGGACCGATGCATCAGGGAGAGCTATTGAGCGGGTTATAGTAGACAATGACCTCATTATCCTAAACTCAGGGGAAGGAACGCATATAAATTCACCTTCATCTAATCTTACGCCCATAGATTTGTCTATATGTTCCCCCCAAATAGGTCATTACCTGTCTTGGAGAACCTTAAAACAATATGTCTTTTCAGACCATCTTCCAATCTGTATCGATATTCCCAACATCTCATATAAACCCTCCACTGAACGCTGGTGCTATGCTAAAGCCGATTGGAGTAAGTTTTCTAGTCTTATAGCACCCTTTGAACCGCATGAGGATATTCAGGAATCTGTAAATCATATTACGGCAACAATGCTGTCCGCTGCTAGGCAAACCATTGTCTCTAATAACACTAAAAACTCGGTGCCTTGGTGGAACGACGAAATTAAAAAGGCAATACAGGAAAAGAAAGCTGCGCTGAATTCCTTTAAACGTAATTTCATCCATAGCAACCTTGTCACCTTTAAACGCCTACGTGCTATAGCTAAACGTAAAATAATTTTAGCTAAGAAGAAAAGCTGGGAGGAATATGTCGCTAAGCTGTCCGTCAATACTCCCATATCAGATGTATGGAGAAATATCAGAAACATTCTTGGGAAAAAGTTTCCACTAGTATCCCCGGTGTTAATAGATAACACTCAAACCATTGTGGGAAACGAGAGCATATCAAGTTTACTTGCCTCGCGCTTTCAAGATGAGAGTAGTAACGACAGTTATAGTCTAGCCTTTTTGGCCAATAAGTGGGCACAAGAGGGTCCCCTAGATTTCAACGACATTCACTCATCAGCATATAACAATGATATAACAATGACCGAACTTGAATACATCCTACAACAAACTAAAAATTGCGCTCCAGGACCTGATATGATCACATACCAAATGATACAAAATCTACCTATCTCAAACAAGATATCACTACTAAAACTATACAATAACATTTGGAAAACCGGCACCTTACCTGACTCCTGGCGAGAAGCTATCATAATTCCTCTACTAAAACCATATAAAGACCCAAAAAGCCCTAACAGCTATAGGCCAATTTCGTTAACGAGTTGCCTAAGCAAGATCTTAGAAAAAATCGTTAATTCGCGGTTAGTGTGGTATCTTGAAACAAACAATTTATTGTACCCATCCCAGGTAGGTTTTCGTAAGTTTCGAACTACCACAGATCAAGTAGCCGTACTAGAAGCAAACATCTTGAATAGTTTTGCAATACGACAGCATCTTGTAGTTGTTACGTTTGACATTGAAAAAGCCTACGACCGTACTTGGCGATACATCATAATGCTCACCCTACACAAATGGGGCTTTAGAGGTCGTCTACCCCAATTTATTCAAAATTTTATGACGAACAGATCATTCAGCGTTAGAGTTGGAAGCCATTTATCTAAGCCACATCCTCTAGACAATGGTGTACCACAAGGGTCCACATTAAGCGTTACACTATTTGCTGTTGCTGTTGATGCACTTCTGCGAACAATCCCCGAAAATGTTGGCAGATCAATGTACGTAGACGATCTTATTATATTCAATTCGGCAAACTTGATGAACGAAATTCAACAAGTGCTCCAAAATGCCATCGATAAACTAGTATCAAAAGCAAATAATATAGGCTTCACTTTTGCTGCCAGTAAATCACACTATGTACATTTCTGCAGATTTCGACATCAGCATGATGATCCCATTCTATCAATTCAAGGCAACAACTTAAAGGGTGCGGATTGCGTCAAGCTCCTTGGGGTCACATTTGATCGGAAGCTGACATGGAAACCTCATATAAATGATTTAGTCAATCGCTGTCGCAAGGCCTTAAACCCTCTTCGCTGCCTATCCAATCTTAATTGGGGCGCAGACAGAGACATTTTGTTAAATATGTATAAAGCTCTAGTACTGACTAAAATGGACTACGGAAGTGTTGTGTATGGGTCTGCCCGGAAAAGCCACTTACGTACATTGGACTCAATTCAGGGACAAGCAATCCGTCTAGCAACAGGTGCCTTTAGAACATAGCCATATTTACTGCTTTGCTGTGAAGCTAACCTTCTGCCGTTAGATCTACGTCGACAAAAGCTATGTTTGAGCTACAGCATAAAATTGTGTTCCCAAGCACTCCATCCTGTCCGACCACTTATTTTCTCTCCAGAACTTTTACAACTGTTCTCTACGCAGCAGACCAGATCAAGACCACTCGGAGTGAGATGTCATGAAATGTTGTCAGCATTTAATCTGGATATCCCCTCTTTATACCCAACATCATACATAGAAATAGCTCCATGGACAGCTACACCTACACAAATTCGACTTGACTGTACTAAAGTTTTGAAAAGCGATACACCTCCATCACTCTTTATCACTACATTCAACTGCATCATTTCAGAATATCCCTCTGCATGCATTATATATACGGATGGGTCAAAAACTAATAACGGTGTAGGTAGCTCAATTGCTGTATCAGGAACAGCTCATTCCTGGACGTTAAATAAATGCGCTAGTATATATATAGTATATATATAGATAGTATATACGGCAGAACTATATGCAATATGGCAAGCAATGCGCTTTGCCGAAACATGCCCCTATAAATCAATTTTGATTTGCTCAGACTCCTTAAGTGCTATATTATCTCTTCGTATGCCCTATAGTTTTCACCCAATTATCAACCATATACTGTCACTATTAAACTGGTTAGAATTGAACGACAAACATGTTGTGCTAATATGGTGTCCAAGCCATGTAGGGATTTACGGTAATGAAATGGCAGATAAAGCTGCACACGCTGCAGCTGAAAACAATGCTATAGACATGTCAACCATTACAACAGAAGACTTCATTACAGTAATTAAAGAAAAAATACAAACAGCATGGCACAATCGTTGGGATGATAGGTGCAGTGCCTTACATGCAACTCGTATAACAAAGTCAGCGAGTAAAGAGCTAACTAGAAGAGATGCCGTTGTTCTCATCCGTTTAAAAACAGGGCATACAAATTTGACCAAGCAGTACTTACTTCGAGGTAACCAAAGAACTACATGCACAAGCTGCAACGTGCCTCTCACGGTTGAACACCTACTTCTAAACTGCCGACAATATCAACAACAACAACTACAATACAACATCGCGCACACACTCCGAGAATGTTTTGAAGGAAGTACAAGTGCATCAAGGAATTTACTGCAATTTGTAAAAGCTACCAACCTGTATAGACACATCTGAAATGTTTTTCACCTGCAACAAAAATATATCCAAACTGTTCCGAAACCCGTTTTTGACACGTGACCTGTTGCTATACTATTTGAAGATAAAATATTAAATAAGAGTAATACAGCTAATGACCCAGTAGTTGATGCTGTATAATGAAAAAAAAAAAAAATAATAATTCAAATTCAAATTCAAATTCAAAATCCTTTATTTATGGTAATATTCTCTCTCTCACCATAAGCTAATCTACAAGATTGCTTGTCATGGTGCTTATAATTTCGATATCTTCTATTATATAATAAATTAAATTTAAACATATTTCCATAGGTAACAAAGATTTCCCAATAAAAATAAGAAGAAAACATAAATAATTACATCTACATTATGAGTAATGAATACAATTTAAAGTGCACTAAAGTAATAATAGTAAAATAAAATGATTTCTTAATATATAAACAGAAAAAAGAAGTAGAGAAAAAGAAAAAAGGAAAACAAAACACAAAATGTCTTTACACTTACAGTATGGACATAATACCTTCGCTAAAATTATACTAAATAATAATCAATTTTTTAAAATTATATAAAAGATTGGCATTACCCTTATTGTAAGCTATTTAGTTTTGTGCACTTTAGAACAGAAATAATATTGATATTGTTATATTAAGCTAATTGAAATCATTTATGCAACTAAATCTAACCTATTCCAAAATTCAAGAGATATAATAGAAGTTTTCTTAAATCCATTTTTATATATTATATTTAGTTTATTTGATATGGCCCAACTCTCCTAAAGTTAATTTATCTTATGTTATGGTTGTCCTGCAAATTATGATGTTTATGAGTTGTAATAAAACATTGTTGTTATTGTTATTGTTTTTGTTTATATTATTGTTCCTATAATTTTTTTTTTAATTTTATTTATTTTTTTTATGCTTGTTCAATATTGTTACGTTGACATTATACATACTTTTCATTTAAATATACTCTCAGTTCCCTTTTTAGTGATTTCATATTTCTGAAGATCTTACATTCTTGTGGTAATTCGTTTAGCAACTTTGGTACCAAAAAGTTTTTCTCGCCGTATTTATTTCTAGTCTTTGGCACTATGTATTTATTTTGTCTTAGACGATATTCGCTGTTTTGTAATTTTGGATAAGAATCGCTGAAAAAGTTGTCAATTATAATTTTATAATAAAACAATCCTCTGGAAGAGTAGGAAGTTATTATTAAGTAATGCATTTTTAAACATGAAGTTGCTATTGTCCTTGTCTACCATATTTAACAATTTCTTTTGCAGTAAGTGAATTTTAGAAATGTAAGTATCGCTTGCAAATCCCCAACCCTCTAATCCGTATCTAATTAACGACTCAGCCAGTGCTACATAAATAATTTTTTTTACTTTGAGTGGTACAATTTCCGAGATATAGTACAATTTCACTAATATAGCTTTAAGTTTATTACAAACAATATTAATATGAACATCCCAACAAAAATAGTTGTCTACCATTATTCCTAAGTACTTGTAACAAGTAGTATTTGATAATTTTTTGCATTCCTTGTGACATTTACGTAAACTCATTTGTCTTAGTTCTAAACATTTGCATGAATGCAATACTATGCTTGGATTTCTTTCCCTTTTCATATACGGTGAGGTTATAAACATAACCTGTGTTTTTTGCGCATTCATTAGTAAGCGATGGTCATGAGACCACATTGATAGTTTGTTTGTATCTACTTGTAGCTGTTTTTCCGCTATTTCAAATAATTTGTGACACGATATTATTAATATGTCATCCGTGAACATGAATACCGTACTGTTTTGTGCAACCTTCGGTATATCATTTATATATAAAATAAAAAGCAATGGTCCAAGAATAGACCCCTGTGGCACACCAATATCATAATCTTTTTCGTCACTTAATGTATCCTTAATTTTTACTACATATTTCCTTTTTTCTAGGTAGCTTTCAAACAAGAGAATTGCTGATTCCGAAAACCCTATCTTTTTCATTTTATTTATGAGTATTTTATGATTTATTGTTGAAAATGCCTTTGAAAAATCAATAAACAAGCACAAAACATTAATATTATTATGTAAGTTATTATAGACTATGTCAGCAAATTTAGATAATAATTTATTAACACCCCGTCCCTTAACGAATCCATATTGTTCCTTAACGATTATATTATTGTCCTTTATGTAACTATTTAGTTTCTGAGCAATATGCTTTTCAAATATTTTTTTTATGATTGGTAAAAGTGAGATTGGTTGTAATTCGAAAAATCTGAGTAACTTCCACTTTTGTGTATTGGTCTAACTATTGCTATTTTAAATCTTTCCGAAACTTTACCTTTAGTTATAATTGAATTAATAAGGGATTGTATCAATTTACAAATTTCATTTTTTAAGAAAATTATATCTTTTGGTCTAATATTATCAATACCTGGGGACTTTCTTATTTTAAGATATTCAATTTCTTTTTCTATAAAGTTCATTTCTACTAATTCAATATCAAAAGTATCCCTTATAATTTCATTTTCTGTCAGATCATTACTCAATTTATGGGAACACACGTGTTTAATCGCATTAACATTATTGAAAAACGTATTCACAAATTGATTTGCAATAAATTTATCATTTTTATTCGGAAAGTGCTCTTTAATTATTTGATCCAAATTTTTTTGTTTCTAGTTTTTTATTAGCTGATTTATTGTAAACCACATTTGTTTTGTGTTATTGACTGTCGTATTAAATTTGTTTACATAGAATTGTTTTTTTTCCTTTTTAATTTTTGCATTTATCCAATTTCTATATTTCCTGTAATTTACCCCATCATTTTCTAATCTAATCTAATAATATTAATAATAATAATATTAATAATAATAATAATAATAGTAATAATAATAATAATAATATTAATAATAATAATATTAATAATAATAATATTAATAATAATAATATTAATAATAATAATATTAATAATAATATTAATAATAATAATATTAATAATAATATTAATAATAATAATATTAATAATAATAATAATAACAATAATAATAACAATAATAATAACAATAATCCCTCAGGGACCTGTTACTTCTTAAACGGTCACGGACATGTCAAACCCCAGGTACCCGATTCAGCTACTATCCCACCCTTATCTTCCATCAACACAAACCAATACCTTCCCCTCCCTCCTTTTCAACCCGTCGAATATAGTCCCATAAAATATTTATATCTCAAAAAAACTCAAGCCAAGCTGTAAAGTGATTTAAACGATGGAATTAAATAATAAAAACCATACAACACCAACGTCAAGGATGTCGTATAAGAAACAGTTAACCAAATAGGATAAAACGTATAGCCACAAAAATAAATCAAAATTCGAATAGAAGGGTTTTGTGGGACAATTTGTCTGAAACCACTCTAGGAGGAATATAAAGACAGCGAATGAGATGATCAGATGAAATCAACCAAAACCTAATTCTGTGTTCTAACCAAACAATTAACTGCAAAACAAACTTAACAAATTATAATTCTCTAATACACAAAACATTTGCAAACAAATACCTCAAACTACAATTCCTCAGAGAACAAAAATTCTTCGATAAAGTATGAGTAATAACAAGAAACAACAAAATACCAAAAGCAGTACTCAATCACATAAAACTACGAGTACAACAACACTACAAAACAACAACCAAACAGAGATATACACCAAAAAGCAAACAGAAAAAGAAAACGAAACACAAGAAGACACAGAAAAAGATACTAGCCAGAAGGGAAAAAAATAAACACACAACTACCACATGAAATACCACAAGATAGAAACAAAGAAATCACAGTAATTGAAGAAAAATTTGACACAACGTACATAGAATTCAAAAACACATCCAATGACATTAAACCGTTCACACATAAAATACTAGACAACCGAAACGTAAATGGAACATTTGCACGCATTAACACAATAAGAGGAAACAAAATACAAGACGACACTACTATGGAAGAACAAGAACTTATATATACGGAAGCACTGGCCACAATAAGAATTCATACAAAACAAAAACAATCAACACAAATTATGTATCCCCCAATCTTTATATGTATTATAAAATAGAATCTAATAAGAAATTATTAGAAATCATTAAGAAATTATTAAGTCAAGTACAACAATGTAATTCAAGGATAAATATTAAAAAGGTTATTAACTGTTATGAGAACGGATGCAATACATTGTCCAGACGATAGTGATACTACAGGTGGCAGGTCACAGACGGTTAAGATACCACAAATACCTAGAGAGTAAGATTGTTACAATGTATTATGAATAGTATTAAGAAATAAGCAGACATGAGCTCTGCAAGTTCCCACAGACATGTGAGGTGCAGGGAGAACATAAATATCCCGAGAGCCCTAGATCAGTCAGTCAGTCTCAAGTATTTCAGCTTTAACATTGCAGTTTGCTTAGGCTACTCACTCATATTAGTTCAATTAGTAATTATTTTTCGACTTAGAGTAATTTTAAACCAGTTTGTTAAAATCCCATAATTAATGTCTGATTAAACTAATAAAATTGTTATGAAGTTTTTGGAAGTAGTTTTTAAAAACACCACTTCCAAGGCCCGAAACGTAATTGGCACAATCGGTAGGATCCAGAAGGGCACTACGAATCCAAAAATCTGAAGACTGGTGACCAAGAATTTTAATTCCCAATTCTGGAAAAACCCAAAGTAAGTTGAAAGAGCTACAAGCATCGACCGAATCCAACCAAACAAACCCTGGAAGAGATACAAGCATCGATCGAATTTAAACCAAACCAACGTGGACGAAGTACAAAATCGACAAAGACCGTACAAGCGACGACAAAACTAATGTAAGTTCATTTTCCTTAAAACCGATTGATTTTTTTGAAAATTTTTTTGATGTTTGCTAGTAATAGAATTTTTTTTCATTTTATCATTTTAAGTATGTACAGAATTTTTTTATTTTTAATTATTGCAATTTATGCCATTTAATGAAAATAATTTACTTATATATTAAGGGAAATTATTTTCAAATACGAAAGATTGCAAGAGAATTTTTACGCAACTATTAGTACAATTATTACAATTATTAAACAAATCAAAAAGTAACTGCCGCACGAATTATTGAAACAAAATGAAAACGATTTTAAAATACCAAAAATAGAACATAATTAATTTACAATTTTGTGTACAAAAAATTTAATACCGAAAGCTAATGTATAAAACGCAACTAATTATAGAAACGATTATTCAAACGTAACCTTCATCGCACTTCAATAAAGTATAGAAACACCTTGTAATTATTATTATTAAAATAAATCATTAAACCATTACAAATTGAAACAAAGCGTGCAGATTTAAAAACGCGATTACCACATAAATTAATATCGGAAAGCCTCAGTGAATAAAATCATTCAGGAACGTTCATCATAAACTTTATAAAAGCTATAATTAACTATCTACACCACTGAAAAGATTCGGCCGAAAAGCGCATCGCGACTTATAAAAAGATATAATTAAATATTTTCAGTGCAGAGATATCTAATTATAACGAAACAATTATTAAACGTGACATTTTATGATTAAATACTTTAGCACGAGGTAATTAATTGTAGAAGACGCGAATTATTCATTCTCACCTAGACTGAAAACAAAATCTTTCAGTAGACTAAAACTTTGTAATTAAAACAATTCATTGCATTAATTATAAAAGGAAACTTTGATGCAAATATCATAACAACGCAATTGACTGAAAACTTGCAACCTTATATTTAACATTCAAGGTAACTAAACAATACAATTACAGATTATCTTATGCACTTCTAATTAACACCTACAGAAACGAAAATAGCAACTGACCATCACAGACTCAATTAATCAGCAGGACAAAAATAGAGACGTAATTAAATCGTAATTGGCGCAACAAAACGTACAAAGTACAACGCAAATTATTGCAAGAATATTAATTCCATAGAAACCTTTCAGAAAACTAAAACCCGCGACAACTTAACATCCACGAAATATAAATAAACGAATTCAAGGCTACAGCAAGTAACCAGGCCTTTCCATGCACACATCCTTCAATTCAATTAGAGCACCGTATAACTAAGTACAAATACAAGCAATTCGATTCTTTAAACAACTCAACACACTTCAAGCTGAAGACTAACAAACCAAATTAAAAAGTAACAGTACAAACCACGAAATAAATCTTAATTTTACAAAAATTTGAGATTAATTAAAATCGAAAGTAACTATTAATTATTGGAACAACCCTTAACAATCATAAGTTCAGATATGAAGATTTATCTCGAAACCATCCCCCAAATTAACTGAGATCAAGCCCTGCTAGTTAATTTCATTACAGCGTGTGAAATACTTTTGAAAACCTTTTACAAACCCGGAGGCAAGGAAAGAATTGTATTACTTTTACGCCTGATAAAAGGGCACTAACACTAATTGCCAGTCGAGATGACCTTAAACAATAGGAAGACTAGAAATAAATGGAAATTCGGAAATCAAAGAAACATCAACTGTCTAATCCACGATTTGATAAACTTTGGAATGGAAAGTAACCAATCACCATATCAATTTGGAATGAAATGTCAAGACGTAAGAAGTTTAATTCTGACAAAACTAAAAATTGAAGAACCTCACCAAAATATCCGATTATTAAAGACAAACATGTACGACGAAATGGCATTAGACACCTACATCTACGCACTACCGGAAGGGGTATCGAACAAAATAAGATTCCAACATCCCCAAAATTTAAAGGAGGCAATGAAGAAGAAAACGTTATGTATTACCGAAATAGACTATATAACCCTAACGCAAAAAAAAGCTACTCTCTGATAAAAACTATACAAGCCGCAAGACAAATATCCGCACAACCAAAATTTACACCATTTAACGCACAAACGAATCATCCGCAATTTAACAACCCAAATTTTAATAACACGAATTTTAATAATCAATTCAAACAATTTCCAAGATCAATGTTCAACTCAAATTTTACAAAACACGCATTCATACTCAGATTCAATCAAAGTATGAACCAACAAAAACCAACATTCAGCGCGAACCCCCATTAGAGATACACCAATGACAAATAACAATAACAACACTAACAGTTATTATAAACCATCACCTTTGGATACCCCATCTGGTAACACCAGACAAAATACAAAAATAACACACATTCGACCAAGTCACAATCAAAAACGAAACTTTACCTCAGAAGAACTATTTCACCAAGAAGTGGAAAAATTTGACAATGGCCAGAATAATTACATTCACCTCAGTACAAACAATGAATCAAACCATTTAGACAATTACGAACGTGACGAACCATGCGAAAACTACGAGGAGGACGACGAAGAAAACGCCTGCTCAAATTTTTAGATAGACCGATTTATAAACAACCAAGCCTAATAAATTTAAATAATATTAATCACCTAGTACTACCATATATCGAAATACCCCATGCAGAACTTAAACTATTAATCGATACCGGATCCTTAAAAACACTAATTAGCTCCTGAACCGTAAAAAAACACTATTTAGATTTTGTAGAAGGAGAACCATTTAAAATTAAACAGCCCATCAAACGACCCTACACCAATTCGTAGCTAATATACCCATACCTAGAACATTCAATGTAAAAATGAAACATAAATTTTGGATTTTCGAATTCAACGCTAAATACGACGGACTAATAGGAATGGACCTTCTAAGAAAATTAGGAGCCAACATTGACATAAAAAATCGTTTATTGTGAACAAAACACGGACGAATCCCCATTAAATTTCAAAATACCCAAACCGAACAAAAATACACGATAGAACCCCGGACCGAGAAAAAAATGAAAATCCCCGTAAACTCAAAAAACGAATTAGGAATCATAAATCACATAACATTTCAACAAGGAGTATAAACCCCCACCGCATTAGTACAAATAAAAGATAATTATGCCACTACAACAATTTTAAACTCAAATGATTATCCCGTAGAACTTTCATTAACCAACCCAATTAACGTAGAGAAATTAAATTTTAACGAAATGGAAGTACATGAAAATTTAGGAAACGATTACAACCCCGTAGAAAACGACAAAATGTTAAGAGAAAATTTAAGTAACATTCGTTTTAACACCGACATTAACCGAGAAGGGCAGAGAACAATTAAAATTTATGTTTTGAATACCGTAATATATTCCATTGTATATATTCCTCGTATTGATAGTACCTAAGAAATTAAACGCCTCAGGCAAGAGAGGCTTTTAACAGTTATGAGAACGGATGCAATACATTGTATTCCAGACGATAGTAATACTGCAGGTGGCAGGTCACAGACGGTTAAGATACCACGATTACCTAGAAAGTAAGATTGTTACAATGTATTATGAAAGTATTAAAAAATAAGCAGACATGAGCTCTGCAAGTTCTCACAGACATGTGAAGGGCAGGGACAACATAAATACCCCGGGAGCCCCAGATCAGTCAGTCAGTCTCAAGTATTTCAGCTTTAACATTGCAGTTTGCTTAGGCTACTCACTCATATTAGTTCAATTAGTAATTATTTTTCGACTTAGAGTAATTTTAAACCAATTTGTTAAAATTCCATAATTAATATCTGATTAAACTAATAAAATTGTTATGAAGTTTTTGGAAGTAATTTTTAAAAACACCGCTCCCAAGGGCCGAAACGTAACTCACATAACAAATAAAAGAAACAAACAATACCACTATGGCAACACAGAATACAAACAAAGCTGAAAAAAGACACTGCAACTAACACAATCCATAAAAAAAATTAGAAACGGAACGAAAAGTAATAAGAGAAGTACCGAAACATAACGCAATAGAAGAACTAAACAAAAGAAACAAAGAATACGAGCACTAATCAAAAGACTATGACGATACTAAGAAAGTAACAACAGGAAAGAAGAAAGCAAAAGATTAATCCAAAACCAAAGAAAATTTTAGCAAATTATAGACAAAACCAAAATATAATAAACATTCCACCAAACATAACCGACGTCGAACATTTTTGGAACAATCTATGGTCGAACCCAACACTACACAACCAACACTTACAACGGATCCAAACAGACACAATGAAATACAACATAATAAAAAAATGCAAGGAATAACCATCACCCACGAAGAAATCAGACAAACCACTAACAGATCACACAACTGGAAAATATTTGGCCGAGACAAAATAGTAAACTTCTGGCTAAAAACATTCATCCCAAATATAAGCTTTTGAAGTTTTAGTAAAATAAATTCCATACAATGTGATCTAATTTTAATAGACATTGTTGTAATATTCATGGAAAAGAACCTACACACAAAGTATGAACTAAACATTAAATAAGCACAATACAGCAGATAGGATCACATGGATAAAGTTACTATCTTATTGTAATAAACTGGAAGCGTGGCACTGATGAAAAAGCACTCTATACGTTGTAGTAACATATACTCTGACCATAATAAAATATGATTCATTGTGAGGATAAAGAATGAGACAGTTTTATGGAAATCGGTCACCTGAAAACATTAAAAATGAAGGCATACTAGCGCAAATAATGTTAAAAAGTGAAAAGAAACACAACTAAACTGGAGAAAATTGTGGCATACGAAAGCATTTCGATTTTACGCTTGATGCAAAGTAAATTTCTGAACGTTTGCATGTGGAATTTGCATGGTTATGTTCGTTTGTAGGGACTGATACTGGATTTGTTCATGCCGCCATTAATTTGGGAATTTTGAAAGTATTCTACAGCTGTTGTTCCGGAAAATAAAAAAACTGGTGGGGTCGGTACATTATCTGAATTAAATGAATTACACTGTAAGTAAGTGTATAACTTATGTACGATTTACTATAATTTATATGTGAACGTGAACGTAAATATGTTTTGACCTTTTTTTTGACATAGGAAGTCAATCAAAAGATAAGCTTATTAGTATTGAAATATTAAGGGATATATAGGTGTTGTTATATTTTGGAAAAAATGATGTTATCGTTCAAAGTTTGGTAAATGACAGTTCCATTAATTTGGGATTCATTAATATAATAATTAAGTAGGAAAACAAACAAATGTGAAAATCCAAATCGTTTTGTTGATGGATTAAGTTATGTTTTTTTTCTTTAGGATTTAGTTCAACGACACCTTACCAGACTGTAGATAAGTTATCTTTAAAAAAATATCTTTATATGGTAACGTTTTCAAATGTTACGTTCATATTACCATCTTATTAGGTATTGTACGCAACAATACATATTATTAGATTTAGGCAACTCAAATCACAAAGCAAATTAGGCATTGAGCACTATGTTTATTAAAACCAAATTTCATAAATATTACAACACCTCAAATAATAACTTACTTTCCATTTAGAACACTCTTAATATTTCTATTATATTAATTTGAACAATTAGTTTGGTTACAATGTACACAAAGCATCTATATTCGTATGTTATATATCATTTGATGATGTAGTACAGCTATCTACCATAGACATTTACAAACTAGTGTAAATTGTTTAACAAAACGCCGTTGGGACTAATTATCCACGTCGACTCGGCAACGAGCTCTTTATCAAATAGGGACATGCAAAGGTTGTCCTTTAAGTAAATAACGCTGCGACTTTAGAATAGCGATTGCAGTAGTGCTAGCAGTGTTGTAAAGGCATCCCACTGACTGTCTTTAATTAATTGACAATTGTTTGTATTGCAAAATATATTCACCCCGTTAATTCCTCTTTCCTCCCACATAGCATTAAAGTAATGGTAAAGTTTGGTATCCAGTCTTAAAATCGCCTAGAATGCAGACACGTGTTTTACTAATTTGGCTTTAAAGAATTGTTAAAATACTTACATCTGTGAGAAATGTCAATAATTTTCAGTGCTGTATAATTGGTCCAGGTTATCATCTTATTTGGGTTAGGTAAATTTGACGATCTTCTGTTAAATTTGAAGAAAGTGTTAGGACACGCCAACAGGTCAAAGTCTACTTTGACTTTTTTTGTTTCATTATAGCACGTAACGGACATACGATTCTGGTTGGTAATAAAGGTGGTATTATTTTAAGCTGCACTTTTACATCTAATTGACAGCAATGTTGTTAGCTCTGTTTTGTTTTAGGCTTTATGTAAGGTTTACTATAAAATTTAGAGAACTAAAAAATTGTGTTTGGAATTTAATTTGAACTTAAAAGTCAAATTTAGGGTTGATGTGTATTTATGTGATAAGATAACATAGATCAATATGGTTAAATAAAGCCCTGGTATTAGAATTATAAAAATTTGCTTGCCATAATGTCTAACAAACAACCTGTTAAATGTTGCCCTTTGATTATGTAGAAAGAGGACTACATTTATATTAATACTTAGAACATATGTTATTTACATAATCGATTTTGTTTATGAATACAAGCATATTTTTGCTGTTCTTGTCATCTAGTTTTGAAACGTTGTAAATTTTTTTAATAATTATGGAGTATTTAAGATCTATATATTTTGATGGTAAGCAAAAAATAGATCCTGTTTTTCGTAAACTTTTTTGTTAAAATTTAGAACCAAGTATTAACGTACAGATTTTTTTATCCCTTGGGATTTAAAACAATAAGAATAATTATCTTTTTTTAATATTAACGATACAGAATTTATTATGAAACATCCGTCTATACATTGTTAATTTGTAACAGAAACATTGTTGCTTTTCATTATAAGATCTAAGAAAATTTATATATCTTTTCATTATGAGAAAGGTTTTACAGTAATTAGAAATATAAAATATTCTAATAATATTGGATTATTTTATGAGATACAAAGTGATAATTATTATATTGTATTGCTTTAATTTTGCACTACATTGGAGGCGCAAATTGCTGCTTCATGTGTCTTATTTTTAGACTTATAATTTTTCCAGGCACCTCAACGTTGTGCTTAATTTTTAGTGTTGGTATCAATTTCTTTTGGGTTCTACATTCCTTTTCTTTCTAAATATAGTGCCGCTCTTTTAAATATCTTTGAAAACAACTCCCACGCCCGTTCGATTGCTATCTACCGCTTAGAGTAAAGTCTAGAGTTTAGTTGTAAGGCACTCAAATTTTCTCAAAAATAAAACTATAACAATATGTGCATGTTTCTTAAAATTGTGTTTATGTTAAAAGTCATATCTGGAAGAAGTATTTTATTTTAACATAGAAACTTGATGACCAACGGTAAGAAAGCCAAAGCAAAGTAGTCTTTATGCGGAATAAGAGTCTTCCACATAGAAAAGGATATCACAAAGCTTGCAGTGACAGACTGTTTGACGCTCCTCGGTATTGACAGAGACAAAACCTTTAGAGTAACTGTTAATGTAGTGTAGAATTTTAATTGGAAACCTTAGTTATTATCTTTGCATTTCTATATTGTTCTTTATATTATTTTCTTATTTATCCATACCAACCCACTACTGCAGTTAACCGAAACCCACTTTCTTAAGATTTTGTTTTAGCTTACAAGCAGTACCTAAATTTTTAGTTATTAGTAAACAATTCAGCATTTTAGTTTTAATATGCATAAACAAAAGAATGCCTGAAATATTTTAGAAATCATAATAAACATTAACTAATTCCTAACATTAATTTTTAACTATTGGGATTCTTTTCTTCTGAAAAGCAGATTAGGTAACGATTGAGGATTAACCAAGTGTGGTATTACAAACAACAAAACGTTTCAATACGAGGTCACAGATTAGCACTAAAAATGCAGTTTTCAAATTCAGAAGTGCATAAATAGCTGTTAGCAAATTTTATAAAATACATTTCCTTCAATAGGTTTTTTTGAATGCTTCAAAAGCGAGATTCAACAAAATGCTCAATGCTTTTGACACAACTTTAAGATAACATTCCACTTCTAAATTGACTTTTATTTTCAAAAATCAGCTGATAGCTTGACGGTATAAAACTCAGTATTAATATCTCTTCAACATCATCATTAGGTCTACAGTCTTGGAACTGGTTAGACGCCTACCCTCATTGTTTCCTATTCCGAACTAACCTACACATTTTCCTGAAATTTGTACAGTCTGCATCTAACACTATCTGCGTACAAAAGTCTGATCTCGGTCTACCTCTACTTTTTATTTTTTATCTCTGCTTGTAATATATCTCGAACTATTTCCCAAAAATGCCTTAGAACGTATCCTACCCTTCTATTTCTCCAATTTTTTTTTGTTTTTCAGAGATATCCTTTTTTCTCTACTATTTCTATAACCTATTTATTATTAACCTTGTCTGTCCATGCTATCATCCTTATACATCTGAAGCACAACATTCCAGAAGGCTTCTATCTATTTCTGTCTGTTTTTCCTACTGCCCCTATTTCATAGACGTATTGTGCTGTGTTCCACACATATGCTTTAAACAATTTTCTTCTTGTCTCTCTGTTTGTTGTTTTTGTGCGTATTCCCTGTTCTTTCTGGTTAGATGTACTTCGGGCACCTTCTATTGTTTCACAGTTATATACTCTATATCACCGATATTCAGTAGTATGTGAAGGACGGTAATGCCAAGTTCCCCCAGCAACATTTGTCGAATTAATAGCGTTTCCAATATATCATTTAGCACAATCAACATTAGTTAAAAGTGTTTCACAACCTACACCTGTAGTTGTTTATAATAATCATCAGATCTAAGTGCATTTATTTTTTTGTCATTAGATTTTCCGTCTTGAACTAGTTGGACACGTACCTCCACTTATTTATAATCTGAGCTAGTCTACAACAGTTCCCTGAAATTCCCACAACAGTCTACATACAGTGCATTTACATTTCCAATGCTCCACCCGAAGGTACAACATAGGCCAGGAGGCAAGTTTTTTGTTGCCTGGAAAATTTTTGAATTTTGCCGAACCGTTGCCGTTCCAGGCAAGGTAGGGATCTTTAACGTGCGTAACAACACTCACACACGGGAACTCCATTTAATCTCTCTTCCAAACGAGGGCGTAATTTTTATGAAAAATGCTCACCTGTCATTTTTCCAGCAGTCGGCCGTGTCGGGATTCGAACCCAGGACCTTGGGATCCGTAGTCTTACGCTTACTACATTGATCCACGGCGACGCCACAGTCTACATACAGCTCGGTTCCCCTTCTATTGTTTTCTAATTATATGCCATATTTCACCGAGATTCAGTGGTATGTGACGTGGGGCGTCGCCGTGGATCAATGTAGTAGGCGTAAGACTACTGATCCCAAGGTACTGGGTTCAAATCCCGACACGGCCGACCGCTTGAAAAATGACAGGTGAGCATTTTTCACAAAAATTACGCCCTCGTTCGGATGAGAAGTTAAATGGAGGTCCCGTGTGTGAGTGTTGTCACGCGCGTTAAAGATCCCTACCTTGCCTGGAACGGTAAGGGTTCGGCAAAATTCTAAATTTTCAGGCAACAAAAAACTCGCCTCCTGGCCAATGTAGTACCTTCTGGTGGAGCATTGGAAATATAAATGCACGGTATGTGAAGTGGGTTAAGCAACCTGTGGCTGTCAAGGATCCCCCAACAGTTAGACATTTGCCGAATTAATAGTTTTCCAGTATATACTTTCGTACAATTAACATTAGTTGAGAATATTGCAAGACCAATATCTGTAGTTGTTTATAATATTCATCATGTTTAAGTACATTTATTTTATTCGTCATTAGTTTTTTCTATCTTGGGACTGGTTGGATGCGTACCTCCATTAATTTCTTTTCTGAGCTAGCCTACACATTTCCCTAAAATTTTCAACACCCTATATTTTTCACTGTCCGTGTGAATTAGTCTAACCTAGGTCTACCTATACTTCTCTTCTTTCCTATCTCTGCTTCTAATATATTCCACACCATTCCCTCATGTCTTAGTATGTGACCTATCATTCTATCTCTCCTATTTTTTACGGTTTTCCACATATTTCTTTCTTTCCCTACCATTTCTAGTACCTCTTTGTTCTTAACTTTGTCTGTTCATGATATCTTCATCATACGTCTGAAGCACCACAATGCTTCTACCTTTTACCTGTCTGCCTCTCCTACTGACTAGGCTTCGCAGCCGTACAGTGCCGTGATCCACACATATGCTTTAAGCAATCTTTCTTGTATCTGTTTGTTGTCTTTGAACACAGTAGTTGCTTTTTCTTATTAAATGTAGCACGGCTTTGTGCTAATCTTTGTTTTATATCTTTTGTGCTTTTCCTATCTTGCGTTAATTGGCTTCATAGGTAGCAGAAATCCTTAACCTCTTGTAAGGTCTCGTTATCTACTTGTATCCTTGTTTCTGGTTTATTTTTCTCTCCCTTGCATACTAGAACTTTGGTTTTATTTTTGTTAATTTTCATAGCGTATCTTTCTGTTGGAACTGTTTCCATTTCATTAAGAGCAGCTTTCTAACTCTTCTTTGCTAGATGCTAATACCGCTATATCATCTACAAATCTAAGCATACCAATCTCTTGTTCCTGCATGATAATTCCAAATATCTTACTGCATTTGACAGTATTCATTACCTTTTCAATGCACAAGTTAAAAATTAATGGGGATAAGGCACATCCCTGTCTCAACACTTTCCTAATATTTACTTCTATAGGTTTCTGCTCTTTTCTACTACCACTGTTAGTCCTATGTATAAGCTATCTACTATACGTCTATCCATAAAATTTCTTTCCAATCTTTTTTGAGTATTTCGAACATTTTTTTCCATTTTACATTGTCGAATGCTTTTTTCTTATCTACAAACCCAATGTACACGCTTCCCCCTTTTCTATTGTTTTATCTATTATTACCCTCAGAGCTAAAATAGCCTCACGTGTTTCCCTGTTTCGCCTAAGCCCAAATTGATCTTCACCTAGTATTTCTTCTGCTCGTTTTTCCATTTGTTTTTGTACAATTCTAGTTAATATTTTTGACACGTGTGCTGTCAGACTTATTATTCGAAAATTTTCACATTTATCAGCGCGTCTCCCTTTTGGTATAGTTAATATGATGTTACGTTTGAAATCTTTGGGTATCTCGCCTGTCTCATACATTTAACTTACAAGTTGAAAGAGACGTTCTCTTACTGCTTGTCCAGAGGCTTTTAAAGTTTCTGCTTGCACCTTATCTGTACCCGGCGCCTTACTATTTTTCAATCCCATTAATGATAATTCAAAGTCATCTTACAGTATAGGATATCCCAAGTCATCATTTTCAATGTCTGATTCCTGTTGTAATTCTGTTAATTCTTCTCCTGCATATAAACTCCCTATATATTCCTGCTATCTAACCACTTTTTCTATAATAACATTTTCTCTCGCGCCCCTTATATTTTTGCTATACGGATCTATATCCCTAAAATTCATTCTAATTAGTTTGTATGCTTCGTCTGTCTTTCCTATTTTGATTTTTTTGTTTTCTTTGCACTTATCATCAATCCATTGTTCTTTAGCTTTCCTGCATTTGCGAATAATTTCCCATTTTATGACTTTTTATCTCTGTTTTCCTGTTTCATCTGATCTATTTTTATATTTTCGACTTTCTTCTATTAAATTCAGGATATCTTTTATTATCCATGGTTACTTATTCTCTTTTTGTGTATACTCCAGAATATCTCTGGCCGCCATGTCTAACTTGGATTTAATGTTATTCCATTCTGTTTCTACTTCCTTAGTATCAGAAATTTTCCCAACATCTTTTAGTAATTCATTTGACTTTTTTTTCAAATCTTTCATGGATATCTTTATCATTAAGTTTCTCAAAGTCAAAGTGCTTTTCCATTCTTTTTTTTTTCTAATTTTGGAATTTAAGAACGGCCTTCATAATTACGATGTTGAGGTCAGTGTCTATATCTGCTTCTGGATAGCTTCTACAGTCTTCTACTTGATTCCTAAACCGTTGTCTAATAAGAACGTAATCCATTTGATATCTTTCTATATCCCCTAGCATCTTCCACGTGTATCGTCTTCTAGCATGATGTTGAAATAATGTGTTTGTGATGGTTAAATTGTTTTTGTCGCAAAATTCCATCAATCCGTTTTCCCTCTCGTTTCTCGTGCCTAAACCAAAAAACCTACTACCGCTCCTTCCATACTCTCACCTACCACTGCATTAAAATCCCCCGTAATTATTAAATTTTCATGTCGTTTTGCGTATCTTAGTATGCCTTCGATATCTTTCTAGATCACTTCTACATGTTCCTCACTGTGGCTGAAGGTGGGCATGTATACTTGTATTATTACTGTATTTACCGGTTTAGATTCTAATCTAACCATGAGTACTCTATCGTTCTTTGTAAGTAGTTTTCTACACAGTGCCCTATCTTTTTTTGCATAACTATTCCCACACCAGAATTTTCTTCTTCTGATCCTGTATGAATTACCCTAAAGCCTACACTCCAAAAATCCCCCGCCTGTGGCAAGAATTAGTTTATCAAACATAACCTGTAGATGTAGATGGTCTTAAAGAGCGTATTCGTGAAGCATGCTGTAGCATTACGCCATCTATGATTCACGCTGCGTGCACAAAACCGCTTGTAGGACATTTTTAAGCCTCCGTAGAATCGGCGGGAAATAATTTTCAACATTTACTTTAATTTATTAAAACGGATAAGAGTTTTATTTTTTTGTACTTGTTTTCATTATTTTAATATTTTTTTGAGGATGGTTTACCTGGTTATGATTATTTCCACGCTTTGGTAGATTTGTTTTGGCCAGAAAAAATTCTTGACAGAACTATAAAAAGGTCAGAGTATTACGAACTCTGATCACAAATTCTCCTGGTAAAACCCTTTACATAAAATTATTATATGATTAACACTTATTATTATGCCTTACATTAAATATAAATTAGTTAAAATAAATCTAAAAGTGATACTTGCAGAATCCACAAAAACGTGCTCGTAATAAAATATCTTCCTATTTTTGATTGACGTCAAATCAGCTTACAAGATTCTTAATATTAAAATTCTCATTTAATACAGCAATAGTAGTGGGGTAGAGCCGGTCCTACTTCAAAACGCGACAGACGTATTTTCCACGTGTAGAATACGGCTGAATCGTTTTGAATTAGGATCGGCTCTATATGATTTCAATGTAAAATAGTCGTGAAAACATTTCAATGTAAAATAGTTGTGAAAACATGAATTCTTTTCAATGTAAAATGCTTGTGGGCACGTTTTGAATTAGGATCGGCTTTATATTACTTTCAATGAAACACACACTTATGTTGAAAAGTGCAGAGAAGAATGTGTGTAGCTGTTTTGAATTCGGTTTTCTATCGAGAAGTTAGACGTGCACCGTTTTGAATTAGGATCGGCGTTATATACTTTTAATGTAAAATGTGAAAACCTGAATTCTTTTCAAATGTAAAATACTTGTGGGCACGTTTTGAATTAGGATCGGCTTTATATTACTTTCAATGTAACACACGTATGTTGAAAAATGTAAGTGCAGAGAAAATGTGTGTACCTGTTTTGAATTTGGTTTACTAGTTAGAAGTTATAAAGTATGACAGATGCAAAAAAAATATCGCATTCAAGTCAATTGTGTTTAACACGTGCACCGTTTTGAATTAGGATCGGCGTTATATACTTTTAATGTAAAATGTGAAAATCTGAATTCTTTTCAAATGTAAAATACTTGTAGGCACGTTTTGAATTAGGATCGGCTTTATATTACTTTCAATGGAACACACGTATATTGAAAAATGTAAGTGCAGAGAAAATGTGTGTATATGTTTTGAATTTGGTTTTCTAGCTAGAAGTTATAAAGTATGACAGATGCAAAATATTGCATTCAAGTCAGTTGTGTTTAATTAAAGTGGATTCTGATTTATGTTTAGAGGCTGCAAATACACATGGGCCGGTTTCAATTCAAAATGTGTTCACTCTTGTGATAGGTTGAAAAGTGGGTTGGCAAAGTATGCAGATGGTGGTAATCTGCTATATAAGGAGATTGCTCTTAATATTAATTTAATTAGTCGAAGTTTACTGCATATATTAACATACAAACATGTATATAATCGATATTCAGGGATTTAAATACAAGAAAAACGAGTTTGTGTGCAAAGAAATTGCGGTTTTGGACTTGTTGTTAGGTGATGTTTGGCATCAAATTTTTAAACTGCCAATGCAGTCTAGTTGTTTGAGTCAAGATCATATAAAACATAATGACTGGGTGACAAGGAATATTCATGGTCTTTCTTGGGATGAATCTTCAACGGCTGGAATGGTGTCAACATATATAGCGCTTTATTTGAAGCAAATTATCCGACCCGGTGAGGAAGTATTTGTGAAGGGTCTAGAAAAGAAGAAATTGATTGAAACATATATAATGCAAAACTTTGTAACTGATATGCTTGCACTAGGTTGTCCTAAGCTATCGGAGTTAAAAATCAACAATCGTTTAAAATATAACATACATTGTTGTAAACACAGCAATAAAAATCTGCAATGTGCAAAACAAAATACCTTTTTATTAAAAGAATGGCTTGATAATAATAAAAAACAATAGAAAGATTTTGTTTGTATTATTTATTTTTAATATAATTTCACAATGTTAGCCTTACAAAATTCCTTTATAATAATAAAAACAATAGAAAGATTTTGTTTGTATTATTTATTTTAAAATAATTTTACAATGTTAGCCTTATTAACTATTATTATAACAACTTCTAGCAAACATTATTTTTATCGATCCAGCTATTGTATACGTTAGAGAAGCCTAACCATTTTACAAATACTTTATTTCCACTTTTTCTTAGGACTTTTCTACCAGGTAAATTCCTGGATGTTTAACCTTTGCAACTCCGTTTCATAAAATGCACCTTTGATTTCTTTCTCGTCTTGATCTTTTAATATATATGTTGTCGGATTGGTTACGTTTACCTTTTTAATCTTAAAAATTTCATTTGACCAGTTTGGTGTGTAACCTTTGTAAATGCTTCCCTGTGTTTACTAATCCTCACACTGTCTTTAATTGAATATTTTGGTATTTTGGTTGCAAGTTTGATGTGGGTAAATGATGATTTAAGAATAGTTTTTCAATTGATTTATCAACTTTTACAGGTTTGACTCCGATAGTATTGTGAACTGTATTGTTGTATTGTTTCACAATATCGCTTAAATTTTTATCCAATTGTAAGAACCGTTCAGGTTAAACAAGCGCCACATTTTTCCCTTTAAAGTTCTAATTACACGTTCCACAATGCATGCTTTCTTTGTAGAAAAACGCTATAATGGTTTATGCCATATGTCCGCATTAAGGATTGAAAGTGTTTGTTATAATATTCTTTACCAAAATCAGACTGCAAATTTCTTGGAGGATTTTAAATTTATTTAAAATTGTTTTCATTGCAGCAGTAACATCAATACCCGTTTTACTTTTAAGTGGTACAGCCCATACGTATTTGGAGAAACAATCAATAACTACTAAAATGTATTTAAATCCTTTGTTTGTTTGCGAATATGGTAGCATTTCAATCAAATCGGTCTGAAGAAGGTCATTTAAACCTTTTACTATCACTTTGCGTCTCTTGAAATTTATTCTTGCTGGTTTATGAAGTTCATTTACTATATCCTCTTTCACTTTTGATTGAGCAACTAACATAATACTTTTTCTAATCAGGATTTATTAAATACAATTATTTAAGATACTTCTATGTTTGAATGTCGCGGACTCCACTTGCTTTGAAAGGAACTTTTAATATAAAATCAAGAAACATTGTGGTATTGTTTATGATAGCACCGCTGTCACGAAAGCTGATTACATCCATACGTTTAAGCAAAAATCCTTGTAACTGTGCAATTAAATAACTTTTTTCGTTTATAAGAATTTCAATGTCTTGCGGGTATCCTTTAATATTCTCAATGACTGCTTCCTCATAAGGAAATTCATAATTATGTTTAATATTGAAAATAAGAAATGTCTTATCACCGTCAAGGAATGTATTAGAGTAAAACGTTTCTACTACCGTGTAATGTAGCATATGTAACTTATACTCAATCAAGGTTTCAAAACCTTCACTTTTGTTTTCATATTCCTGTTCACTTATATCTATTTTACGGTTATGTAAGTGCCTTCCAAATTTGTCAATTGTCATATCATCTAATTACTTTTGCCTCACGCAATTCTTCAATGATCGAATTTATTTCGTTGCCGTGACCTGTGTGTCCAGCAGTCTGTGATGAAACTAAAAGTCGTAATCTATCAACAAGTTCATTGGGATCATTCCAATATAAATAATCTATTGCGTTATTTGATACTTCCATTGTCATACCGTCTCCAAGACGCTTTCTATAGGGTAATGTTCTAGGTCTACGGGGTGTTTGGGGAAGTATGTTTAATGTAGATATTATATTTTTGTACTTATATGAAGTATTACCCTGAATTTGTTCTGTTTCAGAATAATATCTTCTATTAGCATTTGTTCTTTTCACAATATCAAGGTACGACTTTAGATCTTGCTGACTGTACCCGACAGGATATTTTTTAAACAGTAGTTCGTATAATCCAGGAGTACCTTTATATTTCAAATCATTTATTAGAACATTTTCATCATCCAACGCGAAATTCGAATTGCCTATCATAAGACCATTCGAATCAGGGTTAAACCTAATACCATATTTATGATCAAATTCGTTCTTAACATCTTTAAACATATTGTAAATATATTCTCGAGGTAGCGGATGTAGCTGTTCGAGATAATGTGTCATACCAGGTGAATCGACAAAGCTTTGAATATATTCCTGAGCTTCTTGTGCATTTCGATTAATTTCTGCTTCGTATTCATTCTCAACATCATCATCATCTACCTCTAGGGCATCATTTTTATATTTGGTATATGCTGTGCAATAACCGGCGAATCAATATAGTCAACGTTCCTTTCTAGCAATGTAGGTTTAATTTTTTTTACACTGCTATGAGGCAGTTCTTCTTCTTCTTTAAATTTTTCTTTCTTTACCACACTTTCCCCATCCAGTTTATTAGCAATAGTTTCTAATCGTGATGTTATGGGTAATATTGATTCCACTTGGACGACTTCATTATCTTTTAACTGGCGCAATTTGTTTTTTACAATGTTTCTTTTCTTAATTAAAATTCTTTTAAGTTTTATCGACTCCTTATTCATTGCGTAAAAGTTTATTGTAATAAAAAAATTCTTCGATGCTAACGATACTTGCGTCTCTCAAGGTTTAAATATGTATGAAGTGATCAAAACCTATTCGGTACCTTCCTTGATCTGGTTCACTATCTTTGTCTACAACTAAGAAACCGTATTTGTCTCGCCAACAAGCAGCACATATTTCACGGAATTTATCATACTTCATGTCAGTATTGACGTGATCGTCATATATATGTTTTAAGCTTAAATCATCTTGTTTAAATAAAACTAAAGATTAGCATTATCACGTAGTAAGTGCTTAGGTATACGAGTATAACTTTGACAAAGGTAAAAACTGTCTACTTGTTTATGACGCCCCATACTAAAGTATTCCCTAATGATACCTTGTTTATCGCAAGCTACATCATCAAAAACAAATATAGAATTATTTCGAGCATCAGATGGTGATATAATATTATCAGAACTGGAAAATGTATAATATTTGATCCCTTTTATTGGTCGCAGTAGACTTTCAAGGTATTGATACTTTGGTTGATAAAGTGATTTAGAATAAACATATACGTTTTCAAACTTTAAACCATTAGGATGTTCTATCAACCCAATCATAACGTTGGTTTTACCGCAATTTGATGGACCAACAACTAGACATCGAATAGATGCAGGTAGAAGAACGCTATGTTTTTCTTTTTAGCTAAAGATTGCGCACCAATATCATTATTGTTTATGGTTAAAGGTGTTGATTGTTTCACAACATGCATGTTTGCAAGTACTA
The DNA here is from genome assembly GCA_036346225.1 of Platerodrilus igneus. Classification (NCBI taxonomy): domain Eukaryota; kingdom Metazoa; phylum Arthropoda; class Insecta; order Coleoptera; family Lycidae; genus Platerodrilus; species Platerodrilus igneus. The sequence continues at coordinate 2,974,410 of JARFIW010001139.1, read as the reverse complement.
AATTCGATTTGTAAAAAAGTAGAATTATATATATATATATAAGAAACGGCTAGTATATAAAGAATCATTAATTCATAATATTTTATTTATTTGCTGCACAGCTTGAGAGGATAGTTGTGCTCTAATGATTACATATAATAATTCTAAAACTACTGGGAACGGACTATTAAATACTGTAATTAACAATTTACCATTTGAAGCGCATATTCCGGGTTACAAATTTTGCGGTCCGGGTACAAAACTAATCGAACGGTTAGCTCGAGGAGACAAGGAATAAACAAGTTAGACGAGGCTTGTAAGGAGCACGATATTGCATACTTCAAAGAAAAGGATCTATCTAAACGCCATCAAGCAGATTCGAAGTTAGCTCAGTTAGCTACAGAAAGACTAAATTCTGGTGACTCGTCTTTAGGTGAAAAAGTAGCAGCATTTGGAGTAGCTACCGCAATGAAAGCTAAAGTAAAACTTGGTATGGGTGCCTGTGCATCACTGAGAACAAAAATATCAATAAAATAAGAAAACTGATAAAGAAACGTAAAATAAGAAGTACGCTAGGTATTAAAAGTATTATCGAACAAGCACGTACAGCTTTAAAAAAGTCTAAAGGATCTAATGTTATGGATGCAATCAACATAGCAATTAAGGCAGCCAATACAGCAAAACAAAAGAAGCTTATTAAATCAGCTCGTATTATATCAATTCCTAAAACAGGAGGTTTTCTACCACTAATACCAATTTTGCAGGCCTAAGCGCTCTTGGTACTCTTACTGGAGGTGCAGCTGCTGTTGCAAAAGCAGTTTTAGATACTAAAATAGCTAAGGAACAACTAGCGGAAAAACAGCGTCATAACAAGGCAATGGAGGACATTGCAGTCGGAAACGGCATGTACATCAAACCTTATAAAAAAGGTTTTGGTCTTTTTTTAGCCCCTGCAAAACCTCAAAGGAACGCAACTTGATTTTACCTAATCGTGCACTAAGCAATGTAGAATTAATAGAGTTTGTTAAGCAATTAGAAGTACCATATTTCCGTGGTGTGTTCATGAGAAACAATCTTCCCAAGAAAGTTAATTTTAAAGAATGTGGTATAATTAATTTAGATGGAATAGAAGGTTTAGGCACGCATTGGACCTCTTACAAAAAGTACGGTAGTAGCGCTATTTACTATGACAGCTACGGAAACCTGCGACCGCCAACAGAGTTGATAAGTTATTTGAATAGCGGGGGTAAATGTAGAATTCTTTATAACATTAACCAAGAACAATCGTACGGTACTGTGTTTTGCGGTCATTTATGCTTACAATTTCTAAGTAGCGCATAGAACTGCGTACGAAGTCGTTATGTCGTACACTTTTACTCTAACGGGAAACACTTCAGTTTTAACAAGCAATTTTAATCCACCTATAAACTTGGATAATGATTCGGAGTACGTATTAGGATTAACAAATTTTGAGTCTTATAACACAATTCCAAACATAGAAAAAGGAATAAATAATAAATTTTATTATGGATCTAACGAAGAATTCATAGAAATACCTGAAGGTGCTTATGAGATTAGAGAAATTAATAAATATCTTCAAAAGCTTTAGGTGATAAAAGATGGCGTGGTCGTATGGAACAATCACGAAGCGCTAGAAAGACTCCAGTGTATATAGAAATTACAGCTGACAATAATACACTTAAATGTAGTATTAAATGTAGTCTAGATGTGGATTTTACCAAAAGGATTCAATTGGTTCTCTACTTGGTTTCAATCCACAAAATTGCTAGCATTTGTCACGCATCAAGCAGACTACGCAATCAACATTTGTAAAGTGAATGCAGTTTTAATCGATTGTAATATTGCAAGCGGATCCTATTTAAATAGTAAACCAGCCCATGTAATACACGAATTTTTTCCGCAAGTACCTGCAGGTTTTAAAATTGTTGAGTGCCCACCTACGATTATATATCTACCAATCAAGTCACGTATAATAAATGAAATAATAGTTAAAGTGTTAGATCAAGATGAAAATTTAGTTAATTTCAGAGGAGAACTGCTAACTGTAAGGTTGCATTTAAAAGAAATCTGCAATAGCCATGGGTATTAAGTATAATGCACGCAACATGTCAAGAATTGCTATAAATGCTGGAAATTTCAAAGCAATCGACACTCGATTGATTGTTTCAAAACCGCTAACAACACAAAACCGGCAGTTTCTACAATCGTTAGGACTGCATTTATTTAATTAAAAAGTAGAATGAATAGTGAAATACTGAACGTGCGTGAAAAGTTTACTTCGATAATGCAATTGTTAATATTGAAAACATACTCATCAACCTTATGCTAACACATCTTTAAACAATAATGATGAAATTCGAATCCTATACAGCAACAAGATGTATACACCTTACCATCGAAGAGCATGCTGTACATAGAAGGCAAATTAATTAAAACAGATGGAACGCCGTCTCAGACAGCAAAGTTTGTAAATAATGGAATTTTGCTGCTTTTGATGAAATTAGATATGAGATTGGAGGTATCATTGTAGATCGTGTTCGGAATCCTGGATTAACGTCTATAATGAAGGGATATGTTTCATATAATAGCAATCAAAGTAAACATTTACAAAACGCTGGGTGGTCTCCTATGGATGATTCGCAAATAGTTGATGCCAATGGGAATTTTAATGTTGCAATAAACCTTTCAATGGTTCTTGGATTATGCGAAGATTTTAAAAAAATTATTTTAAACATACGTCATGAGTTAGTTTTACTACGTTCCAGTTTTGATACTAATGCTATAATTAATCCTACACCCGATGAAGAAATAAAAGTTGTTTTAAACAAAGTTTTATGGAAAATGCCGCATGTAGTCGTTGATGATACTCAACGAATTAATTTAATAGAATGCGTTGCACAAAATCAGGATTTGCATATTCCGTTTAGAGGATGGGAGTTGCATGAATATCAACTTCTACAAGAAACGAAACGTCATACATGGAACATTAAAACAACAACACAATTAGAAAAACCAAGATTTGTGATTGTCGGTTTCCAAACCAACCGAAAAAATAGATACATGAGCAACTACAGTCGTTTTGATCATTGCTATTTAACCAACATGAAACTATATTTAAATTCAGAAATTTTCCCGTACGATAACTTAAATTTGAAGTTCGAGAATAAACAGACTGCGTTGTTATATGAGATGTATGCTCAGTTTCAGCAATCATTCTACGAAAAGGAAAATGAACCACTTTTAATCCTGAAGATTTACGAAGTATTGCACCATTAGTAGTCATAGATTGTTCTAGACAAAATGAAACGTTAAAATCTGGTACTGTCGATATTAGATTAGAATTTGAAACTAGCAGAAACGTTTTGCCAAATACATCTTGTCATTGCCTTATACTTCATGATAAGATAGTCAAATACAATCCACTCTCAAACAGCATAAGAATATTATAATTACTTTATTATTATTATTACTGTACCTTTACAAATTATGAAAAACAATAAATCATTTAGCAATCACAGTCTATTTATTAATATTTTTACATGCTTTTACAATATCTTTCACATATTATACATTTCTCAAAATAAACTAACTGGTATGTTATTAATAAACTGGATTTTTTAAAACAGAACGGTTATTACTACTATTTTCTCTACAATACATTTATACTAATATAGTTCAAACTCAGGCAGATTGAAAGGTATCCTATTTTTAGATACATCCAAAAAAAAAACGGTGTACTTGTGCAGGTATAAACATAACACTGAAGTTTTATAACTAAAAAATTATATGTTAATCGAGATAAAATAAATTGCATTCTTTATTTGAGCCAGCGGTTGAAGCTTCACAAGTCATTTCTGAGTGTATAGTTATACCCCAAGGTTTAGTATCAGTGGTTGAGGTACTAAGAATTCTTTTATCATCACTTGGATTAAGAACAATTTTGTTTTGTTTAATAGTAAAGACATCATGTTTGACTGATCTAATTAAACATTGTTGTTTCTGTACAGACTGGTTATAAAACAAAGCATTCTTATAATCATCAAAAGAAATTTGCTTAATACTTGCTAAGGAAGATCCCTTTGACTTTTTTATTATCCTATCCTGAACTCTGTAAGTGTACATTTTAGATCTAAGCCCTACAAACTCTAGCATGATATCACCATTGTTTTCATCTTTCATAATACCAGGAACTTTTTTATTTGATAATGGAATATGATATTTGTTATGAGGGTCGTAATCGGAACTATCAAATCTATGAATATCTTGTTTGATATAAGAGTAAATATCTTCAACGCTAAACTCGTAAATCAAACTATCCGTATCTGTATACAGTAACTTTGCTTTGTTAGCAAATTGCGATTTTATATAACTATAGTGAAATTCATATAAATAGGTTTTTGAAATATCTAGAATAGAGAAACCTACATAAATGGGTTTGTTTAAATAAACCTATAATTTATTCATTTCTATTAAGACTAGATCTTTGTCTAACACAGTGCAACTATGAAAATTAGGCTTCGCTATGTAACTACGAGCTCCAAACCGCCCTTCCCATTTGCTTACTAATTTCACATCTTTCCTTTTCCGTACGTTTTCCATCATTTTCCATAAACCGAATTTATCATATTTTTATAAAAGCATATATCGAAACTGTTTTTGACTGTTGTCTTAATTTCGTATTCAAATCAATGTATTCTTTTAACCAAGGGCTTGTTTAAATCGAAGTACCTTATGAATTTTTTCAGTTCTAAACCGTAGCTTAAATACATTTTAAATTCCTATAGTGAATAATATAGTTGAGTTTTGGATATAAAGTTGTAAGTAATTTCTTTAAGTTTGATTTATTTGAAGGTACTGGTGGTATCATATGTTCAGGCGCCAAAGGTAAGTCACTGTGTATTTCATGTAAAGATACTGGATAGTGTAAATCGCATTCAAAAATATATCCTACATCAGAATCATCGGGAATATTAAGTATGTCTAAACGTACTATATCTGGACTGGTACCATCTAAAAATTCAAAATCTCCATATGGAAGATATTCAGACATTGCAGCCCCATATAAATTATTAACATCAAAATACATTAAATATTTAGAATCGAAATTTGGATCATAATCTGCATTCATATATTTGTTATTTGCTTTAGCATATCTATTCGAACATTGAGAAACACCGCCACGAATTCCCCGTTCTAAAAACATTATTTTTTCAATATCAGTAAGCAACTCGAGTTTAACGTTCGTCGTTTTTAACATCGCATCTAGAGCTAAACCAGGAGCCGTAAAGTAGTGAAGCGGATCTAACTTATACGTGAACATACAAGTTTTTCTAAAGTTTTCAAATATATCAGACAAGAACAGTACATCTGTTTTTAAATATAGATCTGAATAGTCCCCTAATGTTTTTATATTAAATGTTTGCCAAACGTGTTTAGCATGATTGTAGTCTTCATCTGATATTTCTTCATTGCGTAAACGATTAAAGAATGCTGTTTTACAGGGTAAATCGGTTTCATTGAGTCTATCCCAAGAGTTAATGTAATCATAGGGAAATATGCCTTTGCGCGTAAGTAACTGAAACTCATTATCAGTGTCACAATTTTCCCTGGTAATGGAGTTATTATTATCATCTAAGTAGGAAGCTAATTTTTCGATACTAGATGCCATAAACCTGAATGAATCGATAAATCTAAAACTAACTTTCATACCTTTTACATATTTTGTAAAAGATATGTATTTTTCCTTATTTATTGGCAGAATGTTTAACGAACCTGACAACTCTAACGAGATTTTTTTAATAATGAAATGCGAATCGTAGCCTGATAAGTTATGAAAAACTACCGGTATCATATACGAATTATGATAATTGATGTTGCAATCTTGATGAGCCACTCCTCGAAATTCACCTGTAAAGTGGCAGTGATCGCGAACTCTAATATCATCTATACTAAAAGGTTTATTGCAAATGTGACAGTGAAGGGCAAATTTAAATGTTGACTTTTGTTCTTCCGTTAAAGGATTCATAGGTTTTGGGTTACAGAAAATTTTATTAGTCGTTTCTGAAATCAGTTTCAATTGAGCAACAAACCATTCTATACAATCCTTCCCGCGATACAATTGAAATTTGGAATATTTATTATCATACGAGCATTTCAAATAATACGCTACACTAAAGGGTATATGCCTTTGGTAACGAACTGTGTTTAATATTACCTCAGACTCATTGCATGGTTCTAGTATACATTCGAGATCTGCATAAACTACAAATGACACTTTTTCTTGATAGTGGAAATGTTTAAATGTTAGATACTTTTCAGATTCTTCAGGTAATCTTATTTAGCAAGTATTCTGTTTTTCGCAATAATTCGAATGACGCTTAAGTAATGCTGCTGTACTAAAATTATTTAAACATCTATAACAAAAAAAATTTTTATGTTGATGTGAAGACAACTGTTTTGCAAATAATTTTGACATATCCTTAATCCAAGTAAAATGAAAGTGATTCTCATTAGCATTTGTAGGACGAGCATATTGTAAGGAATCATTATTTAAAACTAACAGATTAATAGGTTCAATTTTTTTAAAATTTTCACTTAAACAAAATGGTAGTATTTTAGCATTTTCTATACAATATAGGTTAATTGCGAGATTGTTAAGCTTTTCAATTTTTTTATGTCTTTTAATGCAATTGGAAACTGAATTGAATTGTAGCGTAATACTGTATCAAAATGTGGATAGCTAGATATTCTATGACTATTTTGTTTAGCAGGAAATAAAGCGGAAACCAAGCTCCAAAGAATGCAATGTTGATCGTTATTTATTACATTTACCACAGCTTTTTCTTTTTATAAAGTCCGGGACCGGTACAAACGTTGAACACCCTCCTTTAAGTGGATCATGATTGTTTATATTTACCTTCAAGTGTAAAACTTCTCGGATTGCCCAACCAGAATCTTTCTCGCTAAATTCTTCTAATCGCTTCGAAATCTTGTTCAATACGTTCTCCTTATACCACAGCTTGAGATTGGTATTTATATCGATGTGACGATTTGCAGTAGGAAACGTTTTCAAATTTATTTCACCAGTTGTAGGCTTAACAAAGTTAGCTGCAAATATTACATTAACTTTCAACATTGACTTTTTTAAGCAAGCAACAATCTTGCGTTTAAAACTAGGGAACGCCTTGTCTAAGAACACTAGAGGATCTCTATAATTTAAATTGGTAATAAGTCCCGTAATTATTCGACTTCCAAAACATGATTGTACATCATGCCAAATCAAATTTTTCTAGTATGACCTCTAGTAAGCGTTGCATCAACACCTTTACCACGATATTCCAAAGTACGTTTCAAGTGCCTCAATCGTACAAGGTAGCTTTTAAGATTTGCTAAATTAGATTCCAGCCTACTAGGATTTTCTTGTTGATTGTCTTCGTATACCTTATTTTTAATAGCAAGCTTCAATATACTAATATTTGCTTTGATAATTAAAATGTGTTTCGTTATTTCATTCACTGTTTTCAATAAATTCACGCATTTTACAGTTAATCTCAAAATTGCTGTACTAATCTCGGATACGGTTTCAGCATTCATGATTCTATAGAAAATCAAATACACTACTCAATATACGTATTTCTCTATTTAATATTTATACCAAATATCATCTGACGTAAGCAAAACAATTTCAAAAGGTTCATTCATCTGAGTTTACGGAAAACACGTAAGCAAAACAACTGTAAAAAAGAAATAGCATCAAATCAAAATAATTGCATAGCGAATTGCTTTGAATGCAATTGTTAAAAAAATCTCTTTTATTTACGTTTTTATTCAAGATGATTTTCAAGCAGAGTTGCATTCAGTACGTAACAAACAATTCGCTAAGCAAGCATTTCCAGTATTTACAAACTGAAGGCGACTTTGAGTAAAACAACTGTAATAGGAATTCGCATACAACATCATTTTCATTCAGTTACGTTTACTATGAAAATATGTTTTATATGACCTTTGATTTTATGATGTGTATACAGAAAAATACATACAATCATTACAGCGCTATTTTTATTGATACATATGAAAAATGTGAAAACCTGAATTAGGATCGGCTTTATATTACTTTCAATGGAACATATATAATCATCTAGCGTTTACTACAAAAATTCAGCATGATTCGCACAAATTACTATATCCCTATATATGCAGCGCCTTTTGCAATTTATTTTTCAGTCAATGAATGTAATTCATTATTTCTGCTGAGCAGTACCTTTTAAAAAATTCTTATACAGCGGTAATATAAACGAAATAAATATAATTTAGGGTTTTATTATGTGCATTCATTGCAATTTCTTTTCATACAATGAAACTAATTCATTATTTCTGCTGAGGTATAATTATATTCGCTTACATACTGTTTTGTTTATTAGAATAGATTATAGAGCTGAATTTTCAGAAAACGAGGCAAATTTTAATTCATTATTTCTGCTTAGCAGTACCTTTAAAAATTCTTATACAGCGGTAATCTAAACGAAATAAATCTAATTTAGGGTTTTATTATGTGCATTCATTGCAATTTCTTTTCATATAATGAAACTAATTCATTATTTTCTGCTGAGGTATAATAGATTACAGAAAACGATGCAAATTTTAATTTTTCTAACAGATCAGTTTATTATTTAATATAAATACTTCACGTAGATTTACCAACAGTATTCAATCAGATCTCTTGTATAATTATTAGTTACTATTACTAGCAACTTTTAAAAATGAGTAACTTGTCATCAGCCAAAATTGTAATAGTACCAACGTAAAAGTTCTAGAGCAATTTATATTACATTCTGACGAAGACGTGATTAAAGAAGTTTTTGGTTGTTCTTCGGCTCAACTCGATACTGCTGCTATTTTTGATAGTGACGTAATAGATATATCACGGTAAGTGCTTTTTCACATTTATACATGTGTTTTTAAAACACTACTAATTTATAAGTTACATTAGATCAAAAACCATTCTGGAAATTCTGAGGCTATCGTAGAATCGTTGATACACTCTGAACCTCTCAGAAACATCAGGTAGTATACAAAAGAAAAGGTGAACCTACAATAATCTTTTATGTTATGCTCACAGATCAGGCAAAAACATGTCGGCTATGAAAAGTTATGTACAGAATCAAATATGACTGTTTGCTGTGAAGATGACAAATCCTACGAAGATGATGCAGTAGAGTTGCTTAACGCATTTAAAAAGCGTGGAGAGAAGCTACTGCGTCGTATATATTTAGAGCTAGAAATAATAAAGCAAAAAAGATGAACTAGCGGTGAGGGAGCAGCAGTTACTTCAAGAACGTGAGTTAATAAATACTTTTCATTTATAAATAGTTAGATCAAAATATTCAACAATTTTGTAAAATAAAAAATATTTTATAATAGTTTCTCTTTTGAAACAAGACTTTCTTTAAACAAGGTAGTAAACTCAAGTAAAACGCACATAAATCAGAATCCACTTTATTTTAATACATAATTTTTTTATACAATCGACTTAGATGTGTTATAATAATAAACTAATTTCTTAAATTAGTGACATATTATTCTGAAAATTCTATGTTGACAGTTAGACCGATCGATCCCTTACTAGTTATGTATACGTGTTTGTTCGAGCCAATACTTTCATTTAATTGTTTCACTCCATGTGCTTGAAGGTATTCAAAATATCTCAATGGCAATATACTCTTGAACTCTTCTGTTTCCACTAATACTCTATCTCCATATTTTGTCTTGAGTGTTTCCACTTTTAAAACTTTAAACCTCTTATTCACTATAATATCTTTTGAATTTACATAAGGTTTGCGATATGTGGTTTTATTAAGAGTATTAAAATCCATATTGCTTTTCTTTGACTAATTAAATTAATATTAGGAGCAATCTCCTTATATAGCAGATTACCACCATCTGCGTACTTTGCCAACCCACTTTTCAACCTATCACAAGAGTGAACACATTTTAAATTGAAACCGGCCCATGTGTATTTGCAGCCTCTAAACATAAATCAGAATCCACTTTAATTAAACACAACTGACTTGAATGCAATATTTTGCATCTGTCATACTTTATAACTTCTAGCTAGTAAACCAAATTCAATACATATACACACATTTTCTCTGCACTTACATTTTTCAATATACGTGTGTTCCATTGAAAGTAATATAAAGCCGATCCTAATTCAAAACGTGCCTACAAGTATTTTACATTTGAAAAGAATTCAGGTTTTCACATTTTACATTAAAAGTATATAACGCCGATCCTAATTCAAAACGGTGCACGTGTTAAACACAATTGACTTGAATGCGATATTTTTTTTGCATCTGTCATACTTTATAACTTCTAACTAGAAAACCAAATTCAAAACAGCTACACACATTTTCTCTGCACTTACATTTTCAACATACGTGTGTTACATTGAAAGTAATATAAAGCCGATCCTAATTCAAAACGTGCCCACAAGTATTTTACATTTGAAAAGAATTCAGGTTTTCACATTTTACATTAAAAGTATATAACGCCGATCCTAATTCAAAACGGTGCACGTCTAACTTCTCGATAGAAAACCGAATTCAAAACAGCTACACACATTCTTCTCTGCACTTTTCAACATAAGTGTGTGTTTCATTGAAAGTAATATAAAGCCGATCCTAATTCAAAACGTGCCCACAAGCATTTTACATTGAAAAGAATTCATGTTTTCACAACTATTTTACATTGAAATGTTTTCACGACTATTTTACATTGAAATCATATAGAGCCGATCCTAATTCAAAACGATTCAGCCGTATTCTACACATGGAAAATACGTCTGTCGCGTTTTGAAGTAGGACCGGCTCTACCCCACTACTAGCAATTACCAAAGTACATTTGTGGTTAAATCTTCTTCTCGATTATTTAATAAAATCTTTAAAAATAGCGTATATCTTGAAGAACTTTCCCTCTTGTAATTAATAATTCTCATTTTTCGTTGTAAGTTACGTTTAAAACATTGCTTCTTTATTCTTTGCAACCTCGCCATTATTAAATTACAATATGCTTACTGAATATTCAAATACTACTTCCACATGGCAACCGCTTGCGACTTAAAATAACATTTTGTTCTCGAATTAAGTTACTAAATGAACATCTTGAAATCTGATGAATGAATGAATCCTTTAATTAATAAACGCTTCTTTATATACAAATAGCGTACTAGAAAAATATGGAACATTATGATACAAGGTTTCTTGGAAAACCAACTAGCGTCTAAAATCGCGGCTATTTATTACCTAATTATCTGATTCCATTTATCCGTAACGCTCTCCATATGTCTTTGTTTCACATATGCTATTATTGTGGCATCGCATACTAATGCTATCAGCATATATTATTTTTATCAGTAATTCCTGGGATTTTGCAGGTTTTTTCGATGATCGGGCCGCTTCTAAGAATAAAATGTTTATTTACTAATGAGTTTATAGGAATTTGACGTATTTTTAAACACCGATGACTCATCCTTTTATGTTCTAGAAAATTCTTTATTTAATATGAATTGCTATTATCCAGGGGTAATTAATTTAAACTTTAATTGCCTTTTAATGCAAAAAGGGTTTTAAATACACGTTGATTGTAGTTTCTTAAACTAAAAGCGTAAAGCTAGTACTCTCTATGCTGTTTACAGCAAATCAGATGCATTTTTATCAAAAATGTATTTATAATTAATAAGTAAAATGGCTTTGTATTTATCTGAAAACGATCGATGTTTACGTTTGCATTTAATGTTTTACGGTATCTTACAATCAATTATTTTTACATATACAACTTACTTTATTTGCTATTTATTTTCAATACGTTTATATCACACAGGGTGATTATTTATACGCCCGCAATTTGTGTTTCTGCATGGCACTCTAATGAGTAACAGTGCGCTTATATTTTACAGGTTGTAGCCATGAATTTACGAAAAATTCCATTTTTCCGGATTTTATTATATTTCGGTGGGATTTATTTTTAGGATTTGGGGTGCAATAACCTCTCATGGCCACTTATCACGCCAATGTATATATATATATGTATAAAACAAGCTTACTTTTTGCTAGGCGAAAATGCAATTCCATGTGTATAAATAATCACCCTGTATAATTTAAGCGTATTTTAAATACATAGCAATTAATGTGCAGTAACAAAAAAACACAATTCCGTGTTTTTAAATAATCACTCTAAAATAGATACAAAGACATTCGTTTGTAATAAAAATACCCTCTCCGTGAATAAAAATAAATAATTTTGTGTATTTAAAACCTCAATTTTTAATCTTAATTTTGTATATTAAAACACGTTTCACCGTGAAAGCAAATATTTTCTTTAGAAATGTACTTAATTTGGATTATAAAGCTTTAAATTAATCATATAAATTGACTTTTGTAATACATAAATTCATTTTAAATAAAACATGTTTTCAAATTTTTGAGAGGAATATAGAAAATGCGTCATCCGTACTTAGAACAACGTAAATACCTAGTTAGTGAATAAACATTAAATTCATAATAATAATGATTTATTAGCTTTCGCAATCACTGTAGGAGAGATGCGATTCGACTCAATAACCTTGGGAAATAGAGTAGGACGGTTATCATGTCACTATTATATGAATCAAGGGAGTCGACACTAATGAATTCTTCTCGGAAATCTTACATCATTGCGGTGTACTAGATTCCATACGAAACTAGAACAATGTAGAAGGCGTGACGTAATCAAAATAAATTGTATATAAACCGGAACTTTGATTACAAAACATTCATTCATAAATTCGATCGCGAAAATGTTACTATGATTAAGTCGTGCGCTTGTTGTAAAGATGATATTTGGAGTATGCAATATGCATATCATAATTAATAATTAAATTGTAACGTTGATGATAAAGTTAAACTTAACCTGCATATAAATGTAGAAGTCATTAAATGTAATGAACATGAAAAATTCTTCAAGATAAAAAGCTATTTAAAATGTAATTTAAATAATTAAGCCGAGAATGCACATAAACTAGGATTTGAACGTCAATTTAAAATAAGGCAAAGAAGCAGAAGATATCTAATTACGAATTGGAGAAGCGCTTTATGGATTTTTGCAAGTATTACTTTTTAAAATATTGTTTGTAACTGATATTTGAATGTCATTTTAGTTTAAGATAGAATAAGTCTTTATTATATAATCTATTTTTGTAAAGATCTTTACCAGGAATGTTTGTGATCAGGGTTCGAAACACTCTGACATTTTCTCATAGACTGTCTGTCAAGGATTCCTTTTGGTCAACACAAACCTTATAAGCATGGGAATAAAAAGCCAGGTAAACTATCTACAAGAGAAGAGATGTGAGTTCTGTAAATTGTAAGCAATTTCAGGTAAGGAACATTTTTGATAATTAAGTACTTGTTAGAAATAATTTTATGCTTGAAACATTATGCTGTTAACGTTATATATTCTTTTGTATAAAAGAAAATATTTTAGACTATAAATTGTAATAAAAATTAAATTTGTTTTTAAATTTTATTTATTTTACCCTCGTGAATATCAGTTAATAAATTACACCTTTATATTTCCTAAACCCTAACCTGATATCACAAGGTCGAGAATTTCTTATTATCAATGAAAGCCCAGAGTAAAGTTGGGTGGAAAACGGCTTGAGGAAAAGAAAAACTCTTTAGACATAAACGGCTAGTAGAACGTTAGCTCTGGGTAGATCATGAGCTTGGGTCATGGGTTGTTAAAAGACCAAAAATATAAATAATGAGCGCCACCGTATTTTTCTATACAACAACAACAAAATTTAACTGTGCTTGTATTAGGGGAATGCGGAAACCTTATATCAACACCACTAACATAGCCATAAAACCTGAATTTCACTCTTTTAAAGACACTTACCAAAACCTCAAACACCATATGTCATACAGATGTCTCGGCTTGACCTGTGAACAAACAAATGTACAACATGGACACCATTTGTGTCCTCAAAAATATTTACCAACAATAAAATAATAGAATTTAGGTTTCAAAAGTATACACCCAGGGAATTTGTTTTCATTACACACAATTTCTGATTAGGGATGACTTGTAAACTGTACTTGTATTTCAAACAATAAAAAAAGTCATAAAAAAATAGATTCTATTTGCTTAAATTTCTTGATTCATTTTACTATAATATTTTCAATTTGTTTTACTATAATTTTTTCAATTAATAATTTTTATGGAACAGAAATATGCTAATAAGGATTTGTATTCAACAACATAAAGATCTCTAAATGGATCTTTCTTAATAATTTAAATGTAAGGATTTGAGTTTTCTTAATTATTTATATTACAAATTCTCCAAGCCATAGTAGTACTACTTCGACCTTAACAATGAAATTTAATTACCTAAGTGCTGATAAACTAGCATGCATCAACCTAAAGTTACTTTTACTTAACAGTTATTAGACGAATTCCACATGTTGACTAAAAATCAAAGTTCATGACCTCATAATATTTAAACATTTTTAAATTAACGTAAGATGACATGTGAGGTCTAAATAGGACAACTGAATCTATGTTTTTTTATATCTGACATAATATGTCACTCACAACTTTTTAGCTTAGTTAACTTTATCTGTATGTGCAAACATTCTGACAAACAATAAATTTGTTATTTAGTTCTTTTTTTTCTTAAACGATTTTTACGTTACAAAAGTTCAATGTAATATTTTCTTATTGCAACTTAATTAATATTTAAAGTGATTAAATGCTAAAAAACACTCACGTGTAGAAATACTGCTGTGAACGAAAGAAATCGGACTATAACCTCAGCTGTCAGAAATTCCATAACCATCGGTTTTCTGCGACGCACAAATAGAAACCACGTGAACACTTACGAAATTTATTACTGGAATTGCGAGAACTCTTCTGAATACAACCATTAATTATTTAACGAAACTAACTTCTGCTTGATTTTACATCATATTAAATTTAGTACTCCAACAAATTTTCTAGATCCAAGATTTGCTTATTCGATATTACTTATTTATGATGTTGAATTATATGAAACTGCATAACATGATATTACCATATATCATATTGTATAAAATATTGTCTTATTTGATATTGCACTATAGGGAAAATGTTAATAAAATTTATTTAAATAATTTTATACCAACTGTATTAATGATCAGGGGGAGGTTCCATCTCCTTAGGCCTGCAGGAATCAACTAAACTGCTCTAGGTGGGACTTATACAAGAATATCATCACGCTAAAGCTGCTAGCTTCAACCTCCAGACACGAAGATTCAATCAATTATATTTCTTTTTTCGGACTGTGTTACAGGCCACGTGTTTAGACACGACCATCTTGAGTTTACTACGCCGCTTATCGCAGCTTGTCCCTTCAAACGTCGCTAGCAAAGTGCTCAAATTGATAACTCGACGGAGCTTAGTAACGAATCTTAGACCACAAAGGTAAAGGAGTCTATATGCTATTATTAATTTTATGTATTAATTTTACTGAACGGAAATTTATAAATTATATATTTTATATTATTGCTGTTTTATTTTATATTAAAGAACGAAGTGTAACTAGGAAAAAAAATACGTTACAAAATGCCTTGTGATATAGCTGTGTTTGAGTTAATTTTATAAATTCCATTATTTCCGTTGAGCTAGCCAGGCAAAAAAAAAGTTAGAAAGGAAGGTAAATCAACAATTTCAAATTTTACAATTTGCTGTATTTGTATCACAGTACTCTTTTAACGACGGCTAAGGCCGGCCGTTGTAACAGCAATTTTTGCTATACGGATCTATATGCCTAAAATTCATTCTAATTAGTTTGTATGCTTCGTCTGTCTTTCCTATTTAAATCTTTTTTTTGTTCCTCTTTGCACTTATCATCAATCCATTGTTCTTTAGCTTTTCTGCATTTGCGAATAATTACCCATTTTATGACGTTTTATCTCTGTTTTCCCGTTTCGTCTGATCTATTTTTATATTTTCGACTTTCTTCTATTAAATTCAGGATATCTTTTGTTATTCATGGTTACTTATTTTCTTTTTGTGTATACTCCAGAATATCTCTGGCTGCCATGTCTAACCTGTATTTAATGTTATTCTATTCTGTTTCTACTTCCTTAGTATCAGAAATTTTCCCAACATATTTTAGTAATTCATTTGACTTTTTTTTTCAAATCTTTCGTGGATATCTTTATCATTAAGTTTCTCAAAGTCAAAGTGCTTTTTCCATTCTTTTTTTTCAAATTTTGGAATTTAAGAACGGCCTTCATAATTACGATGTTGAGGTCAGTGTCTATATCTGCTTCTGGATAGCTTCTACAGTCTTCTACTTGATTCCTAAACCGTTGTCTAATAAGAACGTAATCCATTTGATATCTTTCTATATCCCCTAGCATCTTCCACGTATATTGTCTTCTAGCATGATGTTGAAATAATGTGTTTGTGATGGTTAAATAGTTTTTGTCGCAAAATTCCATCAATCTGTTTTCCCTCTCGTTTCTCGTGCCTAAACCAAATAAACCTACTACCGCTCCTTCCATACTCTCACCTACCACTGCATTAAAATCCCCCGTAACTATTAAATTTTCATGTCGTTTTGCGTATCTTAGTATGCCTTCGATATCTTTGTAGATCACTTCTACATGTTCCTCACTGTGGCTGGAAGTGGACATGTATACTTGTATTATTACTGTATTTACCGGTTTAGATTCTAATCTAACCATGAGTACTCTATCGTTTTTTGTAAGTAGTTTTCTACACAGTGCTTTATCTTTTTTCGCATAACTATCCCCACACCAGAAATTTCTTCATCTGATCCTGTATAAACTACCCTAAAATTACTCAAAAATCCCCCGCCTGTGGCAACCGTACTCCGCTGATCCCTACTTTGTCTAGTGCTTACCTATCATTTTTAATTTTTAAGTTCTCTGGCTTACCTACTTGCTTTATACTTCGGATATTCCACGCTCCGGCTCGCAGAATGTTCCCAATTCTTTTTCTAAGTTTTCCGATCTCATCCTCCGAAGTAGTTCCTTCCCGGAGATTCGAATGGGGGACTGTTTTACCGGTGGCTCCGTGGCGTAGTTGGTATGTGTGTGACTACTACGCCCAAGGTTCCGGGTTCGCATCCCGACACGGTCCACTTCAAAAATGTTAGGCGAGCATTTTTCACAAAAACACAATCTCCAACAACAAATACCCACAATTTGTATATTAATGTTAAGCAACGGTCTTGAAAAAATTTGATACGTCAAGCAACACTTTTAACTAGAAATTTCACGTTCACTAAAGGAATACATCATGATACTTTTTTAAACGCTAAACAAAATATAAATTCTAAATAATCACAGTTATTACTATCCATCATTGATTTTGTAAATCTAAGAGCTATATACTAGAGACGTCACAATTAATGAATGCCTAATCAGCAATTGCATAACTTGGTTCTCAAAAACATACTCCTATCTAGCGCAATAGGTCTGCGAATGAATCAAAAAGTTTACGTAAACTCATTTATAAACCAAATATCAACAATCGACGCAAGTTATGTATCCCCCAATCTATATATGTATAACAAAACAGAATTTATTAGGAATTATTAGAAATTGTTAAAGAAACTTAAGTATATGCAACAATGTAAATTCAAGGATAAACCAGAGAGGTTACTGAAAGTTCACAAGTAAGTTGTGAGAACGGATGCAATACATTGTGTTCCAGACAGTAAGTGGTACTGCAGGTGCAGGTCACAGACGGTTAAGAAATCGCAATTATTACTTAGAAATTAAGATTGTTACATTGTATAATGAATAGAGTTAAGAAATAAGCAAACCTAAGCTTTGCAAGTTCCCACAGACATGCGAGGGGCAGGGACAACATAAATACCCCGGGAGCCCCAAGACCATCAGTCAGTCAGTCTTGAGTATTTCAGCTTTAACATTGCCGTTTGCTTAAGTTACTCACTCATATTAAACTCCAATTATTATTTATTTTTTAACTTAGAGCATTTTAAATCAGTTTGTCAAAATTCAATTGTAATTTCTGTTTAACCAAATAAATTGTTACGAGGTTTTTGGAAGAAGCTTTTAAAAAGACCGCTCCCAAGGCCCGAAACGTAACTCGCGTAAACGCTAAGGGTTTTAAATAACGATGTTCAAATAATCTTTACAGCAAATTTAATACAAACAAGTGCGCCTGAGATGTTGTAACACAATTACCCCATAAGCATATGAACTAACCGTACAAAATATTTATATCTTTTTAAACGTTTGTGTAAGGTAACCAAAAATAGCATACTTTATTTTTTAGTTAATTTGTTGTTTTAAAATGATCGGAACTTTACTTTAAGCTTGCCATGAAGTTGTGAGAGCAAAAGCATAACTATTCCACTATGCATAAGACAGATGAAATGTGTTTAAAATATTACAATCTAAATAAATCAAATATCATTAGTAGTACAGACTAGCCAAGTCTGGATAAATTTTGACTACCTTTTAAATAACATTGTCATCTTAAATTTGATTTCCATTTAAAAAACATTGTGATCTTAAATCATTAGGATCTAATAATTTTTTTCAACTAGCCATTTTTAGCCTCCGGCATGGTCCACTGGACTTCAACATCCCTGCTCTGGACCACTGGACCTTTGCATTTTTTCGCTGGAACATTGGACCTTAGCATCCTTCCGTTAGACCATTATGACGTCACTATATAGCCGCCAACACCCAACCACTAACGTCACAACTACCACTTAACATATTCTGTTATCCCGCTATTTTTCCACTTCATCGAAAAAAGCAGGCATTGCACGAGGTACCTAAAATCTGTTTTTTTACGCGAATACGTGGAAACATCCGTTATACCCACTCACCCCCTCGAGCTAACATGATTATAATGTTTTACTTGTGTTAATGATGACGAATGAGAGTAATTGTTATTAATTTATTATACTGAATCGATCAATCGGTTATTTTATAAGATTGTATCTCAATGGTGTTTATTACCTAAAAAATTATTTATCTTCAAATAAAGTTTTATTTGTAAACAGGATTAAAATAACCATATTAAATTATTTTTATTAATCTGTGTATTATTAGTATTATCATATCGCATTTACTTAATGTGTTACATTTTTAAAATTAACAAACGTTTGCATAAGGTCTTAACACTTAATAACTGTATCTAGGAATACACATGCAAGTTCTTTGCAATATAAATACAATCTTAATTTAGAATTTCACAAATTTTGTCAAGAATTTTCGTTCACAAATTGTGTCAGTGTGTTTATTGATCATATGATCATTAAAATAATGTTCTAAAAACATGCCAACACTTTGATTAATTATTGTAATTCTAAAAACAAATATACGATTTCAATAATTTCCTAATTACTGTCTTATCAAAACTTCTGAAATAAAGGACATCAAAAACCGATATTTTTAAACAAAATAAAATCACGACGGGTTGTCCAAATTATGTAATTCAACAGTGGAAAGGTATTATCATTTCTCTTTAGTAAAGTAAACCAAATCAATAAGACCATATTTGTAATCTTTATTAACGTGAGCGTAAGGTAGAAATTCCGCCAAGTCAAATTCAGGGGATTTCTTTAACCAAACCTGTTAGAACTTTTTAAATAGGGCTACCCTCAGAGGAGTTATTCCTATTTTTAAGTTTTTTTGACAAAGCAATGGCTAGCGGTAAATTTCTTAACACCTTTTTTAATTACCCCGTCTTTTAAATTTAGCAGCGAACCATTCGGCACGGCTTGCGAGAATATGGTTTAAATTACGTGAATGTAAAAACAATTACTCATATTGCTGTCATGAAAATTAGAGAATTTTCCGCACGAAAGTATCAGTTCTAATAGATAAAACACTTCTAGATTTGTACTACTTATGTATAAACTTTGCAAAATATAAAAACTGTACGTGTTTTAGTGGGCAACGGCTTTTTTGGTACATAGATTGGCAGAGACAATAGGGGTCGTTATGGCAGTCTAAGACAGACTACCACAATGTGGAAGGTAACGAGAAACCACCATATTACCTTCCAAGTACACAGCGTACTTAAATTGTAATAAATAATGATGGCATTCTCTGGGGTAAAAAATTTCGGAGTTAAAATAGTCCCCCATTCGGATCTCCGGGAGGCGGCTACTTTGGAGGATGCGATCGGAAAGTTCAGAATAAGAGTCTGGGACATTTTGCCAATCGAAGCGTGAAATGTTAGAAGTATGAAGCAAGTAGTTAAGATAGAGAACCTCAAAATTGAAATGGATAGATTAGCACTAGACATAGGAGGGATCAACGAAGTTTGGTGGCCAGAGGCGGGAGATTTTTGGAGTGGAAGCTTCAGGGTAATTCATACTGGAGCAGAGGAAGGAAATTCGGGTGTGTGGATAGTTATGTGAAAAAAAATAGGTCACTGTGTAGAAAATTACTTACAAAAGAACGTAAAAGTACTCATGGTTAGATTAGAATCTAAACCCGTAAACACAGTAGTAATAGAAATTTACCTGCCCACCTCTAGCTACAGTGACGAGGAGGTAGAAGCGATCTACAAAGATATCGAAAACTAAGATACGTAAACGTACATGCAAATTTAATAATTACGTGGGATTTTAATGCAGTGGTAGGTGAGGGTAGGGAAGAAGCGGTAGTAGGTTTATTTGGTTTAGGCATGAGAAATGACAAGAAAAAAAAGCTGCTCCAATTACAACTTAATCGCCACAAACACATTATTTCAACATCATGCTAGAAGACGATATACGTTGAAGATGCTAGGAGAAATACGAAAATATCAAATAAATTACATTCTTGCTAGACAACGGTATAGGAATAAAATTAAAGACTGTAGAAACTACCCAGAAGCAGACATAGACACTGACCACAACATCGTATTGATGAAGGCCGCACTTAATTTTAATGCAGGAAGACGTTTGGAATTACTATGCAGGGACAAAAAACTGATATGCTTAGATTTGTAGATGATATAGCGGTTTTAGCATCTAGCATAGAAGAGTTAGAAGCTGCTTTTAATAAAATAGAAACAGCTCTAACTGAGAGAAACGGTATGAAAATTAACAAAAATAGAACTAAGATTAAAGATTTCTGCTACCTAGGACGCCAAATAACGCAAGATGAGAAAAGCGCAAAACATATAAAACAAAGATTTGCACAAGATCGTGATACATTTAACAAGAAAAAGCAACTACTGTGTTCATAGACAATAAACATAGAAACAAGAAAAGGATTGCTTAAAACATATGTGTGAAGCACAGCACTGTACGGCTTTCAAGCCTGGACAGTACGAGAAGCGGACAAAGAAAAGGTAGAAGCCTTTGAAATGTGGTGCTACAGAGGTATGACGAAGATATGATGGACAGACAAAGCTAAGAACAAAGAGGTACTAGAAATGGTAGGAGAAGGGAGAAGTATGTGGAAAACCGTTAAAAATAGGAGAGATAGGATGATAGGCCACATACTAAGGCATGAGGAAATAGTGTGGAATATATTAAAAACAGAGATAGGAAAAAAGAGAAGTAGAGGTAGACCTTGGTTAGACTATTGCACAGAGACAGTAAAAGATGTAAGATGTGGGAATATCAGGAAAATGTGCAGGCTAACTCGGAATTGAAATCAATGGAGGTACGCTTCCAACCAATTCGAAGATGGAGAACCTAATGAAGAAACAAATAACTGTCCTTAAACCTGATGATTATTATAAGCAACTACAGGTATTGGATTCGCAATACTCTCACCTATTGTTAATTGTGCGACAGTGTTTACTGGAAATTATTAATTCGGAAAATGTCTAGGTGTTGGAGGATCTTGGTAGCCGCAGGCTGCTTAACCCCCTTCACATGCTACTGAATATCGGGGAAATAGGGTATATATTTATAAACTATAGAAGGAGAACCACACTGCATCTAACAAGAAAGAGCAGCGGCTATGTTTGAAGACAACAAACAAAGAGACAAGGAAAAGATTGCTTAAAACATATGTATGGAGCATAGCACTGTACGGCTGTGAAACCTGGACAGTAGGAGAAGCGGACAAGAAAAAGATAGAAACGTTTGAAATGTGGTGCTACAGACGTATGATGAAGATATCATGGACGGATAAAGTTAAGAACGAAGACGTACTAAAAATGGTAGGGAAAGAAAGAAATATGTGGAAAACAGTAGAAAATATGAGAGATAGGATAATAGGTCACATACTAAGACATGAGGGAATAGTGCGGAATATATTAGAAGCAGAAATAGGAAAAAAGAGAAGTAGAGATAGACTTAGGTAAAGACTTTTGCACACAGATAGTGAAAGTTGTAGGATGTGGGAATTTTAGCAAAATGTGTAAGCTAGCTCAGAATAGAACTCGATTGAGGTACGCCTCCAACCAGTTCCAAGATGGAAAACTAATGACGAAAAAAATAAATGTATGCTGCAGCGACAATCACGGTAATAGAACTTGAATTTGCTTTTAATTACATCATTTAAATTAACGTAACTATACTGTATAGAGTAGATTACAAAAGCGTTGTATTAGGTATGGAACTGAATTGGAACTGATCGCGTGAGCCCTGGGCGCGTACAACATTTTTATATGACTAATAAAGATTGCGTTCTATTGTCTTAACAATTAGAGAAAGTGCAGTTTTCTATGTCTAATATTATTTGCTCCGTGTGCATAGGATTCTTAATATAATCTATTACATATTAGAAAAGCGACCGTATTATTCCTAATACTTTATATTGCAACGTAATGCAACTGATGTGCATCTGAACCTACGCATCAGGAGTTGCACTGGAAGGAATGCAGCGAATTCTACTATGTATTTCAACAACCACCACTTTAATACAATACGCTACTTATTCATTGTTATTTTCTTGAATATATAAACTCGGGTTTATTGCAGCATTAGTCTGTGAACAAAATATACGACATGCTCAATTTTAAATTACAGGACAATATGAGACTATTCCGTAAGTAGTTGAAACGAAAATGAGTGTTGATTAACAACTCTGTTATTAGGTGTGTTAATATCTATCTAACCTATCGTCTTTATATATTTCCATAATATGGATAAATACTAAAAGTAAATCCTCTTTCTTCGACTGACGATCTAAGAAAGGGATGTCTTCCGACCAGCAAGAATTTTAACCTCAGCAGAGACCTCCGAACTTGGCTGTGAGTTCCTATGACTCTATTACACTAGGAAATTAATGAATAAACAAGAAACAAAGAGCACCAGTTAGTCCTAAAAGTAGAAAATATGCAATGCATACTCTGAAGGCGCATGTGTAGACCTTTGTTACGGTATTCCGCGCAAACACGAAAGAAAACAGCAAGATTAAGTAAAGAAATCGTTTGCGCCGAATACCGCAACAGAACAGGGACAGAATGGTAGAATTCCGGCTAGCTCAAAAATGTCGTAGAGGGGTGTGGATGAAATAGAGAGAACACATTGGAAACCTTTGTAAAACTATATTGTTAACATCGAATCTTGAAAGGCTATTTACAAAACAATAAAACTAATAAGTTGCGTAATCGTTTGTTACGTGCTTGTAATAGTAAACAAGGCGTCATAACATAAGCATATAACATTGGTAAGCAAAATATATAACATCTTATAATCTAAATACTTACAATGGTTCACCTTAAATACATATAAAAGAAAATTAAACATAAACTGTACAGTAAATCTAGGAAAAGAAATATACCAAAATTATATATACATGCTGCTTTGTGAAGTACACCTCCTCAAGAAATAGTATAACATTAAAATTAGACACCCTAGCTTAAATTAGTCAAATATTAAGTACTTTTAAAGTGATGCGTAAGTTCTTTTAGTTAATGTTTATACAGAAAGACATAAACAGTAAAACGGACTAACACAAACTTTGAATAATTAATTTTTAATTTGAAGAATGATTATTACATCGTCGCTCGTGCATTGTGAGTGTGTTTGGTAACGTGGTGGCAGAAAATAAAATGTCTATACTCCACAGCAGCATAAAAAAATTACCAAAATAGAAAACTGTACCTTGAACTAGTTGGCTTTGTATCATGTTGTGGATGGAAAAATGCGACTGCATTTATTGGCTGCATGCTGGAACTACCAACTTCACTAAGAAAGCACTTTTAGTAGCGCGACTTTACAACATGTATTTTCGGTAAGAGGATGTTGTATTCAATCTTTAATAGCCTCTTTTAAAGCACGGTCTCTATTTTATAAGGACAGAATCATGTATGGAGTAGAGTATTTGGCTTTCAAAGATGTCGCCGAAGAATCATGTGTGCAGCATTTCCAGACAACAGCTGCCGAAATACAAACTGTAGCAGCTTGGCAACAAGCAGATAACGCAATTTTCAAAAGATTTTTAAACAAAGGAGAACAATTTTGTTACTTTGTAATATCTTAACAGCTGCAGAATACCAGATAACAAGTCCGTTGTAAGCAAATGTAGGCAGGTGGTGAGTGGTATTATCTTTTAGAAGAAAGCTGTGCATTTGCATGCAGCTTTTAATTAAAATGTAATCACTACAGGTGCTAGGAAATATTGCAACTACGCTGTAACGTAATGTTTCCTAAGCAGCTATTTGATTTTATAAAACAAACTTTTGTATAGAGTAATTACTTGAGAAATTTTATAAAATAACACTAATTCAAATGGCGGGAAATCGAGCTTGTTGAGACATTTTAGGGCGTTATAAAAATGAAAGCAGAAAAAAGTAGTTGCAGAATTTTGAACGTAACACCTTCAGTGCAGGAAAAAGCTTTTGCTGTGTGAAGACGTATCCCCTATACAAAATGACGCAGCTTCTAAAATAAAGTTATTATTATAATTTACTTTTAAATTTCAACTGTATTTTCGATTGTTTTTTAAACTAAATTGTACATTTTAAAAGAGTAGTATATTTCTAATTTTACACAAACGAAACATCTGTTTCTTAGAAAAATACCTGCGATATATTCATCGTACAACCAACTTACAAAAAAGCCATTACCCGAATGTCGCAAGCTTATTATTTCGTTCTAACAAATGGAAACTAAAATCGATAATATGGAAAAACCACGTTAACTTTATGTATTGGAGCAGGCCGTAAAACGTTCCAAAATAAACAAATATACCTCAACGTGTGTAACTAGTTAAGGAATGTTTGCAACCAAACTTGCAGGATCATGGAGTATGTGTAGGATTAGCGGTCTAACTTCTCGCATAAAATTACAGAAATTTAATATATCAATAAGTTGTATAAAGATAGCAATGAGAAAATAACACTGTAGTAAGATGTATACATACAACTTATTGCAGTATTTCTGTGTTAAGTGATAGAACGTTTAAAACTTATTATAATCTTCTAAGAGGAATGCCAGATTTTAAGGCTATACTGAAATATAATAGATTTGCAGTATTTAAATTATAATTACATGTTTCAATAAAACCTACAGAGTGTTGAATAAACAATCATTTTAATTTAGAAAGCTGTCGTAATTTTTAATGAACATTCAAATTACCATGCAAAGAACGTAAGAAATGTAAGATTTAAGTATGTACGGACGAAAATATTTCCATGCAGGGACGGCACGTAACAAATCCTCCCCAGTAAAATTAAAAGGTCGGGGTAGGTAGCAGAAGCATGGAGCAAGCACCGCACCAACAGAACAAGCCAAAGAATTTGTTTTAGAAAGCCAAGGGCAAACCTGAAAACTACAATACAATTTTCAGCTGGCTCGAAGAACCAATATATCGGACCAAGTAATACACTAACAGGTCCAGCCCACAGAAAATTCCTTTCAGAAAACAAAAGAGAAAAGAAAAAAGAAAAAAAATTCCATTATGTTCAAAGAACCAATATACCGTAACAAGCAATTCACTAACAGGACTAACTAAAAAAAATTAATTTTAAAAACAAAAGGTAAAAGAAAGAAAATAAAATTAAATAAAATCTTTATCCGGCTCAAAGAACCAACATACCAAACCAAGTCAAAAAATATAGGGGATATAGAAAAAAAAAGTATAGGGAAGTAATCACCGAGCACAATAATGAAATTGCCTATCACTGCAAAAGTCGTCAGATTCCTTTTTTTAAAGAAATAGCAAAGTGTTCCAACCTTAGGAAAATATTGATTTTTCACAAATAACCAAAACGCAAGAAAAAGAAAGAGGAGAAAGACCAACAGTAAAATTCAAAACGAGACAATAACTGTTAAGCTTTAAAGTATGCAAGGGAACGACAAGAATGCTGGATAGAGAAATTAAGATACTTTAAGCTGTGGTAACAAAGAAGCGTATCAAACGAACAATCGAAGAAAAGAATAGCTAAATAGGCCGAAAATTTGACTGAGTCGTAGCTTCCAAGAAAAGAAGAAAGGTCTAGAAAGCACATACCACAGGACGTTGATCGAAAAATTTAATCAAGTCAGTAGGAAGACTAACAGTACGAAAAACTAGTCAAAGGAAAGAATAGGAATGAGGAGCGAAGAGAACGGAAAAGCAAAACTGAAACCAAAAAACATTAAGAAACGGCACAATATCCAAAAGAAGAAGATAATGCAAAGGAAAATAATAAACAACCAAAAATATGTGTATGGAGTGTGTGGGTATGTGCTCGTGTGTATGTGTGAAGAGTGGGTATGTTGAGAGAGTGTATTGAGAGAGTGTATCGAGAGAGTGTATAGAAAGCGTGTGTTGGACCGCTTTACTAGGCTCTTACGACACGCAGACTGTACCGTGGGGCTATTGTAATCTGGACCCACACGGGGTGGAATGAGTATGAAGAGCAAGACAAAAGAAAAGAGAAAATAACCAAAAAAGACGAGATCATTAGAAGAGAAAAACGTAAAGTTTAAAAATTAAGTCACAAAGTAGGGCAGAGTCAGCAAAGAAATCTGGCTACGCAGAAAACAAAGAATGGGGTTTAAGGCAATTGCGTAACCAGTAAGAAAACGAAACGAAATTGGAGGTATCAGGATTATTGGGATGGTACGTTTAAGGTCCTTGACGTGCCAAATACCTTGGAATGTGTTGGAAGAATGGGCTGGTTTATAGGCCCAGGAAGAAGCAATTTTATGAATGAAGATGGGACCAAGGAATTTAGGAACGAGCTCAGCATTGAAATGACGTGAAGGGTCGGACAGAGCAAAACTTCGGCGCTAAACGGAATCGCCTAATTGAAAGAGATCATGTTGAAGATGAAGGCTATAACGATAGGGAGAGGAAAGATACTTGAGGACACGGGAGCGTATAATTTTGAAGTGTTCGGAATCAGGTGAAAGATGTTTCGGATCAAGGATATAGATGTCGTTTATCTCGTACAGTTGTTTGAAATAATTGCCGGATAGGATGTCTTTACGACCAGACTAGGCAAACAAAGAGTACAACCAAGGTGTGGACTATCGGATTGCACGGAAAACTTTCGGTAGTGACGCTGATTGCCACGGATATTGGAAGCAAGCATGGTTTTGTGGAAGCGGTTTACACGTTTAGCAGGATGGCCTTGGGGATGGTAACGGAGAGTGAAGAAAATTTTGGAATGACAACGGGCACACAAGGAAGTAAACTGACGGTTGCGGAATTGTACTACGTTATCTACGATCAGGTATTGAGGAACACCCGTAAAGTAGAAAGACTTGGTTTAGAAAGAATTTAAACTCGGACACTGCAGTGGTGCTACTCATAGGAAAAAAAAGAGAAAACTTAGTAAAGTAAACGACCACTTTAAGGATGTAGAGTGAAATGAGGAAGAGGACCTACGATGTAACAGGAAATGACTGGCCAAGGATGGGATGGTTTAGCTTAGGAGCAAATAGACCAGGAGGTAGCTGTTCGACTTAGTGAACAGTATAAACAGGACAACGTCGGATCTACCGAGTGACGTCAGCTTTGAGACAGGTCCAGTAGTATGTTTGAAGGAGACGAGCAGTAGTTTTGATTATCTCACAATGACTAGAAGTAAGAGGATTGTGATGGAAAGTTATCAAATGATTACTGTGCTTGGAAGGTACGACTATTTTTCGCTCGTTCTGAAAATCGGCAGCGATAAAAATTTTGTGACGGCGGAAAAGAATATTGTTAACTGCGGACCCGGATGAGGAGTTTGAAACTTTTTGGATCATAGCATTATACCAAAGATCAGTAGCAGGGAGAGTGACTTCGGGGAAGGTCATGGTAGAATCAGAAATGGTTTCAAGTAAAAACGAGAAAGGGTATTAAGAACAACATGGGCTTTACTTTTTAGATGGATAATGAAAAAGTCATATTGTTGGAGTCGAAGGGATCAGCGGACTAGGCAACCGGAAGTACTTTGGAGTTTGTTGATCAAGGGAATGATGATCGGAAATGACGAAAAAGTAGGTACCCCAGACGTACGGTTGGAACTTCTCAATAGTCCACAGTACTGCCAGGTGCTCCTTCTCAGTAACTGAGTAGCTGCGCTCGGGCTTGGAAAGCAAATGACTGATGTAGTTAACAACCTTTTCGCCGTCGACAGAGGACTGGCTTAGGATGGCATCCAAACCGAAGTGTGAGGCACCTGTTTGGAACGTAAAAGAAAAGTAAAGTTAGATCAGAAAAAGATGGGGGAGAAAACTAAGTGTTGCTTAAGGGAAAGGAACACAAGCCGTTAATTGGACACCAAAGAAAATGAAGATTTTTCCGAGTAAGGTTTGAAGATGGAGACGTAAGGGTAGCTAAATTCGGAATGAAGCGCCGATACCAACGGACCATGCCAGTCAGTCGTCGGACTTCTTAGACAGAAGAAAAAGAAGGGATATTGAGGATAGCTGAAACCATATCAGGATCGACCAGTATACCACCTCGAATAACAATATAACCGGGGTAACATAGTTCGGGAAGACGGAAATGGTATTTATCTTGACGAAAGGAAAGACCGGCAGAAAAGAGGCGTGAAAGAACTATGTTAACAATGTGGCGTGTTCGTCAAATGAGGGGATAGCTATGGTAATATCGTTAAGATAAGCGAAGCAGAAAGGTTTGAGATCAGAACCGATAACTTGATCGATTAAGCGTTCAAAAGTAGCGGTGAAGTTATAAAGTCCGAAAGAGAACCGGCAAAGTTGGAATACACCACGATTAGGGACGGTGAAGGCAGTAATGGGTTTGAATTCGGGAGCGAGAGGGATTTGCCAGTAAGCGGAGCAAATATCGTGAAAGGAGGGGAACTAGTATCACTTGCACCGTCTTGGATAGCAGAGATATAAGGAAGAGGATAGGCATCTTTTTGGGCGACTTGGTTGATTTTGCGGAAGTCAATGCATAACCTATAAGAAATCGTCCTTTTTTATTAAAACAATGGGGTTGAACCAGAGACTAGTGGAAGGTTCGACAACTCCGAGACGGGGCATCTCTCGTTCGGAATTGGCTGTTTTAAGAAAAGGAGAGGAAAAGAGATAATAGCGTTGTTTGATATGTTCTGCGAAAGTAGGAAAATGGTGTTGCACTAAGGAGGTGCAACAAAAACCTAAAGCTTATTAGGACAAGGCAAGGGAAATATTGGAATCTAACTAATGAAGTTGTGCAAGAGTAAGGTCGGACACAATGTGGACACAATCAGAAGTAGTGCTTACCAATTAAGAAGGAGAAGCAAAAGTCCATTGACCATCGCGAAAATTGCAAACACATTGTACCAACTTCCAAAAGTCAATACCCAGAAGCAGTTGATGAGAAACTTTAGGAATGACAAGGAGATCTAGGATAGTGAAGGAATTTGGAAGAGCAATGGGAAGGGAAACGAAAACTAGGATGGTACATTTATAATTGTTAGCCATGCTACAGAAAGACGAAGGGAAAGTATAAAGAGGAAGGTATAGAGAACGTAAGCGGTTCCAACCGGGACCACCAAGAACGGTACTCCTGGTTTCGGAGTCCAGAAAACCAATGAAAGGAATTGCAAAAATTTGGACAAATAGATATAGGCGTTCGTCGTCGCCAACATTCGCACACATAAAATCGAGGACGAAGCGAGATTGATCGTTAAGATCAGTAAAAGAAGAATCCGAGATTAATGAAACAATAAGGTCGAGGACCTGTTTGGAAGACACTACCGTCGGTTTAAAGAATTTTGATACTTAGCACAGTTGCATCGAGTAACTCCCTTATGCCCGCAACCATACTTATGGGATACTTGAGAACGAATACAGTGTGTCGACACATGGCGAAGTAGGTCGCAGTTGAAGCATGTGGCCTGATGAGTAGAAGTAGAGACAGGACTAGGAACAGAAGAAGTTAAAGCAAAAACGTTTGATCTAATAGTAGGTGTAGAACGAATCTTGGCTGATCGGTTGTGAGAAGTAACAGTGTTTTTCCAATCGCAGCGGATTTAAAAGCGAAATCCGGTTCTACGTATGCGTATTTGTCTTGGCTAGGGTTTTCATAACTATCAACGTAAAATTTTTCCGTTTGAGCCGCAAGCATTTTTTCTTTAACTCCCGTAGAGAATTAACAGTAGAGAGTTGCGTGAAGGAGAAGGGGAATATATTTCTAGAAATAATATCCAATTGCACATCCGCAGGTATACTACCGCGACGGCGAAACATAGCCATTATGCAAGATATGTACTCGATAATTTTCTCCGAAGTACCCTGCGTTCGTTTTAAAATATCGGTAAATAATCGAAGTTTATAATTCGGGGGGCTCAAAATTTTGTACAAGTAAGCTGGACAACCACTTCCAATCAGAAAATCTGAGAAGATTATTACGGTACCACAACAACGATTTAGGCTTAAATAAATTCACTGTGGACTCTAATATCTGTCGAGCTCTTTGAAGTTTTTCGACACGCTTTAGAAAATCATGCACCGTGACCGTATCCGGATCTCCAGAAAATTTTAAATTCCATTTTGGCACTGGTTGGCCATGATTGGAGGTAGGACAAAAAGTAGGGATTGACCTAGGTCGAGAAACAAGGACCGGTTTATATTCCCCGTACGATTCCGATTCGTAAGTAAACAACGGAGGTTGATCCGGCTCAGCAGTAAAAATTGTGAGCAGGACTAGAGGTAACTGCCGGAGTTTGTGATAAGGTAGTAACATGATGGAATTTTTGTATACTAATTTCAAAAGAACTGTGAAGATTGGTAAAATTAAGAAATAATTGACAATGGATTTTGCTTTCCGTTTTTGTTGGAGACATTTTAGTACAGCAACATTCCGTGCGGAACCACAGGGAACTAATGTCTTCAAATTCAAGTGAAAAATTGTCACCACCAAATTCAGCAAGGGTCTCTTGCAGCTCTTGTATAGAAGTTGTGACTGCTGCGTGTTCGGAAGCGAAATCGGATTCGATGGATATAGAAGGGAGTTTTTTATTGCGTTTTATACGATGAGCACCCTGCATGGACCTGCGTAGTTTGTCACCATTGGCGTCGTAATCAAAGCCACGGGAATATAATTCATACTGGAGCTCGTTTTTTCGCAACCGGTTCACATGAATGCGCCAATGTACCATCATGAATAGAAATAATTAGGAAATAAAAAAGTAAGTAACAAAAACTCACATCAACAAAAAATTACTGCGAACCTCAGAACAAATTAGGAAATACTCGCAACAATTGCGATATTTCGACGTGAACCAAAAATCTATAGAAACTATATGTAACGAATCAATAAAACAAACACAACAAAAATTATCATCGGGACAGAAAGGTGTGTACAAAAAAAATCGGGTCAAACGCTAAGTAAAAAGAAAGGTATCAGCAATCAGATTCAACCGTTTAGTAAAAAGAGAGGTTTTTAGAATCGGAGGCAAACGTTAAATAAAAGAGAAAGGTTTTGAAAATCGGGTCCCACGTTGGGTATGCCAAATTGTATGCTCAGAATTCCGCGCGGACAAGAAGGAAAAAGCAAAGTAAGCAAACAAATTGGCCCGAACCGAGTACCACAACAAAAAAGAGAAAGGAATTCAAATAACTAATGACGTGTTAACTAAAACACCGTAGAGTGGGGTGGGCCAGAAAGAAAAAACCGGAAACCTCATTAAAGGAATTTTATTTACAAAACCTCTAGTTAAAAACTTGATACCAAAAGAACATTAACAAAGAATCCAGTAAAAAAATATGGTGCAAAAGGAACATCAACTGGCGTAGATAAAAACATTTATCCAAAACATGGCACGAAGGATTTATACAGTATAACAAAATCTTTCTACGCAAAATAATAATTTGTCGCCAAAATAATGCATACCCTTCTAAAATTAACTAAATTTTCCACTCCAATTTTAACATGTACATAAAGCAACACAGAAATATAAAACAAAGTTTATAGTGTACTGTTTTTAGCACTTTAGATGCTATAATTTTTAAAAGTTAATAAAAAAAATTATTCACTTAGATAGTTACAGCAATGAAGGAGACCATCTACAAGTTGAAATGCATTTCCGATGCAGGTGGTCTGGGATGACGTAACGATATCATGCCTAAACAATATGACAACTCTAAAGAAAATTATATAGAAAAATTATTTTGGAGTCAGTTAATGTAAATAGTTAATTTTTAAATATATAGCCAAACCATCACGGCCAACGTCTTAAACACACTCCACCGATCCGAGTGTAGCAAGTTCAACTTCAACACCTAAAGTTGTGCGATGAGTAACCTGATAAATTGAGACCCAATTCAACCCGAGAAAGACGGCCAAAGCAACGCAAAAATAAACAGAAATCCCCACAACTTGGGCATAACAATCTGCTTACCATAATTTAATTGTGAAAAAAACTCAATCTCTCAAACAAACGAGTTGGTACCAATTAATTTTCAGGACCCCGTGTTATAAATTTATTAACTATAGGAGCCCACTGCATTTTTAATTTGCCACTGTCCTTCAATAAATAATAGTTTATACAAACAAAGATTAGCAAACGTCGTCATCGTCGTATAAAAAACACTGCATCTTGATGCCTTTTATATCTATGTCGAAAAAACTCTGATTATTGCTAGCAATATGAGTAAAGTTCGAACTAACCAAGCAGACAAAAAACAAGCTGCGCCTTAACATTGTTGATTTATCAAATCAAAAATGGATAACATCATTAGGTGCCAGACAATTACCCAAAACAAACAATAAAAGTTTCCCAAATCACATTATTTATTAACAACCGGAATTAATACCATCATAGCATAAAATGAAAGCGCATATGCTATTCACTGCTCTTAACAGACTGGTCGGTTTCACTAAAAGCATTCCATAAAATCATATTTTAAAGGAGTGGCTTTTTTCTAATTTTACACAAACCAACCAACTCTTTCTTAAAAAAAAATCATTCGCGCTACATTTTTCGTACAACTAATTTACAAAAAAGGTATTACCCGAATATGGAAAAACCACATTAACCTTATGTAGTGGAACGGGTCGTAAATTATTCTAAAACTACACAAAAATACCTCACCGTGTGTAACGGGCCGCTTCTTAGAATAAAGGATTATTTATTAATGACTTCATACGTAGTTAAAAATACGTATGACTAATATTCTAGAAAATTCCTTATTTAAAATAAATTTCTGTATTCCAAGGGGTATTTAATTTAAAGTTTAATTGCTTTTTAATGCAAAAGGGTTGCATTTTATAGAAAAAATTGTTTTTATGGCAAAACGTGTTTTAGTACACAAAACTGATATTAAAGTTGGTTTTTGTTAAATACACGTTGATTGTAGTTTTTAAGCTAAATGCCTAAAGCTAATATTATTCTATGCTATTTACAACAAATGAAAAGCATTTTTATCAAAAAAGAATTGATAATTAATAAGTGAAAATAAGTGGTTATATATTAATCTTAAAATGATCGATTTGCATTACATTGCATTGCATTAAATGCGTTTTTTACGGTATCTAAAATTAATTATTTTTACATATACAACTTACTTTACTTGCTATTTATCTGCAATACGCTTATATCATACAGGGTGATTATTTATACACGCGCAATTGAATTTTTTGTTTGACATTTTAATGAATAAAAGTACGCTTGTATTATACAGTTCTAATTTGCACGTACCTCAAAACTTTCTGTTATGGAATTTGATTAATAAATGCTATTGCATGTATCTTTCAAACTGCACGTATATTGGAATTTTAATTTCCATACTTTCTTGTTTCTTTTTTTACCAAGTCTGACACCTTATATACGTTTCAAAAAGCACGCACACCATTGCTTCAAATATCTGTACTTTATGAAATATGCCCACTTTAAGATGTTTTCCTATACAAACTGATACCAATTACATGCGTTTATCACTTGTTTACCCAAATGCGTTTAGATTGAAAGATATTTCATTTTACGGTTATTTTTCTGCAAATCTGTTAAATTTGTAATTTGATTTTAAGCTTACGAATGTTTTAATGTCCTAAAGATGATTGGATTGCTTCCACAACCATTTATATTAATGAATATGGTAAATTACTACTGAATGAGCTTTCTTTAAGTAATTGTAGCTTGTTATTGATTTTATACAAGGTGATTTGTATTTGCCTTTTTGTATAATGAATGAATTATGTACATTTTATGATTTAAAAATTTGGTTTTGTGGTTTTTATATTATTTACATGAAGTATTCCTCTCTTGTAACCTTATGTGACTTTAAATAACCCTATTATTATAGCATTTTATATAAATGTATATTTATATATAAATATACAAATATACAAATATACAAATATACAAATATACTACGCCTCGCTTTGACGCGCCGCTAAAAACACGTTGCGTCGCAGATACAACAAATTACAAAATTTGAAATTGTTGACTTACCTTCTTTTCTAACTTTGTCTGGCTAGCTCAACCGAAATACTGGAGTTTTCAAAATGAAATGAAACACAGTAATATCACAAAGCATTTATACAGTATGAAGTATTTTCTTTCATACAAAAGCATATAGAACATTTACAGCATCTTTCTTTCAAACATAAAATTATTTCTAACAAGCATTAATTTAATTAATTATAAAAAAATGTTCCTTACTTTATTTAAATTTACAGAACTAAAGTTCTTCTCTTATGGATAGTATACCTGTTTTTTTATTCTCACTCTTGTAAGGTTTGTTTGGTCAAAAATTTTTTGACAGATAATCTATTAAAAGGTAAGAGTGTTACGAACTCTGATCATAAGCTTTCCTGGTAAAGATTGTTTCAAAAATAAAATGGTTAGGACTTATATCTTAAACTAAATGACAAAATTCAAGTATCAGTTATAAATAATGTTTAAAACAAATTATACTTGCAAAAATCCACGAAGAGCTTTTCCAATTAAATATCATCGGTTTATTGGCTTTATTTTAAATTGACGTTATATCCAAGTTTACAAAATTATGCATATTATTTAGATCTTCATTTAGAAACCAATGTGCATTCTTGGATTTATTCAATAAAATTTTGGATAGCTTTATATATCGAAACATCTTCCCATCGTCAATGTATATAGTTACACCTCGTTAGTGTTGATTTGTGTGCGCTTTCCTTTTTTATCTATTACTTAAAGTTAATTGTTTGCGGTCTCCCTCACTAGTACGCAAGGTTATTAAACCGCATTCTTGTCGACATTTGTATGGGTTTTTTAGTGTTCTGGCCGCTTCTTGAAATAAATGTTTCATTTATTAATTAGATATTTAGGTAATTCTAAGTACAAATGATTTGTCCTATATTGTTAATATTTTAGAAAATTATTTATTTAAAATAGATTTATGTATTTTACAGGGTAATTAATTTAAGCTTTAATGGATTTATAATGCAAATTAGTCACATTTTTATAGAAAATACTTGCTTTCAGGGTAAAAATTCTTAATACCTAAAATTAAGACACAGAAGTATTTATTTTAAGGCACAGAAAGTGCGCAAACGAGTAACTTTTGTATTTATCTTAAAATTATCGCGTTGCATTCGCATTTAATGCGTTTTTAAGGTATCTTACAATTAATTATTTTTACATATACAGCTTACGTTATTTGCTATGTATTTACAATACGCTTATATCATACAGGGTGATTATTTATACACCGGGGATTTGATTTTCCGCTTGTACATCAATAAATAAAAGTACGCTTGTATTATACATGGCGTAACCATTAATTTACGGAAATGTCTATTTTTTCTGGTTTGTTTTATATTTTAGTGGGCATTATTTGTAGAATTTGGGTTTCAATAATCTCTCTTGACTCCCTTATCACGCTATTTTCTCCTAAATCAAAATATAAAATTTGAAATCTGCCTTAGTTTTCCACATCTATGGGTAATTATACTATTTTTATTTCTAACTACTTACTATCTACAACTATTCCTATAAGTTTTATAATTCACACGCATAATCTTTTCATACTAGGGTTTTTCTTTTTTAACAATCCACTTATTTCTATACAATAAGCAACTAAAATTTCCTTAACTCTATCCTAATATCGTATATAATCTAACATTTCTATCTTATATTTTCTCATATTTACACCCGATCTCATCCAGTTTTATTTCAAACAAAATTCTCTTCACTATCACACATAAGTTATCGTATTATAGCAAATTCCTTTCTAAACTATCATAATCTTGGAAAAAAATGGGGTACAAAATTTTCACGAAGTTGTCTTATACTACATACGTAGAAAAGTTTATCGTCTAGAATTTCTCTATCTAGCCTACTTACGTTACTCTCAAATCGTACATTTTTCAACTACTCCTTATTAAATGCATAAACTTCAGTCATAAATGGTTCACTATCAATTACTTTCAACTTACCTTCACAATCTTTGGCGATTCTTAGCTTTTTATCTTCCAATTCATAAGATTCCTTTTTTAACAACGATTCTGCTTCATTTATAACTTCACCTGGACATATTTCACAAATTGATCCTTATATAAATTATCTTATAATTCTCCCTTAAACTATTTCACACTTATACTTTTAATTCCCTCATCCCCTTTTATTTCATCAGTTTCTTTCTTTTTCCTACACTTCCAATTCTTTCTTACATCTGTATATTTAAATGAATGTTTCGACAAACCAAACGCCACTCCCCAATATTTGTACACACGCCATTTCACATAACGATTTGAAAATCTAATCCCAATTATCCCAAACGAATTATTAAGTTACACTTTCCAAATTATTTCATCATTATTTAATATATATGTATATATATATATATATATATATATATATATATATATATATATATATACATATATATACGTATATATATATATATATATATATATATATATATATATATATATATATACGTATATATACATATATATATATATACATGTATATATATATATATATACACTATATACACTACCGATAAGTGTTTTCTTGCTGTGTGGTGTTGATAGTGAATTGAGTACTCTTGTGAAAAAACAGCAATCGATCTATATTCTCTTTATTCTTTTAGAACTCGAGCTTTCGAGAATCTTTATCTCTCCTTCAGGAGTAAACTACTAATAGTGGTTGTACATTTGAATGTTAGAATTGGACAAATGGAAATAATTTTTGGTTTGAAAATTATTTTGTGCTGAATGAAAAGTAATTTGTCAATGTCAAATTTTAAGTATTGTGATGTATTTGATATTTAAATAAATCGTTGATGGACTTGAATTTTATATCTTGTATTTTTTGGTTTTGAATATTGATGGGTTTTTGGTGACAGTGAAATTGTTTGTGTTGTATTTAAAGTGGAAACGTTCCTGAAATTTTTCATTTGTTGATTATGGGACGTTTTCTAAATGTAATTGTGATGAATTTGAGAGTATGGATAAATGGTGAGAGGAGATAGATACTGGAAATGTGCTAATTGCGGAAAGTGATGTAGAGAAGTTGTATTTTTGTTGCTTCATGTTTTTGTCTATTTCTAAAAGGTAAACATAGACGCAACTTAGATTGTCAATGTCTTTTTTTTTTGGTTTAATGCTTTTCGTTCTTGTGAAATTCTTACCATTTCAATGAATTTTTATTTTATTGGAATTTCTTTTAAAATCTAGAAATTGAGTATTTGCGTAATCCATGTTGTGACCAGTTTCTATTACATGGCGGGAAAGAGCTGAAGGGTTGATCATTTTTCTTATGTCGCTTTTGTGTGAAGTGATTTTTTGGTGTAGTATCCTTGATGTTTTACCAATATAATGTCGTTTGCATTTGTAGGAGGTGATTGTGTAGATTAGATTCGAGTTGAATTTTTTGGATATGGGGTCTTTGACTTTTGTGTGTAGATATTTGCCAATTTTTGTGTTTTTTATTGCTATTTTGATGTTCGGGTTTTTGATGGTGAAAGATATTCCTTTGGTAAGACCTTTGATATACGGTAAAATGGTAAATGTTTTGATGTTCTGTGACTGTGGTTCAATTTGATTTGTATCTTCTTTGGATGTTGTTGGTATTTAGTTGGGTGTGTTGTGCATAAGTTTTTGTAAAAAGGTTGGTGGATAACCATTTTTGATTAAAATGTAAATTAATTTTAAATTTTTGTCAATGTAGATTTGATTCGAGAG
The DNA here is from genome assembly GCA_036346225.1 of Platerodrilus igneus. Taxonomy (NCBI): domain Eukaryota; kingdom Metazoa; phylum Arthropoda; class Insecta; order Coleoptera; family Lycidae; genus Platerodrilus; species Platerodrilus igneus. The sequence goes on along the minus strand of JARFIW010001139.1, from coordinate 2,935,885 downwards.
TTGTGTGATTCTGGTTTTTAGATTTATGATCGTGTTGATTTGCATGTGCATTGGATGATAAAAGAAATAGTTGATGTATCTTCCTGAGGCTATTGGTTCCTTGTACCAGTCTGTTGTGATGGTGGTGTATTTCTTATGATTTTTATATCTAAAAATGGTACTGCATTATGTGTTTCTTTTGTATTGTGAATTGAATGTTTTGGTCGTAGGAATTGAAAATTTGTAGAATGGTTTCTTGGGTATCTTTGGGTAATGCACAGATCAAATCATCTACGAATTTTTTACAGAAAGGTAACTCGAATGGTAATTTTGGTATGCATGTGTCTAGAAGTTCATCTATTAAATATTGTGCAATTATTGGTAAAATAACTGAGCCCATGAGAGTTCCTGTTATTTGTTTATAGAATGTTTCTTGAAATGAAAAATAGTTGGAGTTGAAGATAAATTGAATGATTTGTATGAAATCAGGTAGTGGTGATTTGCAATGATTTTTGATAGTATCCCATTTATTTCTTATGCTCGAGATGGCGAGATTTTCGGTTATGTTTGTGAACAAAGATGTATTGTCTAGACTTATAAGAATGTAGTTGTTAGGTATCTGGAAGTTTTTTATGAATGATACGAAATGGAAAGAACCCTTGGTATGGTATGTGTTTTCGATATTGTATGCCGTTGTTGAGATATCTGTGATGAATTGTGTAATTTTGCTGTTTTGACAATTTCGCCATCTCGAGCATAAAAAACAAATGGGATACTATCAAAAATCATTGCAAATTACCACTACCTGAGTTCATACAAATTATTCAATTTATCTTGAACTCTAACAATTTTTTATTTCAAGGAACATTCTATAAACAAATAACAGGAACTCTCATGGGCTCAGTTATTTCACCAATAATTGCACAATATTTAATAGATGAACTTCTAGACACATGCATACCAAAATTACCATTTGAGTTACCTTTCTGTAAAAAATTCGTAAATGATTTGATCTGTGCAATACCCAAAGATACCCAAGAAACCATTCTACAAATTTTCAATTCCTACGACCAAAATATTCAAATCACAATACAAAAGAAACACATAATGCAGTACCATTTTTAGATATGAAAATTATAAGAAATAACTCCACCATCACAACAGACTGGTACAAGAAACCAATAGCCTGAGGAAGATACATCAATTATTTTTCTTATCATCCAATGCACATTTAAATCAACACGATCATAAATCTAAAAACCAGAATCACATATTTCTCGAATTAAATCTACATTGACAAAAATTTAAAATTAATTCACAACATTTTAATCAAAAATAGTTATCCACCAACCTCAACATCCTCAACATCCGAAGAAGGTACAAATCAAATTGAACGACAGTCTCAAAACATCAAAACATTTGCAATTTTACCGTATATCAAAGGTCTTACCAAAAGAATATCTTCCACTATCAAAAACCCGAACATCAAAATAGCAAATAAAAAACACAAAAATTGGCAAATATCTACACACAAAAGTCAAACACCCCATACCCAAAAAATTCAACTCGAATCTAATCTACAAAATTACCTGCTACAATTGCAAACGACATTACATTGGTGAAACATCAAGGACACTACACCAAAGAATCACTTCAACCAAAAGTGACACAAGAAGAATGATCGACTTTTCAGCTCTTTCACGCCATGTAATAGAAACTGGCCACAACATGGATTACAAAAATACTCAAATTCTAGATTTTGAAAAAATTCCAATAAAAGAAAATTCATTGAAATGGTAAGAATTTCACAAGAACGAAAAGCATTAAACAAAAAAAAAAGACATTGACAATCTAAGTTGCGTCTATGTTTACCTTCTAGAAATAGACAAAAACATGAAGTACTAAAAATACAACTTCTCTACATCACTTTCCACAATTAGCACATTTCCAGTATCTATCTCCTCTCATCCATACTCTCAAATTCATCACATTTAAAAACGTCCCACAATCAACAAATGAAAAATTTCAGGAACGTTTCCACTTTAAATACAACACAAACAATTTCACTGTCACCAAAAACCCATCAATATTCAAAACCAAAAAATACAAGATATCAAATTCAAGTCCATCAACGATTTATTTAAATATCAAATACATCACAATACTCAAAATTTGACATTGACAAATTACTTTTTATTCAGCACAAAATAATTTTCAAACCAAAAATTATTTCCATTTATCCAATTCTCACATTCAAATATAAACCATTATGTACAACCACTATTAGTAGTTTACTCCTGAAGGAGAGATAAAGATTCTCGAAAGCTCGAGTTCTAAAAGAATAAAGAGAAGATAGTTCTATTGCTGTTCTTTTCCCAAGAGTAGTCAATCCACTATATATACTACCTTTATTTATTTTATTTTTAAGAGCTGCATTCACAGAAAATTCTTTTATCTCCTTTTAAACACCTGCAATTATACTATTATCATCTATTTCATCTCTTATTTCCATCTCTTCAACATCATCTTCTGCAGTTTCCAATAATTCTGAGTTTTCACTAAAAACGATTCCTCTATATGGACTTCTTCGTCCCATTTAATCCTCTCAACACCCATAATCATCACTTTATTCTCGGTATCTATTATAGCGGTCATCTTACTTAAAGAATTCATTCCCAGAATGTCGTCAACTCCTAATCCTGGCATTATTAAAAACTCTTGCTCAACTTCCATCTTTTTCAACTTAACTTTCAGAATTATGATACTCTTGATAACTTCTTATTATTCAGCGATACTAAACTATTTCTTCTAATAGGGATAACTTTTTGCATTAACTCCTCTGAATTATCATTAATACAATTTTCGCTTACTAATCTTGCCTCTGCTCCTGTATCTACCAGTAATTATATGTCTTTTCTTTGTCATTGCAATTTTATTATAGATAGTAAGTAATTTTTTTCATTAAATTTTTCATCATTTTCCAACTCAAATTTTACAAATTTACACGCATGTTCATATTTATTAATTTCTACATTTTTGTCGTTTGATTTATCTGCATCTAAAAATCCTTCCTACTTGACGTTCCAGACTGATTAGCTATCTCTGCATATGTCCTATTTTCGTTGCTACTATTTATGCCATTTCTCTGTGCGTTTGCCAGATTTTACCTTCCTTGGGTAGCGGTTCTATTCTCAATGGTACGGGATTCATTATTTTCCCTTCCCCCGTCTCTTTTAATGGCATTTCCTCTATTCCAATTATTTCCTTGCATATTCCTCCTTTACAAATGATCTGCCTTGATATCTCTTCGGTTCATTATTTCTCTGCAATTTAAATGTATACATGGGATGGCTTCTTGGCCTGGTCTCCGTCCTCCTTGGTTAACTCATATCATCGTAACGTTGCAGATATTCTAGGAACACATCTCTATCAACAATATTTTGTAAGGCTATGCATTGCTTTACTTCTGTTTCGAAGTGACCTGCTAAATACTTTTTAATCTGCTTGTCTTCTAAAGGAGGATCAAGTTGTTTGGCAACGGCAAATATCTTGGTCGGATACAACTTTCCAGTTATGTCTAAATCGCTAATATGTTTGCCCATCAATAAATTGTCTCTCACTTTAAATTGTTGGTTGTCTCTCAGAAATGATTTAAACATTTAATTTCGAAGTCTTTAAATGAATTTAACTCACTTTCAATAAGTCCAAACCAAATTTCGTCACTACCCTTCAACACACAACTCACAATATTTAACTCTGTTTGCTCATCCCAGCTACCCTGTATTAAAGTTTTTAAGTTATTTAAAAATATTTAAGGGTTAAGTTTATTATCCCCATGAAATTTTGAGTGTTATTCCAACGGAACACTGGTTGGACTCCATCTCATCGGTTCCCAAACATGAATATTTTTAACTTTATCTTTTAGATTCTCAAACTTATTCCCTAAGTCTGTTTTAAGATTTCCTAAATCATTTCTAAATGATTTAAAACAGCTTTCCTCTATTTCAATTACTTCTTGATCTAAAGTTTTAATTTTCCCATTAGGTTCTCTTTCACTTGCTTCCGTCATTCTAGCTATTTTAAAAAAATTCGATGACAATATTTTTGGATAGTATCTGGTTTTATTTTGAAAGAAAGTTCACCAACTCAGTTTTTAGTCATAAAATTCTATTTTCTCTTCATGGAAAATTTAGAAACACTAATAATTCAATGCAATGTTTTTTATATAATTTCTTTTAGAGCTCCACCGGAATGCATTTCTATCGGCGAATTCTTTTCTTCATTACTTGTGGACAGTATGTAAGTATTTTTGCTTACTTGTCAACTTATGAAAGCAATGTTTAAAAATTGTTCTAAGTATAGTTAAGGGGAAGTCTTTTTATGCCTAATCTTGAGATCAAATTTTTAGATTGTATAGAATCTGTAACTGTAGACAAGTCACTATATTAGATATATATATATATATATATATATATATATATATATATATTTTGCTTTGATAAGGGGTTGTTTAGGGGTGTATTAAGTCGTAAAAGTCGCGTAGTAACTGTAAATAGCAATAGGGATCAGAAAACTGCATTTATTTTGCAGGAAAATGAATAATTCGCACATCGTAAATAACAAACATTTAACACCCTGTAAGCACCCAGTAAGCATATCCCCAAACAATAGAACGCGTATTCAGCAGAGAAATAATCATACATGTAATTAAAATACGTCGAGATGCGTTCAATAAGTTATAAAATAGATACGCATAAGATAAGATAAAACCTGGTAAATCTCCGTGCAATTACGCTTGTAAGAAAGAAGGAACAATAAGCGCTTTGATAAGAAACGCACTTTCAAAGATGAGTTTTAAATAGATACATAAAGGAAAACACAACTCATGCTACATCAGCTATTTTGTTCAATTCTCCAAAAGCTTTATCTACACAAAACAACAGACATAAGCTACAGTAAAGTCCAACAACGATAACAATAACAAGGCAATCAAAGATCGTAAAACATTAGTAAATGATGAATCCTGAGGGAAAGGTATACAAAATGTTTTCCATCGATAGCTCTGTATACATTCGTTGTTGTTAGCACAAAAAACACATTTTGCTTGTAACTATATAATTAACTTGAAAAATGACATTATTTTACATAACAATAGCACTTGTACATAAAAACCCGAAACCATAACAACTATTAGTGTAAGCATCTTGATCAAATACTTTTTATAATTATCAAAGAACAGTAAACCAAAACCAACTAGACACTACTAGAAAATTAATTCTCAACAGTAAATATACAGCGAGCGTTAGTGTTAAATTTATTGACGTGCATCAACATTCTCCCCCTCTTGAGGCGTCGTCCTCAACAATTAACAACTCTCACCTTGAAGAGGAAGAGGAGAAAGTTTACGAATAGGACGAATAAATTCTCCTTTATTAGTTTTAATTTTTACCACCCGTACGTTGTTATCACGGCCAGGCATTATTTCTAGTACCCTAGCTAGACCCCAATTTAGAGGTGGTATATTATCCTCTTTAAGCAATACTAGATCACCAATCTTTAAATTGTTTTCAGACACCTTCCATTTTGGAGTTGTAGTTGATTTAGATAGTCCATAGACCACCTTTTCCAAAAATCTTGTCTCAATTTAGAACAATGTTGCCACAAATTCAGACGATTTTCTGGAACGTCTAAAACAATACGTTCGGGAAAGGCAGTCATCGGTTGACCGATAAGAAAATGTCCCGGAGTCAGACAACTCAAATCAGAAATTGAGTTTGACATAGGCTGTAGTGGCCTTGAATTAAGAATAGCCTCGATTTGGGCCAAAACAGTTGATAAACATTCAAAAGACAGAACTGATTTTCCCACAATCCGTTTTAGATGGTACTTAATACTCTTGATACCTGCCTCCCAGATACCTCCCCAGTGCGGACTGTTAGGAGGGATAAACTTCCAACTAATTTCCGCCGTTGACAAGAAGTCTTGAATTTTACTGCCATGAACTTGAAGAAATCTGTATACCTCATTTAAACTATTATCCGTTCCTTTAAAATAAGTAGCGTTGTCGCTAGTAATCGAAAGTGGATTACCTCTACGTGAAACAAACCTTTTTAATGTTAGTAAAAAATCTTCGGTCGAAAGACTTGACACCAGCTCGATGTGGACAGCTTTAGTCGCCATACACAGAAACAAAGCTATATAAGCTTTGGACACAATTGCTTTACGTAACCTTGATGGCTTGACCATGACTGGTCCTGCAAAATCTATTCCAACGTGTAAAAATGGACGAACTAATTGAACCCGTTCAACTGGTAGCGAACCCATTAACTGTTTGGCTAAAAGTGCCTTAAACCTGTGACATGTAATGCATTTAAGTAATATATTTTTTATACGTCTTAACCCATGGACGGGCCAAAAGCGTTGCCGGAGACTATTAAGCACAGCAAGTGGTCCAGCATGACCCAACTGCTTATGTTGATGTTCAATTAATAAGTCAGTTACATGACATTTTGACGGAAGAATAATTGAATGTTTAACAGCAAACGACAGTGGTGCGTTATCCAATCTTCCACCAACCCTTAGCAAGCCATTAGAATCCAGAAATGGATTTAATTCCAAAGAGAACTCTTTTTGGCAATGACGTGTTATCCCTTAAACAAGTAATTTCATCCAAAAATATCCATGTTGTATAACCTTAAAACTTGATTTGATGCTAGATTTAGTTCCTTAACCGTCAGGGAACCACAAACCTTTGTTGAAATAATTTTTGAATTACAAATAAACCTAAGCATAAATGCAATGCATCTTTGCATTCTAGAAAATAAAGAAAACCTAAGAAAAATTGAAGGATCACCTTCGACATTAGTTTGAACATGAGACACATGTTTTTCTTCTGGTAAGGAACTTATATCCAATGTAGTACGTTCTATCAGACTTAAATTCCAATTAGGATCTAGCAGAAAATCTGGACCTTCCCACCAGATCTTACAATTTATTAAACTGTTAGGATAAAGACCGCGAGACATGTAGTCGGCGGGATTTGATTCAGACGAAACATGCCTCCACTTCATGTGGCTGGAAAGATCTTGTATTTCTGATACCCTGTTAGCCACAAACGTTGTCCAACGAGACGGTGGCGAATGCAGCCAAGCAAGAACTATTTGCGAATCCGTAAATAGGATAGTTTTGTCAAATTTAAAATTCATGCAAGAGATGAATTTATTACACATACGAGCAAGCAGTAAAAATCCACATAATTCCAACATTGGTAAAGATACCGTTTTTAGTGGAGCCACTCTTGACTTGGAACAGACAAGATTACATGAAACCCCATTGCCTTGATATAAAACCCTTACATACAAACAAATGCCGTATGCTTGCATCGAAGCGTCCGAAAACCCTATTAATTGAATACTTAAAACCCTTTCTGGAAGAAATATCCAACGTGGGATGCTGATATCTTTCAGTCTAGGTAAAGGTTTGTAAAACTGCAGCCATTCACGTAACAAATCTTCGGGTAAAACCTCATCCCAATCAATTTTAATGAGCCACAATTTTTGCATTATAATTTTTGCTACAATGATCACTGCACCAACAAAGCCCATAGGATCAAAGACTTGTGCAATAATTCCTAAAACCTCTCGTTTTGTAAAACTGTCTTTGTCAATTAAATCTGGTACAGATACTTGAAACGAATCTAAAATAGGATTCCATGATACACCTAAAACCTTAGAATTTTCAGATTGCCACTCAGTCAATAAAGCCCTATCGTTTGAATTCCATTTATGCAATACGAATCCAGCTGACTCTAAGAGTTGCACTAACTCTTTTTGTAGCTGAGTTAATTCCTCAAGTGTGCTTGCACCTCCTAAAATGTCATCTACGTACGTTTGCCTCAACAACGTATCTGCTGCCAATGGAAAGGCATTAATACCCCTATTAGCTAATTCGACCAAAGTTCTTGTCGCAAGAAATGGTGCACAATTAGTTCCATACGTGACTGTTTGGAGTTCAATGTGTCTTAGTGGACGAGAAGTATCATCTCTCCAAATGATGTTTTGCAAGAACCGATCTTGTGAATTGATTCTAATACATCTATACATTTTCTGTATATCGCTTGTAAGCACATATCTAAATGTTCGAAACCTAGAAATAATGTCAAACAGCTCCGGCTGTACCGGGCTTCCCCTTCAGCATAATGTCATTCAGACTTAAGCCTGATGTGGTTTTCATAGACCCATCAAAAACTACACGATATTTTGTCGTGAGCTTATCCTCGCGTACAACACAGTGATGAGGAAAGTAGTACCTAGTTGGCATAATAGATTTTTCAATTTGACTAATTTCCAAGCTAATGTCCCTTGCATGCCCTAGAGCTATGTATTCGTCTATAAATGCCTTATACTCCATTTTTAGCTTAGGATCTTTGTCAAATCTCCTTTCTAGTGAATAAAACCTTCTAACAGCATTTGAAAGTGAGTCACCTAAACAGGAGACACTGTAATCAGGGTTGATCGGTAATCTTACTTCAAAAACACCTGATTCAATCCTTGTTGTTGTGTTAGAATAAATTTCCTCACTAATTCTATCTACTGGGGCCATGTGTCTTTTATTAGAAACCTCTTCTAATTTCCAGAATTGCAAAATTAATGTATCTAAATCAATCCCTTGTGAAAATAAAGCCACGCTCAAGTTTGAGCAAGAGTTCTGTGTGCTAGAAATGCCTCCACCTACAATCCAGCCTAACAAACTATTTTGTAGGACAGGAAGACCTTTGCCTAACCATAAAAGTCCTGATTGGATTATATCAAAGTACACGTCCGCTCTAATAAAGCATCTATTTCACCAGGTACGAAAAACCTTTCGTCAGCCAAGAATAAATCATCTGGGATATGTAACTCGTTTATATTGATGTAAGTAAGCGGCAAAGGACAAGTGATTTTCTTGAGAATGCCACAAACCGTAGAAACCTTTTTCTTGGGTCTCTGAGACTCAATTGTAACCTTAATGGCTTCTGAAATACGAACAGTGCTTTGTCCGATCCCTGAAACCTGAATGCTCGTGGAGCTGATCTGCAAATTTAACTTGTTTGCAGCGTGCAAAGTTATAAACGAACTTTGTGAGCCAGAGTCCAATAGAACTCGAGCCTTTACCTTAGATCCATTATGAGTTACTAAATTTACCATAGCCGTAGCTAAAAGAATTTGTTTGTTTGTGTTCGACATCAAACATGAAGTGTTTGGAGAGGATTTTACCTCAACCAACGTGTTTGCTACTGAAGATGACGTCGCTGGAAGCGAATCATTTTCATGAGTATTTGTTTCTTGATTATTTGATTGTGCAGAACCTTTCTTATATGGGTCCTGACCTGCTTCAAATTTACGTTCCTTATCCTCGTAGAGTGTACTATGGTGTCTGCCCTTGCAAACCTGACATCCACTTGACTTACAGTTGCTAACTCTGTGTTTAGAACCAAGACAATTATAGCACAACCTATGCCTTGCAACAAATTCCCTTTTTTGAATCAAAGCTAATTTTGAAAATCTATTGCATTTAAAAAGAGGATGATAATCTAAATTGCAACATGCGCACCTTCCCTTATAATCTGAGTTTGCATCAGATACTGAATGATAATTTGACCTAGTGACCTTTTGCCTAGATTCAGGAGTCGCCAAGGCTTCTAGAGCTTGGCAGCGTTTCTCTACAAAATCTAGAAATTCCTTAAAAGTTGGCAGTACTTGCGGATCTCTTTCCAACTCATATGCCTTGTGAGTATTAAAGTCCAATTTTGAGGACATAATGTAAACTAAAATAAGATCCCATTTTTTTACAGATATACCTATCGCTTCTAACGCATTGTAATGCTGTTTGATCTTGACTATAAATTCTCTTAAACTAGCTGGATTACCCTTTGTTAGTTGAACTTCCATTAAGTTCCGTATGTGACAGTTTATTGTAACCAGCTTATTATCATAACGCTTTTTCAGCAAATCAAGAGCCACATCATAATTTGCATCTGTAATATGTAAATCCTTTATTAATGATAGCGGCTCATTTTTTAAAACCGATTTTAAATATAAGAATTTTTGAGCCTTGCTTAAATGAACATCTAAATCTATTAATGACGTAAAAAGTTCAATGAATGAATTGTAATCTTCATACTGACCTGAAAAGATAGGAATATTTATATTGGGTAACCTTACCTGAGAGGTGGGGAATGTTGACTGGGTAACTGCATTATTTGAGCTTACACCTGACGCACCCGTTTGTACTCTACTGGCATTGTTTGAACCCATCCTAGTTTGAATAATTGTTTTTAGCTTACTGTGCAGTGAAGTATATTGTAATTCTACAGCTATTCTATCCTCCTCTTCGGCAGGTTCCTGCTCCTCTAACTGATCCTGAATACAATCATAATCTTCGTAAATTTTAACTAGCATAGATTCCCTAATTATAAATTCATTAGTATCAATCTCTAAATTATGCTCATTTGCTTTGACATAGTTTTCCATTCTAGTTATTTTAGCCTTAATTCTACCTCGTTTTTGAACCTTAATGTCCTTATCTGCCATTATGTTTAGACTACAGTGACACTGGCAGAATTGTAAATAGCTCCTAACCCCTTGTATAACACGTTTAAATTGTTAGGTTGTAGTAACCTATTATACAGGTATCTAGCCTTACAATAATCCCTTAGAAACAAATGTTCTTTAGTAGTAACTGCTTCGGCAAACTTGGCACGGTTTGTAGTACAACCACCAATTGTGACAAAGCCCCTGACGTTTATTGACCTGGTTTTGTTAGTGTAACTTAAGCCTTTGTTTACTACCCCGGTACAGATGTAGAATTGTAAATTGCCCTTTGTATCCAAGATCCTATACCTTATTTTATGTAAAAATGTACCACGATACAAGTTCGTGAACCCAACCTTAATAAAGCATTAGAGCAACTACGTAAATAACTGGACGAATCTGACCTTATAATCGTCTGTTCAGTGTTAACCTGTAACTGAGTCAGTGTGTAGAATCTTCACCCTTGTAAATATCCTTGCAACAATCCATAAACCATTGCCTTGTCGAAGAAAATCCTTAATGGCTTAAGACGTTACTAGTGAAGATTTCTTGTATAAAAGTGCTGCTTGTGAAGGACCGTTTGTATGTGCTTTTGTGCCAATTACTCCTTGTTTTCCTGACCTAAAATATCCGGTTCGAAGTCGACCATATGATGAATCCTGAGGGAAAGGTATACAAAATGTTTTCCATCGATAGCTCTGTATACATTCGTTGTTGTTAGCACAAAAAACACATTTTGCTTGTAACTATATAATTAACTTGAAAAATGACATTATTTGACATAACAATAGCACTTGTACATAAAAACCCGAAACCATAACAACTATTAGTGTAAGCATCTTGATCAAATACTTTTTATAATTATCAAAGAACAGTAAACCAAAACCAACTAGACACTACTAGAAAATTAATTCTCAACAGTAAATATACAGCGAGCGTTAGTGTTAAATTTATTGACGTGCATCAACAGTAAATAACAGCATGATATGGAATTATACAGAATAGTTGCGTCAGAAATCAGCTTGAAAAATACTAGGAATGTCCAAAACAAATATGGTTGGTTGCAACACATTGTAAGGCTGTTTGGAAAGCCAATCCAAATGTAGACAGCAAAAGCGATATAACGCCCATGAGTTGATAGGAAAGAGTCAGTCTCAATTTGAAGCACGTCGAACCTACAATACACTTAATCAAATATTTACGCGTGAAATAAATAAATTTTATATTATATTATTGTGAAAAATAGTGTTGTGTAATAATAATAGTTGATGACGAATTGCGTTAAAAATATGTGAAAAAGTTTTTTGCTGTTTTGCAGAAAACGGCAGAAATTCTTATTCACGACTATAAGAAATACAAGTGAAATAATTCTGATTCATGATACTAAGAAACCTACGAATTTCAAGTGGGATAATTCTAATTCAAGACCATAAGAGATCCAGTTTGTAATTAAGTGAAAAGGTCTAAGACGTATCCAGAAAAATATAGAATAAAGCAAGAGGTGAATTCTGGAAATAAAGAGTAACAAAACTATTGCTTCATAGCACGTGACGGAGTACAAAGCAGAGCATTGGTTATTGATTGAAGATAAGAAGGGGGGTGTTGATCCACAACACGCAACAACTCATCAGAAGTCATGGCTAACTAGTTTAAGGATTTTTCTTAATCTTCTTTGGGAATGAAACCACTCATAGTTTTTAAAATCTATTTTATTTACGTTTCGATCCATGACCTAGGATCGTTGTCAAAATAATAAAAACTTCAAGTTTGACGTTTATGACACAAATTGAAGGTTACTTTGATTTATTGATGTTTGAAATATTTGGTTTGAGTACACTAAGCAAAATTTTTAAAGTTTAAAAGAATGATTGCCTTCAATTTGTGTTGCGACCTGGGATCGACTTTCCTATGGTAGCCAATACGCTTAACGTGAAATCAGCTGATTAATTTTTATTGGTGAATTTTATATAAATTCAATAATTTGGAAAACATTTTTAACATGTTTCTATTTATACAATTGAGAGATTTCTGATTTTATGTCTTATTTTACCGAGATTCAGTGAAGGGGTTAAGCAACCTGTGGCTACCAAGATCCCCCAACATTTATAATTTGCCGAAATAATGGTTTTCTAGTTAATATGCTTATTGTTATGTAATTAGTTATTGTATGTATAAATAGAAATCATGTATGTATGCTGTATTTCATGTTAATATCGCAAGAAAAACCCAGGAAAAACTTGCAATGCTACCTAGATATTGTGGGCATTTGATCTTCATTTGTTATTTCTTTTGTTATTTCTTTTAGTAATGGAATCCATTGTTTACTGAAAGTCACGGATTCGTTTGCAACGCAGTTATTTTTATGTAGGGTTATATAGGCAGCTTCTTTAATTTTGCGTTTTTGGTGGTTTTCTTCTTTGTCGATAATTTTTGCATCTTCCCATTTTATTTTATGACTGGAGTCCCATGCATGTTGGCAAATCATGGATTTTTCAAATTTTCTATTTTTATATATGATTTATGTTCTCTTAATCGAACTTCAAATGGTCTGGAAGTTTCTCCTATATAAAACTTATTACATTCGCACGGTATTTTGTAGATACAGTTTTTGAATTTTGTATTGCGTTTTTGGGTTTTGTTTTTGTTAATTGTGCTCTTAGTGTATTGTTGGTTCTAAATACTGTTTTAATTCTAAATTTGTTTCCTATTCTTTGAATTTTTTCGGAGAATCCTTTTATGTATGGTATTGAGAGCATTTTGTGGTGTGTTTCGTTGTTTTTGTTTTCTTTTTCTTTATTTTTAGGGTTTTTATTCATTTCTTTCTCTATTATTCTTTTAGGATATTTGTTTTCTATTAGTGTACATCTGATTAGGTCTTTCTCTTTCTTTAAAATTTCTTCGTTTGATGATATTAATTTTGCTCTATCATACATGGTTTTGATAATTCCTCGTTTGACACATTGTGGGTGGTTTGAATCGAAGTTTAAGTATCTGTTTGTGTGTGTTGGTTTTCTATATACCGATGTATTAATTGTTGTATCGTTTTTGCTAACTAGAATATCTAAAAACGGAAGTTTTCCATGTTCTTCTAATTCATATGTGAATTTAATATTAATAGTTGGTTCTATTTCGTTAATTGACTGTATAAAGTTTTTAATTAATTCTATATTATGAGGCCAAATAGCATAAACATCATCAACGTATCTCCACCAGATCAATAGTTTCAATTCTTGTGTGAATATCACATCTTTTTCGAATTCCTCCATGAATATATTACTGAAGATTGGGGATAGTGGACTTCCCATTGCGATTCCGAAGCTTTGTTTGTAAAATTGATCATTTATTTGAAAATATGTGGTATTTATGCATAAACCAAGTAATTCCATAATCGATGATATACTTAGTTTTGTTCTTTCTTTAAGATTGCCATCTTTTTCGAGTTTGTTTTTTATAATATTAAGCGTTTTGTTTATAGGGACATTTGTAAAGAGATTTACTACATCAAAGCTTACCATTGTGTGTGTATTTTCAATTTTTATGTTTGATAGCTTTTCTAAAAGTGTTGGTTGTTTTAATGAAAGAATCCGTTTTGCCTGCTAATGGATTTATAATTTTAGTAGAAATTTTGCTAAATTATGGCATGGTGAATCTATTGAGCTTACAATAGGTCTTAGAGGAATGTCTTTTTTATGAATTTTTGGTAGACCGTAAAAGTGTGGTGGTTTACTGTAATGTGGGACTAGTTTACTTCTTTCTTTGTCTTCGAATTCATTTTTAAATTTAAATAGAGTTTTGTATATTTTATTTTCAATTGATTTTGTTGGGTCCGTTTCTAAACTGGTGTAATTCTCAGTGTTCAATAGTTCGTTGACTTTTGTGTTGTAATCGTTTTTATTCATTATTACTGTTGCATTGCCTTTGTCAGCAGGTAGAATTATAATTGAGTTATCGTTTTTTAGATTGCGAATTGCTTTTATTTCGTTATTACTTACATTTGGCTTTATTTTGTGATTCTTCTCTATTTCGATTTTACATCGTATTCTAAAATCGTTTGCTTGATCTTCTTCGAGTTGGTTTGCTGTTTTCTCAATACAGCTAATTATTTCAAAGGTTGGTATTGATTTTGGTGTTACTGAAAAGTTAAGGCCTTTTGAAAGAATTGATTTTTCTGTGTCGTTAATGGTTCTGTTTGATAAATTTATCACGGTGTTTAGCATGGTGTTTCTGTTTTCTAACGTTTTAGTTTGTGTGTTATTTTTCTCTATAAATAGGTTATTAAATTTCTTTATGTGAATTTCTTTTTGTTTGGAAAATACTGATTCGTAGTAGGTTTTGCACTAACGAGAATTTTATCAAAATCATATTTTGTTACCTTTATTCGTATGAAATTTATAATGCCCTCAATATCTTGTTTTAACTTATAAATAATGTGTCGGTGGTTTTGTAGTCTTTCCCTCATCATACTGTAACTTGCTCTTTCGAGAATTCTTGATAGTTTATTGCTTGTCTTTCCAAATTTGATTCTAAATCCTTTTGGTATTATTTCGTTGTTTCTGCACTCTATTAGGAATGTGAGTGAATTTTTGGAATGCGAAAGCTTTAGGTTTAGATTGTCCAACTGTCTAAAACAAACTCGAAAAAGATGGCAATCTTAAAGAAAGAACAAAACTAAGTATATCATCGATTATGGAATTACTTGGTTTATGCGTAAATACCACATATTTTCAAATAAATGATCAATTTTACAAACAAAGCTTCGGAATCGCAATGGGAAGTCCACTATCCCCAATCTTCAGTAATATATTCATGGAGGAATTCGAAAAAGATGTGATATTCACACAAGAATTGGAACCATTGATCTGGTGGAGATACGTTGATGATGTTTATGCTATTTGGCCTCATAATATAGAATTAATTAAAAACTTTATACAGTCAATTAACGAAATAGAACCAACTATTAAATTCACATATGAATTAGAACAACATGGAAAACTTCCGTTTTAGATATTCTAGTTAGCAAAACGATACAACAATTAATACATCGGTATATAGAAAACCAACACACACAAACAGATACTTAAACTTCGATTCAAACCACCCACAATGTGTCAAACGAGGAATTATCAAAACCATGTATGATAGAGCAAAATTAATATCATCAAACGAAGAAATTTTAAAGAAAGAGAAAGACCTAATCAGATGTACACTAATAGAAAACAAATATCCTAAAAGAATAATAGAGAAAGAAATGAATAAAAACCCTAAAAATAAAGAAAAGAAAACAAAACAACGATACACACCACAAAATGCTCTCAATACCATACATAAAAGGATTCTCCGAAAAATTCAAAGAATAGGAAACAAATTTAGAATTAAAACAGTATTTAGAACCAACAATACACTAAGAGCACAATTAACAAAAACAAAACCCAAAAACGCAATACAAAATTCAAAAAACTGTATCTACAAAATACCGTGCGAATGTAATAAGTTTTATATAGGAGAAACTGCCAGACCATTTGAAGTTCGATTAAGAGAACATAAATCATATATAAAAATAGAAAATTTGAAAATCCATGATTTGCCAACATGCATGGGACTCAGTCATAAAATAAAATGGGAAGATGCAAAAATTATCGACAAAGAAGAAAACCACCAAAAACGCAAAATTAAAGAAGCTGCCTATATAACCTTACATAAAAATAACTGCGTTGCAAACGAATCCGTGACTTTCAGTAAACAATGGAGGATTCCATTACTAAAAGAAATAACAAAAGAAATAACAAATGAAGATCAAATGCCTACAATATCTAGGTAGCATTGCAAGTTTTTCCTGGGTTTTCCTTGCGATATTAACATGAAATACAGCATACATACATGATTTCTATTTATACATACAATAACTAATTACATAACAATAAGCATATTAACTAGAAAACCATTATTTCGGCAAATTATAAATGTTGGGGGATCTTGGTAGCCACAGGTTGATTAACCCCCTTCACTGAATCTCGGTAAAATAAGACATAAAATCAGAAATCTCTCAATTGTATAAATAGAAACATGTTAAAAAATTGTTTTCCAAATTATTGAATTTATATAAAATTCACCAATAAAATTAATCAGCTGATTTCACGTTAAGTGTATTGGCTACCATAGGAAAGTCGATCCCAGGTCGCAACACAAATTGAAGGCAATCATTCTTTTAAACTTTAAAAATTTTGCTTAGTGTACTCAAACCAAATATTTCAAACATCAATAAATCAAAGTAACCTTCAATTTGTGTCATAAACGTCAAACTTGAAGTTTTTATTATTTTGACAACGATCCTAGGTCATGGATCGAAACGTAAATAAAATAGATTTTAAAAACTATGAGTGGTTTCATTCCCAAAGAAGATTAAGAAGAATGCTAAACAAACCACAACAAACATACAGGGAGTATTTAGTTTAAGGAATCCTTTCAAATTTAAATTTTAACACTGAATATATTAATTTTCTCTGAAGTTTGTAAAGAGTCAACAAAAATATTGAATACGTTGAAATTTACGTGATAAGCATAAAAGGGTTTTGAACGTTTCAGATTTTTTTGTAAAAGGTGTCGTTTTTGGCGTTGAAATTAAATTAAAAGGGTATAGATTTTGGGATAAATGATTCAAATAATAGTAATTGATTGAAGGGTGTATTTAAAGGATTACAAAAATTGTGAAGTGTAAATATTGTTTCCTTTTATTATACAAGTATTGATCGACTTCGTTTTATCAATTCAAACAGGTAGGAATTAAAGGGGTAAATTAAATTGATCATCGTAACGCTGTGTACTCTGTGTAAATTAAACTGGGCTAGCCGTGGCATAATTAAATAAGAAGATTAGAGAAAAACACAGGGCGGTGGCGTTCAGCAGGAAACTGGATGTTTATTACATCGGCGTGCGGCGTTATCATATCAATATATACATACATATATATATATATATATATATATATATATATATTTAAATTTCGGTTTTATTAAAATATTAGCGTAAGGTGTGTTAGAAGGAATTATTATGTGCGTAGGCTTTTGCACTGTAAATCTTTTGGGAAAATATGTATAAATATTGTTTTTGTCGCAGGTTGGTTTTCGTTTTCCTGTGTAACACGTTTTTTTAATTAAAGGTGTTGTAAATATTCTTTTGTATTATGGTTAAATAGAAGTTTGTAATTAAAATGTATTTCTTGAGGTTTCCAATGAATCTTTCAGTTTGGCTAGCAAGACATAAATTCTTTCGATTCCTCCATATTTTTGTAGCGGTACTCGGTGCGAACGACTACTACTTTGCTTAATGTTGTTTACATTTTGCAACTCCGCGCGGATTACCGTAAAAAAAGTGTAGATAGTTTTCTCGCTGAATGACAACCCCTACCTATCATTAAATTTAACGTATGTAGGTGCCTCACAATGCTTGAATAGAAGTTGTGGAGCGATCGATTTAATTTGCATATGTAAAATGCCAAGCTGCCGACCGTAAGCCCGATCCTTCGTCTTGTTAGGACTTCCTTCTTTAAATCTATTATTCATGGCGTTTAAAAATCTAGGCAATTGTTTCAACTCTTTTGGGAGCTCACATATACAGCTCTTGGGATAAACTACAACAGTACCATCGTTAATTTACCTAAAGGCACTTTATGAGTTGGTTAAACAGTTTATTTGCATGAATTAGTTTACCTTCTACAAAAACGAATGCATCACTTTAGTGATACGTTGGTCTCAAATATACTAAAGTGGATTATACAATGCAGCTTAAATGATCTATGACGTATCTAAAATAATGCATTCATACCGTTTGTTTTTCTTAACTTTTTAAAAAAGAAATTTTTTTACTAAACTACATGAAAACCTCTTAAATGAAAATTCGCTTTTATCATGTTCTGGAAATAACAGTTTATAGCTGCACAAATACAAAACAGCGTCTATAGTCCGTCATCACCTTCATAGAATTTCTACGTTTTCAAATATTTGCGTATTGAATCTTTTTATGTTAATGACATGTTCGGTAACCGCAACCTTTATAATATTGCAATAGGGTAAATCCGTAGATAGTCATGTATAGCAATTGAACGTGAAACGTCTACAAAATTGAGTAACTACGTTTGTACTAAACATTTTATTATTAGCCGTAAAAGCAAAGAAACGATTTAATTCTTATAGTGCTGGCACACACCACTAACTAGCATTTTGCTTGCAGAAATTAGCATGTGCTCAGCTTGTTGTACTAAAATTATCAAAACCTTGTAAGGATATCCAAAGTTGTTAACGTATATTCTACTTTCGTGTGAGTTAAAAAACTTTATGTTTTGGTTCGCTTATCTACTCGAATAATGAACAAATCAGTGACAATACACGTTGGACAGTTCTGTGATTCAGGTTTGAGAAGTTTGCCCACCCACTATAACCCATCCATGTAAATGTATGTAGGTCGTTAGATACGCGTTATATCCTGCTAGATCAACACAAACTAACGGTAGATCCGCTTTAAAAGGGTATTTTTCACGTTACGGTTTTGAGTAGGTTACTCCCAAACGAACCCATCCATTAACGCAAACACAAAATCTCTTAGATCCGATTGTTTCAAGGAACTGACAGCCATATATATATATATATATATATATATATATATATATATATATATATATATATATAGGGTGAGCCAACTTCACACTTTTTGAAATTGCTATTAACATAAAAATGGTGTCGATTTATCGTTAGATCCGGTAAGATCCAGTGGAAAAAACGTTAGATCCGCTGATGGCAAGCACGTAAAGAAATTTAAAGTTGGCGAGAGGTTAACATCACATATTTGAGAAAAGTAAATAAACGGTTGTTTACATTTTAAAATGATATCAGAGGATTGCTTTTCTTCAGATCCGGTATGAACCCGCGAAAAAGTCCTTAAATCCGCTAGAAGGGGTCACCTGTTGAACTTAGAAGTAGGTGGGTGGGCCAACTTCACACTTATTTGAAGCTGCTCGTGCTAACATAAAAATGGTGTTATTTGATTGCTTTTGGTTAAATCCGATATGATCCGGTAGAAAAAATGCTACATTCCCTGATGATAATCATCTATAGAAATTTAAAGTTCTTAGGGAGTTAAGTTCACCTTTTTTGAAATTGTCACTATTACCATAAACATGGTGTCAATTTACTGCTTTCCGTTAAATCTGCCGATGACAATCATCTATAGAAATTTAAAGTTGATGAGTGTGCTAACTTTACATATTTGGAAAAATTATTAAATAAACTGTTGTTTAAAAGTAGTCGAGTGGGTCAACTTTATACTTTCTGAAATTGTTTATATTAAGATAAAAATGGCTTCAGTAGATTGCTTTTCGTTTGATCCGGTATGATCCGGCGAACAAACCATTAGATGCGCTAGTAGGAATCACCTGAAAGTGGTTGAACCAACTTTACACTTTTTTGAAATTGACAGTATTAACATAAATATAATGTCAATTGGTTGCTTTGCGTTAGATCCGGCAAGATCCGTTAAAAAAACATTAGATCATCTGATGGTAATCACCTTTAGAACCTTAAAGTTAGCGAGTGGGTTAACATCCAATTTTTTTATAAAATTATCTACGAATCTTGGCCAGTTTGATAAATCATTAATTGGAATGCATTAATGCATCATAATATTATACCGATAACAATTTCACATTATTACGCTTTTCAAGTCAACTAATTCAAACAGTGTAACTAAAGTACTGCAGATGTATGAAATTAGTTGACACAGTTGTGAATTCATTGACTGATTTCCTACATACATTTGTACATTCACACATTGGCATTTGTATAATTATTTAGAAATTTTATTATATTTTAGGCATGGAGCTACTTGTATAAAAATCCGGCATAATTAAAGATAAACTTAAACGTTTTACTAATTATGTAAATAACTTCAA
The DNA here is from genome assembly GCA_036346225.1 of Platerodrilus igneus. Taxonomy (NCBI): domain Eukaryota; kingdom Metazoa; phylum Arthropoda; class Insecta; order Coleoptera; family Lycidae; genus Platerodrilus; species Platerodrilus igneus. Next base: position 2,915,395 of record JARFIW010001139.1, on the reverse strand, counting down.
AGCCGACTTGGACTCGAGTCCTGAGTTAAGTCCTAGAGAATTGATTACGGAATTGAATGACCGTTTGGTCATTTCAAAATTAGTCTTTTGAGGATATTTTTGAACAAATAATTGCCACCTGTTCATTAGGAACAATATATTTCATTTGAAAGTTCCTTCTTCAAAATTACTTCTACTGCGTCAATGACTCTTGAAAAATGTAATACTTTTGATTTGGATAAAGCTCGTAGGTCGTCTCATTCCAGAATCGCACAGCAGTTCTAACTTTATTAAGCTTCCAACAATAAACCTGCCACGCTATTCTGGGAATCCAGAAAATTGGCTTGAATATAGAGACACATTTGACTCACTAATCAGTAAAAATACGTCCATTATTGACATCTAACATTTTCATAACTTGAGGGCTTCTCTTAGCGAGTCTGCCCTGCAGGTTATACAATTTCTGACTATGTTTCTTCCAATTTTCGTCAGCACGGGACACGTTATGCAAACGGAACAATAATACGCACATAATCGTTCATAATCATGTCCAATCATTGTTCAATATAGAGTCTGTTACAAAAGAGTCACCTGACTAGCTACGTCAAATAAACGACTTTTTATCTAAACATGATGGTGCTTTACGCTCTTTATCAGACGACAAGTCTCTGTTAGAGACATTTCTTATTGATGTCATTGCCAACAAGTTCGGTTCTACTACTCTTAGATAGTGGGAACTGTTCGAAAATAATTACCTTAAGATTTCTAACTCTTGTAAAGTTTCAAGACTACTTGAGGTCCTAGGCAGATTTTCTTTTAACTTTAAAAGAAAAATCGGTCAAGGTTTTGTCTGAAAAGCATGAAAAATCTGATACTAATGTCAAAACATTTGTGACATCTATTAATTCAAATAACTGCTATGGTTGCTTGCTTTGATTCTCTCGGTAACTGCAGTGAATTATTCAGGCTATCAGCGCAAAATCAAATTTCCAAAGTGAAGGAATTGAAATTGTATCTGAATTGCCAATACAAGGGACGTCTTGGCTTTAAAAGTTCTTTTCAAGTTAAGGCATCTTACTATCTTACAAGAGGACGTTCAGTGTTCACATACTTCTTTGGCATCCGTAAGATGAGCAAATACTTTGGCATCTGTGGTTGGCGCTTCTTTGCGTACAATTTTTGCATTTTCGAGCAATACTGCACAAGTAATACTTCCTGTTGTATGTGCGAAAATCTATGATTCTGATGGGAAGTTGTTCAAAGTTAGAGTTCTGTTAGACTCTGGCTGTCAATCAAATTTTATTACTTCGGATATTGTCAAGAAGCTGAGACTTCCCACAAAACCGGTTGGTGTCATGATTTCCGGTTTTAGCAAGGTCACTTCACAAATTCGTTCACGTTATGACCTCACAATTCACTCTTCCTATCATTTGCGTTTCAAATTAACGCTTTCCTCTCTTGTTATTTACGAAATCTCCAGTAAACTGACTAAGTAGCATGTAGACATTGGTAAACTTCCCATTCCTGTTAATGTTTAATTATCAGATCCATCTTTTTACGAACTCGGAAAAATCTACATATTCTTAGATTCACCAGTCTCCTTTAAGGTTCGGGACAAATTCAGTTATGTTCAAATCTCCCAATTCTTTAAAAAACACGTTTCACTATGTGGCTGCTGGTCAGCTGGACTATGTCATTCAGATTCAAACACAATACCTTCATTCAGTTTCTGATTCGGTTTCAGATAAAATTGCTTGTTTCTGGGAATTAGACCAATATCCTTCTGATGAGGTTCTTTCGCAGGAGGAAGATTTTTGTGAAAGGTATTTTTCTGCCACTACTAAAAGAGCCCTGATGGGCGTTTATTCGTTTCCATTCCGTTCAAAGAAGATCTTTCTATTCTGGAGGATTTCTGACACACAGCTTTCAAAAGATTGAAGTTGCTTAAGGTGAAATTACGATCAAATACGAAATTCAAATAACTATATACTTCTTTTATGCATAAATACCAAAATTTAGGACATATCTCACTATCCGATCCTATAGTTATACGGATCGAGTTTTATATCTTCCGCACCAAACTTCGTGTAGTGTTCGGCGGTTCTTTTAAAACTTTCAGTGGTATTCGTTGAACAAGGCGGCTCCGTGGCGTAGTTGGTATATGTGTGACTACTACGCCCAAGGTCCCGGGTTCAAATCCCGACACGGTCCGCTTGAAAAATGTTAGGCGAGCATTTTTCACAAAAATATACCCTCGTTCGGATGAGAGGTAAAATGGAGGTTCCGTGTGTGAGTGTTGTCATGCACGTTATAGATCCCTACCTTGCTTGGAACAGCAAGGGTTCGACAAAATTCCATATTTTCCAGGTAAAAAAAACTCGCTTCCTGGGCAATGTAGTACCTCCGGCTGGAGCATTGGAAAATCACATGTCAAAAATCACATTCGTCGAACAACATTCAGATGGTAGGACCTACCATCCAATTAGACTTCTTTTTAATTTTATTGCGTTTCCAAACACATAAGCACGTCTTGCCCTCTGAATTATGAAAAATGTATAGACAATTCCTGATCAATCCAAACCAAAATTTTGTTCAAAGAATCCTATGGCGATCTTCTCCCTCTTATTCAATTTCTACCTTTGATTTAAATACCGTCACTTACGGTACAGCGGCGACTTCTTTCATGACAATTCGTTGTCTGGCTGACATAGGTATTAGTTTAGCATGCACATTGTCGGTTTTTTAAGATAATCCAAGAAGACTTCTACATAGATAATGTTTTAACCGGTTCGGATGATCTCCTAGAGGCGCAGGCTATCTGCCAGGAGCTTCAAATGATTCTTTTCTAAGGTGGCTTCAAACTCAAAAGTGGACTTCAAATGATCCAGATGTTCTTTCCAGTATCGATACGAAGGACATTCATTCAGGTGTTCTTGATTTTGAGACCCACAAAAATACCAAGACTCTTGATCTTCTGTGGTCATTTCAAACTAATACCAGATTTAAAACATGCCTTTTATTGTCATATTAAGGTCGAACCTTTTCATTGGAACAAATGTTTTACTTTGACAAGACTTGAAGAGTTATTGCAATTTATTTCCAGTTTATGAACAATTTTTGTAAGCCCCCTTTAGAGAACAACGTAGGGTCTTTCACACCTGAAGAGATTACTTCATCGCATTCTTCCTTGATTAAAACAGCCCAACAAAAGACACTTCCAGTAGAAATAAGATGTTTATAAAAGAGGTTTTTCATTCTAAAGCCAAGCTCTGTTTCAAGCTTAACTCCTTTCTTTGATCCCGACGGTATAATACGGGTTGAAGGTCGTCTTCAAAATCAAAATTTATTCTTTGAGAAAAAACATCCAATATTGACTTTTGCTAAGCATAGATTCGCTCAGCTTCTTCTTATTTGTGAACGCGTTCGTTTGTTGCACGCCGGTGTTCAACTGCTTCTTTCACATGTGCATGAACGTGATAATTGTTGGCCGCAATCTTCCTAAGGTTATTGTTCATAAACGTCTCTGCTGTTTTAGGTTTTCAACCAAATTGACCAAACCCATTATAGGATATTTTCCAGCTGATCAAGTCAGACCATAACCACCGTTTAATGTAGTTGGCATTGACTATGCTTTCAGCGCAAGGATCGTAAGGGGCGCGATGTTAAAACCTCCAAGGCGTTCATTTGTCTCTTTATATGTTTCGCCACACAGGCGATCTATTAAGAATTGGTTCTTGATCTTGCCAGTGACTCATTTCTTACGCCTTTCGCAGATTTATTGCTCAAAGGGGTAAACCTAGCAACGTTTACTCTGATAATGAGTTAAATATCGTCGGCGCCAACTTAGAGCTTCTTGAATTGGGCCATTTCCTCCTTTCACAGCAAACTCTTATTTCTGACAGAGTAACTGACATGGTCATAGACTGACACTTTATGCTTTCGCATTCTTCTGATTTTGGAGGATTATGGGAGGCCGGTGTGAAATCATACAAGCATCACTTGCGCAGAGTTTTAAGATTTGCTCTCCTCACTTATGAAAAATTTTCCATCATGTTAGCACAGGTGGAAGTTATCTTAAATTTAAAACCATCACTCCCTTGTCTCCCGATCCTAACGATTTTATTCCATTGACTCCTGGTCATTTTCCTATTGGTCGTACCATGACATCCGCTTCTAATCCTTTACTACACCACATTAAAGAAACCAGACAATACGTTCCAACAAATACAGCTGCTTCAAGAACAAATTTAGTCACCCTGGAGTAAGAAATATACATCCCAATTACAACAGCTTCAAAAATGGCGTCCCAATTTCTCTGATCTTCAAGAAAGCGCCTTAGTGCTAATAAAGGAAGTTAATCTTGCGGTGTTGCAGTGGCGTCTTGAACGCATTGTGAATCTTCATCTAGGTCAGATGGTAGTAATCGCGTTGTTTTACTAAAAGCTGCTGCGGGAGTGATTAGCCGTTCGTTTTCAAAAATCAGCTCGCCTCCGGTAGATAGTGTATAAAATAGTACTTCTGCATTTATGTTGTATAATTTTACTTTATTTTATTGTTCAAGGGATTAACATGTTATGTTTAGCTTAAGTTAGATTTAAGCATCAACTGTTCTTTTGAAAGTCAGTTTTTTCATATTGGGGATTTATAGATTTAAAATATAATAAAAAAAAGTTAGCGATGCACGCGACACTGTCACGCAAAATTCTGTTTTGTTATCTCTAATAAGCGGTGAGTTTGAAGTTATTGCGGTCATAAAATACTCCCGTCCTTTGTAAATATAATTTATTCTAGCATTGTCCCAAAATGGGCTTTTTGAAATAAAGCTACTTTTTATTGAAAATTGTATTTCAACGTGGATGAATACATTATGGAATTTGTTTCAAATGATACATCTAGACATTAAAATTTATTTAGTATTTTTGAAGTGGATTAATGTAAATTAGCGTAATAAAACTCATTTTACGGACTTCATTAATACAATGAAACTTATTTTAAAGTTATTTTTCAAGAGAATACATATTTACACACGGATGAAATGAATGCTTTTATTTTCACGGATTTATAAATTGAGCTTCGTTCTTAAATGATGTATCCTTAAAGCATTTTATTTTACATGGATATACACATATCTTGCTAAAATATATTATACAGGTAAGAGAAAATAATTTTGGAAAGTTTTGCTTTCTTAGATTTTTGGGTAAGTTTTTTTTCGTAGAATGTATTGCTCAATGATCTCTTGTGATCTTATTATCACATTATTATACACACACACACACACACACACATATATATATATATATATATATATATATATTAACGGTTATAAGATGAAATGATAACCCAACCTTAAGTAGTATAAATTATAGCACATTCTAATCAATTGGCTGCATAGCTCAGTTGGTTAAAGCGTTGATCCGGAAAATTAATGGATGCAGGTTCAAATCCTGCTGCAGCTGTTCTTTTAGCTGTTTTCAATTACCAGTTCGATTTGAAATGGTAATTCAACTTTAAATAAAAAGTTGGGTATTCTTTTTAATCTTCTTTGGGTATTAAACCACTCATAGTTTTTAAAATTATCTTTATTAACGTTTCGATCCATAACCTAGGATCGTTTTCAAAATAATAAAAACTTCAAGTTTGACATTTATGACACAAATTGAAGGTGACTTTGATTTATTGATGTTTGAAATATTTGGTTTGAGTACACTAAGCAAAATTTTTAAAGTTTAAATGAATAATTGCCTTCAATTTGTGTTACGGCCTGGGACCGACTTTTTTAGGTAGCCAATACGCTTAACGTGAAATCAGCTGATTAATTTTTATTGTAAAAATTCAATAACTTGGGAATTGGAAAACATTTTTTTACATGTTTCTATTTATACAATTTAGAGGATGGTTATTAAAGAAGTGTGCAATTGCATTATTAAAAGGCTTAGGTGAAATAAAACATAAAATTAGAAAACAATAGAAGGGAAGCTAGCTCAGAATATAAATAAGTTCAGGTACGTGTCCAACCAGTTTTGAGATGAAGATCCAATGAAGATGATGATGAAGCATATTAACAACCCCTGTAAAACAGCATTGGTATCTGACAAGTGTAAACCCGCAATTAGGTTACCTCACAACCATATACAATCTCCGTTAAACAGTATTGGTATCTGACAAGTGTAAACCCGCCATAGGGTCGCCTCATATCCATACACAACCTTCATAGAACAACATTGGTATCTGACAAGTGTAAACCCACCATAAGGTTACCTCAGAACAATGTTAAAATCTACCAAAGAGGTAGCCTAAATCATAATGATTTCCCCTTCAAAATAAATATAAAAAAACGACTACCTAAGCCTTTTAATAATGCAATTGCACACTTCTTTAATAACCATCCTCTAAATTGTATAAATAGAAACATGTTAAAAATGTTTTCCAATTCCCAAGTTATTGAATTTTACAATAAAATTAATCAGCTGATTTCACGTTAAGCGTATTGGCTACCTAAAAAGTCGGTCCCAGGCCGTAACACAAATTGAAGGCAATTATTCATTTAAACTTTAAAAATTTTGCTTAGTGTACTCAAACCAAATATTTCAAACATCAATAAATCAAAGTCACCTTCAATTTGTGTCATAAATGTCAAACTTGAAGTTTTTATTATTTTGAAAACGATCCTAGGTTATGGATCGAAACGTTAATAAAGATAATTTTAAAAACTATGAGTGGTTTAATACCCAAAGAAGATTAAGAAGAATACTAAACAAACCACAACAAACATACAGGGAGTATTTAAAAAGTTGGGTTTTTATTTCATGTTATAACTGTTAATATATATGTTAATATATATTAATAAGCATGCATTTGCATTCCAAATGTGGATTATTCTTCTTCGCTATATATATATATATATATATATATATATATATATATATATACGTTATACAATTTCTGTATTTTCAACTGAAACACAATAACACGCAGTGCTCACAATTAATCCTGAAATAAATTAAAACAAAGCTCACCTAGAACGCCGCTTCTCGCTAGCTCAGCTCAAGTTCGGTAGATGTTGCTTCAATCTGTGTGGAATAAATCACAAAAACAATTCTACGCCAAAAAACACGAGACTACATTAAAAGATGCCAATTGATTTACTAAAACTAAATAAATCTACAAATTCGAATTGAAAGTTACATACGAATTACTCGTGTTATTACTGATAATAAAACCGTATTTCTCGGCCAGTTCATAAATTTACATGCTCAAACTGTTTACAAATTAATTAGCTTTTCTATATTTAATAAGTCACCACACTTATTTTTAATAAATCTTCCATTAATAAGCCCATTATCATACCAATTGATCAGCGAAGCAAAATAATGATACAATTAAATTAACGTAAGACTGTTGAAGGATATTTTATTTTTGCCTTGAACTGCTCTTAGTTATGTTTTCAGAGCAAAGATAAAATTGTAACTAATGTTTAGCACGAATTGGACTCGTGCTATTCTTAAATATTTAATTTGAAATACCGTTTTTTGAAATTAAACTAAAAAGCGTTTAATGCTCTTCAAATTTATGATGAAGTGTATTGTTATTAAAGTTTTGCATTTACCGAATAATACAAAATATGTACCCATATTGTACTAAAAAAATTATGACGTTCTTAATTTAAAAAACTAATTGAAGTTACTTTTTGCGCTTATAGTAACTTATGCATAGCATATATATATATATATATATATATATATATATATATATATATATATATTGATGCGATAAAGAGGTTACGAGAGGTTATTGAAACCCAAATTCTATAAATAGAAACCACCCAAATAGAAAGAAACAGGAAAAATTGAAATTTTCGAACATTTATTGTGCTACTGTGTATAATACAAGCCTAACTCTTTGCCATTAAAAGACAAAGCTCTTATTAATTATGTGATTAAATTTCCCGTGTATTATAAAAGCCAAGCGAAATATATTTTCGTATAGACTAAAAAGAAGTAGCATGTACTTTTAATGTATATTTCTATTTGTGTAAATAAAAGTCAAATTAATAAAAACGAGACTTTATTGCTTAGAAATAAAACACGTTTTTATTGCATTTATCAACATATTAAATTAATTTTTTGTTCACAAAGGTGCATTAGAACACAATTCATTTTCCGTGCATAAAATAATTATCGTATGTAAAATATCCGTTTAAAACCCTTATTGAATACGTGTACAGATGTAATATTCAGATTCATTTTGGGAATTAAAAAAAAAACAGGTTCTAGAAGCATTGTGTCTAATAGAGAAAAGTGCGTGGTCTGTACTAATAAATACTTAAATACCTAATTAATAAATAAACGTTTATTCAAAGAACTCGTGCGGTTATTAAAAATATCGTAAAATCTAAAAGAATGAATTTATAGCTTCTTGGAGTTCAATATGAACGAAAGAAACCGCATATTAACTTCGTACATTGAACAAGGTCAACGACGCTTTTATGATACTTGTAAATCACGCAGCTTGATACCAATTAATCGTTAAGTGCAGAAATTTTTTTAAACTCTTACGTCAGCGGTGACTAATTCTCGGGTTTAAATCTGAAATTGTATGGAAAAAAGTAAAGTTGTTAAAATTTAGTATATAAAACCGGAACCGATTAGAAGATTCATTCGTAAATTTGCGATTCATTTTAAGACACGAACATGTTACTTTGAGAAAAGTAATTTATTAAGTATGCGGCATGCATACAGAATTTAACACAAAAGATGTAACTCGGAATAAAGGAGTAATTTGTAAAATGTAACTCTGCATAAACTATAGAACATAATTATTTGTAAAACACTATAAGAACTGAACAATCTTTGACATAGATAATCCTGATGCAAAAGAATCCGCTGAGTTAATTAATTAAAAAATAGAAGATGCACTTTTAAAATTAAGATTCTAAATGAAGATTTAAAATTATATGAACAAACTAGAAGACTGGAATTTTAATGCCAATTTTTAAATGGAAATGGAAGGTATTTAATACAGTTAATTACGAGTCGGATAAGCGCTACTTGATTTCGTAAGTATTCATTTTAAATTTCTTGTTTGTAACTTATATTTGACTATTTGCCATTTGAATTTAAGGTAGAATAAGTTCTACCTTTAATTTCGTTTTATGAGCGGATATTTACCAGAAAGTTTTGAGGTTTGAGTTTGAAACATTTTGACATTTACTAGATTAACTGTGGAGCATTATTGACCAATTATACTCTTCTTTCGGGATAGTAAAAAGACAGGTAAATTATCCACAAGAGAAGAGATTTAAGCTTTGTAAATTCTAACAAAGATTGGGTAAGAAATATTTTAATAATTAAGATAGATTTAAGCATTAACTTCTTTTGAAAGGCAGTTTTATCAATGACGGGGGCATATTGAGTATCTATAGATTTAAAATATAATTAAAAAAGAGTTAGTGATGTACGCGACACTGTCATACAAAATTCTATCTTATTCAAATTTGAACTTCACGTTTACTTATTCCAGGATGGTCGATGTTAGCACAACACCTTATTAGTTCCATGCTCAAACAGTAAGATTAGACAATGTAGTGCAGTCTTCCAACTTGTAAATACGTTCTAATTAATTTATTAATAAATGTTTGTTCTTAATCTCTTTCAAGACTTATCAAGGGACACAGAGTCCCTTATCCACTGTTAAGCTGATCTGACGAGTTTATTTGAAATGTACGTACAGAAAATAGAGCTGATCAAAGAAAATACAACGCCTTCCTATTACAAACACCAACGCTTTTACAGTGATGTATTGCTCAAGATACGGCATAGCTCGGCACTGATATACCAAGTGCAGCACTTATAACTCGATAACAAATTAGTATGGTTTTTGTCATCGATCGTGTAAGTTGTACAAGAATATTATCTACCTAAACACATTTGTATAAACTTCCCCAGAACAGTTCTGTATATCATATTCCATTACTTTATATTTGCATGAAGCAGCTTCCTCGTCGTCAAACGTTAGAATACTCGTAAATGCTATCATACGTTGGACTTGTTAATAAGGAGAAGGGATAAAATGATAGTGTGGAGAGGGTGGCATAGGTAATTGTGAATATGAAATTGAAATATAAATAAAATATTAAACGGTGACGGAACACCGATTTTCTAAAGTTAATCTTTGCTGTGTATTAACATTTAAGCGTATACAAAATCAGAAACATGACGTTTACTTCGCTTGATAAGTCGTCGAAGATTTCCTGTCTCTCATTTAAGAGAAAAAATCCTACTATGTCATTTTGAACTGCAAACGACAGTTTATTTAATATTTTTTCAATTATACGAAGTTAGTCCAACCACCAATCTTAAATTTCTATAGATGATTACCACCAGGGTATTTAATGTTTTTTTCACTAAATCTTACGGAATCTAACTAAAAGCAATCAATTCACACCATTTGTAATGTTAATACTGACAATTTAAAAAAACTGTGAAGTTGATTCACCCACCTACTAGTAGTGACCCATATTAAAGGATCAAATGCATTTTTAATCAAATCATACCAGATCTAAGGAAAAACAACAGTATATTTAATAATTTTCACAAATACGTGGAATTAGCCCACACATCAACTTTAAATTCCTATAGGTGATTAACATCAGGGGATCTAATATCTTTTTTACTGGATCTTACCGAATCTAACTAAAAGTAATCAATTGACGCCATTTTTATGTTAGTACTGACTATTTCAAAAGATGTGAAGTCCTACTGGTTACCCTATTAAGGAATCTAAAGCATTTTCGGCGGATCATACCGGATATAACTAAAAATAACCTTCTGAAACCATTTTCAAATGTAAAGAACAGTTTATTTAATAATTTTTCCAAATAGATGAAGTTACCCCACTCATCAACTTCAACTTTCTATAGGTGATTATCCACCGAATTTTATCGGATCTTTCAAAAAGCAATCAATTGACACAATTTTTATATAAAAGCTGACAATTTCAAAAGTATGAAATTGGCCTACCGATATATATATATATATATATATATATATATATATATATATATATATATATTTGACTGTCACTTTGCTTTGGATTTAACCGTATCTAACAAAATGCAAATGAATATACGCTTAAATTCGTTCTGACTGTAGTTACGGGTGGGCCGTGTGAAGTTAGCCCAACCAAAATCCTAACCTGAAAATATCCTTTATGAAGCAAATCTAACGTTATTTTGTGTAGATCTAATCGGATCTAACGTGGATCTAGCGATCTACATACATTTTAAATGGGTGGGCCTGCTGCACTAACCTCTTCAATTCATTTTAGGTATGATAACGGATAACAAACTCAATGGAATTTCCAAACCCAGTAGTTTAAAACATTTTATTTTCCACCACTATGATTCAGATTGAATTATTTTTAACAAGGAAAAATTTATTACTTATTTACAAGTACCATCCTATTAAAATACATGATGTGTCTTTGGCGGGATAAATATCAAATTATGTGCTTTATCAAACGTTGACTAAAACCTTAGAACAAGTGGACGCTGATTATGTATTATAAATACAAGCAAAGTTTTGATAATAATTTGCAAATTTCACAAATGACTGGAGCAAGGATGAGCTATTGAATACAATTTTGTTCATAAGACGCACTTTGTTTTGAATTTTAATGGCAATAGAAATTAAGGGTGGCACTTACACGTGTACGCGTCACATACTAGCGTAGGATGCAAATGAATTTTTATTAAATAAGTACGTAATAAGAATATTACGAGAAACTAATCAAATCTGAACTCACTCAACTGAATAAACAAATTTTTATTTCTTTGCAAAATTGGTAAACTAGAAAGAGAGAAACAATTTAATGTCAGCATAAAGCAATTTGTATATTGCGAACGATGCCTGATCTTTTTTCATTAAAAACACACGGTTTACCTTATACACGATTGCGTTTTGTGAACAAAAATAAATAAATACCTCTTAAACTCAACTTAAATGAAGCACTCTGTTTTGATTAAGTTAGGGTTCTAGATTTTAAATGTTTATTATTTTTTACTTCAGTTTAATTCAGGAGACATCGCGTACATGCATTTAAAAAATAATGATAAAAATTATTTGCATTGAATTATTGTATCGATGTAAAAATATCAATTACAGAAATAAAATAATAATATAAGGCTCGCTCTACCTAAAATTAAAACGTATTATCTGTACATTACTAACGCTTCTTGTAGAAATACTAGTTATTGCGTTAACCGTTGTAATTATATACATATTGCTGGGTGTTCCTGTCTCCGCGTCCTTTTTTGCAGCTCTCTGAATTATGGATTAATGAATTACATATATACCAAATTAATGATACAACTGCGACAAATACAAATATAACGATTTTACAATTATCTTCTTATAAACAATCTTTTAAATACAAATACAATAAGTCTACAACAACTGTCTCTTACAAACAATATTTCATATACACATATAATAAGTCCAAAATCTCCTTCTCATATACACATTCCTCAGTTATTTCCCTGGGATATTTTGCCTATAGATGGACATCATGTGTTTACTCCCGGTGTATGTTGTAATGATATATGCTCAAATAATAATGTAAAGCATCCACCCCTTCAATTTTCAGTTTACCGTTTGGTGATCAATTGACTTTGTGGAGTTGGCGATTTTTCTGTAATTAAGGGTCACTCTAGGTAAGTAGTGAATTTTTGTCTGTATGTTTAACGGAATATTTATACATTTTTCAGATATGTATAATAATGGCGCTCATTATTTTGTTAAAAGACACATTTTAGAATTAGGTCAGTAGTATTCCCCTTTTAGATAGATGTATATATTAACATAATTGTTGTATACGATTTTGAGCTGTTAAAATTTCGCATATTTTTGTATAGGCGGACGCTCAGTCATTCTTTGTTTTTACTGTCTTGAAAACTTGTAAACGAATTAAATTTATGGGTCTCAACTGGAGATATTTAATTTTATTTTTCGTAAATTTAACTTAGTTTTTGAGATATTTTTTGACTCCTAATTGATTTACAATGTTTTTTTTGTTAATATCTTGGGATTTACTGAAAAATTTAAGAATTGTATAAACGGCGCACGCTGACCCCTAACCTATCAATTTTACCGGGCTTCGCCTTGCGAATATTAAATAGACGTGATGAAGAATTTAGATGAGTCATAACGTAATCATTGTATAACTTTAGCGTGTGGATTCGAAAGTAGTCGTCGACGTTGGGTGATTGTGAAAGGTTAGCACTCCTTCGTCAGCGATTTTTCTGTAATTAAAAGTCGCTCTAGGTAAGTAGTGCATTTTTGTGTGTACGTTTAATAAAATATTTATATATTTTTCAGATATGTATAATGATGGCGCTTGTTATTTTGTTAAAAGACACTAGGTTAAGCAAAAAATTAACGCAATTATTCTCAAATGATAAATGCTGAATGTGGCTTCCGCGAATTTAGAAAATAAAACGTGGTGAAAAATTTAGATGATGTAATCATTCTCAAAATGTGAATATGGAATGGGGCTCCCAGGCGTGTTCTGAACGGGGTTGTGCCCCATTAGGTAATTGAATACTTCGGAGATCTTTGGGTTAAGCAGAATTATTTTTGTATTATACTACTCGTAACGTAATGATTTTAATTTAAAATAAGATGTGTATGCAAATAATGTAAAAACAGGTATGTCGTTATTTTGTTCATGAGAAGAAAACCTGAGGTTATATTTTTACATTTTAGTTTTTATGTTAATTATAGTCTGAATTTAAATATATGCAAAGAATTAATCTAATTTTATATAACAAAGATTTTCCTTACATTAGCAATTTCGATGTTTTAGTAGGCACGCTTCTATCACCCGATTTGAAAGACAATTCAGTTTTATAAATTGACAACCATCTCTCCTGTAAAACTGATTAATCATCACCTACTTTATATATATATATATATATATATATATATATATATATTACTCATATTTAGATCAGGGTAGAAAATTAAATAATCACATCAAATAATTTTAATCACCGTGTAGAAGCTTTGGGAAAAGGTACGCGTTGTTAAATAAAAGCGTAAAGCATAAAAATTCATTCGTTTCATTAAACATAAAAGATTTAAATCATCTACAAGACGCTTGCTATAAAAAAGGAAGCAGTATTAAAAAGCTCTACATGTAATTTAATTATTCCTAGTAAAGAAACAAAGTGAAATGACGTGCAAAATTTATATTAATTAACTCTATTTTAAGTAACCGGTATTAAACAAAATGTACAGATAATAATTAATATTTGATTAGGAGTCACTAAAAATTAAAGGGTATTATTTTTAATTGAAGTTAATTGAACCGTTAGTAACATAAAATATCTATAAAAACTTGTAAAAACCCAATAAAATGCAAATCGTAGAGGGGTTGTTTGGAAGTATTATGTTTAAACACCTGCGTATTTTTAAAAAGCTCATTCTGCGTAAATTTTGCAGATAATTAATGGTTACAGAGAATGTTGGAGAAACCGTCGCATAATAGTTACGAGAAATGCTAAAGGTGGGTTATTTCACAGTCCACATGGACTGAAATAATCGATAATAAAGAATATCAATTTGCACCAATAAGAACAGGGTAGATAGAGACAGATAATATGCGCAAGACCGAGACACATATAGTAAAAGGCGTGAGTGGAGCAACGTCATTGGGTTGCGATTGGGTGAAAATAAAAGGCAAAATTGAGAGGTAAAAATAACATTTCTGTATAAAATTCAATTAGTTATTTCCAGAAGTTGCGAGCCGTGTCGAAATTTCTGAGATTTAACTGGGGCGAGTGCAAATTTCGTAAAAATCGCATGCCGGGCTGCGGAATGGGAACCTAGCATGCGAAATTCTTTAGAATTGTCCGTTTTGGGGACAAGACCGACAGACGGGCTAACCGCTATATATACCCAGGTGAATATGAACAAGCTCTCTTAGATCTTCGACTTGATTCAATGCGTTAAACAGTGCTTTTTAGTTTTCCGGTTTTGATTAAATAATTTAAACAGTTTGCTTGAATATTTTTGTGATTTAAAACAGCTTGTGCTTTACGTGCTACAATGAATGTACTTTAGTGCACTTAGAAAAGAAGATACAAGGTAATAAAGTTTAATATCACTGTACCAATTAGTAAAATTTACAACAACAAATGAATACACAAAAGTAGGCAGTTTTGGCGTATATTGGTGAAAGAAGTATGAATTTCTTTGTTATTTTTCGGGGGTGTTAATAATTAAATGGTTCGTAAACATGACTGGATCCACAAAACAAGGTTCAGATATACACAGATGAGTTCCGGAAAAGCCCTGAAACAACTTTAGATGAATGGTGATGGAGAGAAGTTTAAAAGCGTTGAGAATCAGAAGCCGTAAATATAACCGAGTTGGAATGGTGTGATTAACAAAGGGACGATGTACATTGAAGCTACGAGTGCAGTAACCTTCAGGTAAATTATACGATTTTGTTCGAACTTTGATATTTTGGTGTGTGTTGAATAACTTTATAATTTGTTTATTTAAAATGGACAGTAGTGAAATTGTACTAACAGCAAATTTTTAATTTTAAGGTGAAAATTTTCTTGTTTAAGTAGAAAGGGGTATTTAGTATTTATGTTCTGGATTATGATGAAAATTTGGGTATGTCTTTGAGCTCAATTAGACGAACCTGGTTAATTAACGTAAAGGGGTGGTAGATGCTCCCTTTGTACTCAGACTCAGGTCTGCATATATTGTTATATTAATTAGTAGGCATCCTACAAGGACTTTAATTCTGGATGCACATTAAAATGATAACAAATTTAATCTTGAAATTTTCTGATATTAAAATTTATGCTGAATTTTAATTTTGAAATTTTAATGTATTGTGAATATTGATGTAAATAGAGTTAACGTTGATATTTGTGGTAGGAATGTGTTTGTTTTTTTTATGAATGAGGATGAAGGTTTATCTAGGGGAGCAGCGGAGGCGATGAACAGAAGAAAGTCGACGGACCAGTTAATTTAGGAGGTTTCACAGCATACATGACGCCCAATTCGTGAGGCTCGAATCTAAGGATAGGGATACACAGCATTCTTTGGCGCCCAATCTGTGGGGCTCGATTCGAAAAGCGTAGTTCCCGGATTTTGGTGGTTTCACAGCATTCTTTGGCGACCCAAAAGTGAGGCTCGAGTTCCAAATAAAATTTTTGTGATTTTATTCCAGGAAACTGGCGATCTGAGAGAGAGTTTCTGTGTGTGTATAAATTTAAGAGTATTTTAGAGTGTGTGAGTGATTAGAACGTATGCAGAGAAAAGAGTGGTTAAGGAGTCAAGGAGTGGAAATTGGAAGTAACGATAGTGCATTGGGTGGAACAAATTCGAAAATGGAAGAAGCTGGAGGCAGTAGAGATCAGTCGAGGACGGAATCAGGGGATCAAGGAAACGAGATGATAATGAGGATGCTAGAAAGAATGAATGAGACGTTAAGCGGGGTTAGAGAGGACTCAAATCGAAAATTTGAGCAAATGAGTGAAGAATCGAATAAGAAATTTGACCAATTAAATCAGGAATTAAGGGATAAAATAGAAAAATCGACGAGAGAATTTACAGAGTTTAAAAATAGTCTTACCGTAAAGATGGGGGAAGTTGAAAATAGGGTTGATAGAAATGAGAAAAACATTACAGGTCTTCGACAGGAAATGGGACATTTAAGGTCCGAAGTACGCAATTTTTGTGAAGAAGAGATTAATGTAAAAATGACTGAAGTAACGGCTTCATGTAGGGATCAGTTAGGCAGGGTAGAACGCGAAGTTAGTAGTATCAAATACAACATGTCAAATTTAACGGGGGATGGTCCCAGATTTTATACAGGTGGAGGATCATTGGACCAACACATGAAGTTTTATGGCGATAACAGGGTAAATCCACAAATTTTTATTAATAGTGTAAGAAATCTAGTGGGAAATTTATTTGACGAACAGACTAAACTGAATACGATAAAGGCTTTATTGAAAGACAACGCGGAAGCATGGTACAATTTAGTAGGACAGGACATAGACACCTACACGGACTTTGAAGACAGATTTTTAAAGCACTACTGGAGTGACCACAGACAAGATCAGGTACGAGACGACTTAATCACAGGGAAATTTAAGGGAGAATTTTCAGGAAGTAGGGAGCAATATGCTATACGCAAGTATAGCATAGCTAAGCAACTGAACCCACCACTGACGGACCGACAAATTATCAAGTATTTATCACGACACTTCGAGGTAGAAGTAAGACAACACGTAGCACTACAGAACATAGTGGACAGAGAAATGTTTTTAGAATACCTGCAGAGGTACGACGACGTAAGTAGTGGACGACCTCGGGATAATAGGGAAAGACAGATCAACACAGTTAGGTTTGACAATAGACGGGACAACTATGCTAGAAGGGGGAATAGTTACGGATACCAGCGACAGAATTGGGAACAGAGACGACCATACGTTAGAAGTAATAGTTTAGGAAGGGACCTGCACCGAGACCGGAACCTACCAGAAGGAATAGTTCACCGGACATGAGGGGGACTGCTAATACAGACATGGAACGAGTGGAAACGCCTAGGACATACGCTGAGGTGACGGCTAGACCAGGACCAAGTAGGGAAAACAGACCTGGACAGGATTTTTAGAACGCGACAGACCACTAGATTTCAGTGTAAATGTATATGAACATCCACGTGAATTTTTCAAAATTGAGGAGAAAGTAGAGCCAGAAACTGAGGAAAAATTATGTTTGCCAATTATTAATATAGGAATTTTTGAGACTAATGTAGAAGTATTACTTGATACAGGGGCAGAGGCGAGTTTAATATCGGAGGAATTCGTCAGCGAAATTAGGGATAAGGTTTGTGATAGAATTATGCCTATAAAGCGTAGCCATTTAGTAGCTCCAAATAAAAAGAAGTTTGCTGTAGTAAATAGTGTTGTGGTGCTTAGGATAGATATAGGAGATTTAAGCTGTGAACAGGAGTTTGTAATTGTACCTGGACTGAAGTTTCAGAGCATTTTAGGTGTTGACTGTATGATGAAGTTAGGGGTTTTGATAGATATGGAACGGAAGGTAATAAGGATTAAGGATAGGGTAGTGCCATGGAAGGGCAGTTATGAAGTCACAGAGGATGACACGGGGTTTAGTATTAATGTAGTAGAGGTAGAGGATGATGAAGTTAAACAGATCAACACAATAAGATGTCCAGAGGATAGGATAGTAGAGGTTCAAGCTTTAGTACAAAAACATGCAGAATTAGTGGAGGTAGAAGCAAGAGCAGCATATCGGGAGCAGGTGAAGGCAGAATTCAATATAGATGCACGAAAAACTAATCAACGGACCAAACCGCAATTCCATTGTCCACCATCCATGGACACACTTTTGACGAGATTAAGTGGCAAGTTTGTTTTTAATAAAGTAGATTTAAGGAATTCATTCTGGCTGATTCCATTACACAAGGATTCTAGAAGGTACACAGGATTTTCCGTAGAGGGAAAAATCGATAATTTTAAGGTAGCATCGTTTGGTTTGTCCGCAGAAAAGGAAATAGTAAAAAATGAGAAACAGACAAGTGTAGGGACTGAAGAAGAAGCAATATTTAAGAGTCAAGATAATAGGGATGAGTTTATTTTATGTGAGATGATAGGGAAGATAGGTATAGATATAGAAGGGGGAGAAATAGGGATGAAGAGTATTAGGATGGTGAGAAGAAAGACTTGGAGGATCAAGAAAAGAGTCACATTTAAATAAGAAATAAAGATTTAATGAACAAAATATAGAGATAGAAATAGGTGTATAGAGAAGAGTAGAAGTAAGTGTTTATATAAAATAAAGCTAGGTATAAGATAAATATGGGAGATAGTTAGAAATAGGTGTATAGGATGAGAAGGAAAATTAAATGTAGGAAGCAAATAAGATAAATTAAGTGTAGAAATTTTTTATAAGATTAGTGGAGAGTTAGGAATAGAATAAGAATAGGATAGATATATAGGATTAGGTAGGGGGAAGTAAAGTATAGTGAAGATTAGTTAAAAGGTTAGGAATAGGATAGGTATATAGGATGTATATAGGACTAGATGGAGAAGTAGGATGAAGTTAGGGATAATTTCAGTTTATAAAATAAGGTGAGAGTTAGGAATAGGATAGGGATATAGGATAGGTGTAAATATTTTTAGGATTGGATATAAGTTAGGTAAGTTAGAAAGATAAGGGTAGAGTGAGATAGACAATTTTTTTTTGTAAATTTTTTTTTGCAGTCTAAATGTTTTATATTTGCATTCATTCAAATAGGGGGAAAATACTCAAATTTAGACCAGGGTAGAAAATTAATTAATTACATCAAATAATTTTAATCACCGTGTATAAGGACGCTTTCTATAAAAAGAAGCAGAATTAAAATGCTCAACGTGTATTTAATTTAATTGTTCCAAGAAACAAATAGAAATTACGTGCAAAATTTATATTAATTAATTCAATTTTAAAGTAATGGGTATTAAACAAAGTGTACAAATAATAAATTAATATTTAGTGCGTATTCGCTAAAAATTAAAGGGTAGAAGTCAATGCCATTCATTATTATTTTAGTTGGAGTTAATTGAACCATTATTAATAATATAATAAGCATAAAAGCCTGTGAAAATCCAAGGTTAAAATACCATGAAATAAAAGCTCTGAGAATTATATTAAAACGTTAATTAGGAGCACACACCTGCGTATTTTTAAAAGTCAATTTCAGTTTAATTTGTGTAGATAAACATGCAGATTCTACGTATATTGGAAACGGTCGGATAAACCGTAGCTTGTATTAACGGGAAGGCTAGATACGGGGTTATTTAACTCAAATAAGAATACACGTGGACTGAAATAACCGATAGTAAAGAGTATCGATTTGCACCACTAGGAACAAGTTAGAAAAAGACAGATAAAATGCGCAAGGCAGAGACACAGATAATAAAAGGCGTGATTTGAGCAACGTCACGAGGAAATGATTGGTTGAAATAAGTTGCAGATATGAGAAGTGTAAACGTAACGATTTCTATACAAAATTAATTAGTGTTCTCGGACGTGTTTGCGAACCGTGTAAAAATTCTTAGATTTTTAACTGGCGCGTGTGAAAATTTTTAGAATCGCTGTGCCGGACTGTCGAAAAGGGAACATAGTATACGAAATTCTGAAAACTGGCCGTCGCGGGACAAAACCGACGTACAGGCGAGCTATTATATAAACCCGGACTTTAAACAGTTTCGCTCTCTTAGATTTTCGATTTTTATTTAATACATTAAACAGTTTGCTCTTATATTTTGGCGATTATTGAATACTTTAAAACAGTTTGCTCTTTACGTGCTACGATACAAGTTATTATGCATTAGTGCACTTAGAAAAGAAAATACAATGTAAAAAATTCTAGTTATATTTGCCAGTATTACTGTACCAATTATCCAAATTTGTAACGATAAATGAATAAACAAAAGTAGGCAGTTTTGGGGTATAGCGTGAAAGAAGTATGAATTTCTTGGCTATTTTTCGGGGGTGTTAATAATTAAATGTTATTCGTAATCGTGATTGGATCCACAAAACAAGATTTTGATATACTTAGATGAGTCCTGAGAAGCCCTGAAACAATTGTAGATGAATGGTGGTGTAGAAAATTTTAAAAGCGTTCAGAATCAGAAGCCGTAAACATAACCCAGTTGGAATGGTGTGATTAACAAAGGACGATGTACATTGGAGCCACGAGTGCATTAACCTTCAGGTAACTTATGCTTTGTTGTTCGATTTTTGATGTTTTGGTGTGTGTTGAATAACTTTATAATTTGTTTGCTAAAAAATGGACAGTAGTGAATTTGTACAAACAACAAATTTTTAATTTTAAGGTGAAATTTTCTTGTTTAAGTAGAAAGGAGTATTTAGCAGTTTATGTTCTTCTCAATTAGACTAACCTCTTTGATTAACGTAAAGGGCTGGGAGATGCTCCCTTTGTACTCAGACTCAGGTCTGCAAATATTGTTAAATTAATTAGTAGGCATCCTACAAGGACTTTAATTCTGGATGCAAATTAAAATGATGACAAATTTAATCTTGAAATTTTATGATACTGAAATTTATGCTACAATTTAATTTTGAAATTTTAATGTATTATGAATATTGATGTAAATAGAGTTAACGTTGATGTTTGTGGTAGGAATGTGTTTGTTTTTTTTGTATGAATGAGGATGAAAGTTTTAACTAGGTGAGCAGCCGAGGCGGAAAGAGTAAAGAGGCGATTATCAGAAGAGAGTCAACAGGGCGAGAATCACAGCAAATCTTGGTGCCAAATTCGAGAGGTTCGAATATTTTTTTTTACTCTGGTGAGGTTTTTTGTAGGATACACAGCATACATGGCGACCCAAAAGTGAGGCTCGAGTTCCAAATAAAATTTTTTGTGATTTTATTCCAGGAAACTGGCGATCTGAGAGAGAGAGTTTCTGTTTGTGTATAAATTTAAGAGTATTTTAGGGTGTGTGTGAGTGTTTTAAACGTATGCAGAGAAAGGAGTGGTTAAGGGGTCAAGGAGTGGAAATTGGAAGTGACGATAGTGCATTGTGTGAAAAAAATTCGAAAATGGAAGAAGCTGGAGGCAGTAGAGATCAGTCGAGGACGGAATCAGGGGATCAAGGAAACGAGATGATAATATGAATGCTAGAGAGGATGAACAAAGAATCCAATAGAAAATTAGAACAGCTAAGCGATGAATCTAATAGAGCTAGGGAAAAATCGAATAGAGCAAGGGAGGAGTCTAACCGAAAATTAGAGCAGATAAGCGGAAAAGTTGAGCAATCTACTAAAGAATTTACAGAATTTAAAAATAGTCTTACTGTGAAAATGGGGGAAGCAGAAAGTAGGGTTGATAGAAATGAGAAAAACATTACAGGTCTTCGACAGGAAATGGGAAATCTAAGGTCCGAAGTACGTATTTTTTGTGAAGAAGAAATAAATATAAAAATGACTGAAGTAACGGACTCATGTAGGGATCAGTTAGGCAGGGTAGAACGCGAAGTTAGTAGTATCAAATACAACATGTCAAGTTTAACGGGGGATGGTCCCAGATTTTATACAGGTGGCGTATCATTGGACCAACATATGAAATTTTATGGCGATAACAGGGTAAATCCACAAATTTTTATTAATAGTGTAAGAAATCTAGTGGGAAACTTATTTGACGAACAGACTAAACTGAATACGATAAAGGCTTTATTGAAAGACAATGCGGAAGCATGGTACAATTTAGTAGGACAGGACATAGAGACATATCAGGACTTTGAAAACAAATTTATACAACATTACTGGAGTGATCACAAACAGGATCAGATTAGGGACGACTTGATTACAGGAAAGGTTAAGGGAGAGTTTGCAGGTTCTAGGGAGCAATATGCCATTCGCAAATACAGTGTGGCAAAACAACTTCATCCACCATTGACGGACAGACAAATAATCAAGTACCTATCACGACATTTTGAACTGGAAATCAGACAACACGTGGCCTTACAAAACATCACAGAACGGAAGACATTTTTGGAGTATTTACAGAGATATGACGATGTATGTGTAGGACGGACAAGAGAGATACGGGAACGGAACATTAACACGGTTAGGTTTGACAACAGGACACAGAATTTTGCGAGACGGCCTGACTACAATAGAAATTTTCGACCGAATTGGGAACGACGAGGACAGGATTTTAGAAGCAATAGTGCGACTAGGGGACCAACGCCAAGACCTAGTTACACGAGACAGAACAGTTTACTGGAAGTAAACAGGACTGTGACGAGCACGCCGAATAGAGACAGGGACACGGATATTAATACGAGGAGGACGTACGCACAGGTTGTAGAAGGACAACCAGGACCAAGCACAGAAAACAGGACGAGACAGGATTTTTAGAACGCGACAGACCACTAGATTTCAGTGTAAATGTATATGAACATCCACGTGAATTTTTCAAAATTGAGGAGGAAATAGAGCCAGAAACTGTAGAAAAATTATGTTTGCCAATTATTAATATAGGAATTTTTGAGAATAATGTAGAGGTATTACTTGATACAGGGGCAGAGGCGAGTTTAGTATCGGAGGAATTCGTCAGCAAAATTAGGGATAAGGTTTGTGATAGAATTATGCCTATAAAGCGTAGCCATTTAGTAGATCCAAATAAAAAAAAGTTTGCTGTAGTAAATAGTGTTGTGGTGCTTAGGATAAATATAGGAGGTTTAAGCTGTGAACAGGAGTTTGTAATTGTACCTGGACTGAAGTTTCAGAGCATTTTAGGTGTTGACTGTATGATGCAGTTAGGGGTTTTGATAGATATGGAAAGGAAGGTAGTAAGAATTAAGGATAGGGTAGTGCCATGGAAGGGCAGTTATAAAGTCACAGAGGATGACACGGGGTTGAGTATTAATGTAGTAGAGGTAGAGGATGATGGAGTAAAACAGATCAACACAATAAGATGTCCAGAAGATAGGAGAGTAGAGGTTCAAGCTTTAGTACAAAAACATGCAGAATTAGTGGAGGTAGAAGCAAGAGCAGCATATCGGGAGCAGGTGAAGGCAGAATTCAATATAGATGCACGAAAAACTAATCAACGGACCAAACCGCAATTCCATTGTCCACCATCCATGGACACACTTTTGACGAGATTAAGTGGCAAGTTTGTTTTTAATAAAGTAGATTTAAGGAATTCATTCTGGCTGATTCCATTACACAAGGATTCTAGAAGGTACACAGGATTTTCCATAGAGGGAAAAATCGATAATTTTAAGGTAGTATCGTTTGTATAGTATAAATGTAATATAGTAATATAGTAATAAATGAGAAACAGACAAGTGTAGGGACTGAAGAAGAAGCAATATTTAAGAGTCAGGATAATAGGGATGAGTTTATTTTATGTGAGATGATAGGGAAGATAGGTATAGATATAGAAGGGGGAGAAATAGGGATGAAGAGTATTAGGATGGTGAGAAGAAAGACTTGGAGGATCAAGAAAAGAGTCAGATTTAAATAAGAAATGAAGATTAAATGAACAAAATATAGGGATAGAAATAGGTGTATAGAGAAGAGTAGAAGTAAGTGTTTATATAAAATAAAGCTAGGTATAGGTAAAATATGGGAGATAGTTAGAAATAGGTGTATAGGATGAGAAGGAAAATTAAATGTAGGAAGAAAAGATAAATTAAGTGTAGATATTTTTTATAAGATTAGTGGAGAGTTAGGAATAGAATAAGAATAGGATAGGTATATAGGATTAGGTAGGGGGAAGTGAAGTATAGTGAAGATTAGTTAAAAGGTTAGGAATAGGATAGGTATATAGGATGTATATAGGATTAAATGGAGAAGTAGGATGAAGTTAGGGATAATTTCAGTTTATAAAATAAGGTGAGAGTTAGGAATAGGATATGGATATAGGATAGGTGTAAATATTTTTAGGATTGGATATAAGTTAGGTAAGTTAGAAAGATAAGGGTAGAGTGAGATAGACAATTTTTTTTTGTAAATTTTTTTTTGCAGTCTAAATGTTTTATATTTGCATTCGAATAAGTGGGATTATTTGTATTCAAATAGGGAGAAAATACTCAAATTTAGACCAGGGTAGAAAATTAATTAATTACATCAAATAATTTTAATCACCGTGTATAAGGACGCTTTCTATAAAAAGAAGCAGAATTAAAATGCTCAACGTGTATTTAATTTAATTGTTCCAAGAAACAAATAGAAATTACGTGCAAAATTTATATTAATTAATTCAATTTTAAAGTAATGGGTATTAAACAAAGTGTACAAATAATAAATTAATATTTAGTGCGTATTCGCTAAAAATTAAAGGGTAGAAGTCAATGCCATTCATTATTATTTTAGTTGGAGTTAATTGAACCATTATTAATAATATAATAAGCATAAAAGCCTGTGAAAATCCAAGGTTAAAATACCATGAAATAAAAGCTCTGAGAATTATATTAAAACGTTAATTAGGAGCACACACCTGCGTATTTTTAAAAGTCAATTTCAGTTTAATTTGTGTAGATAAACATGCAGATTCTACGTATATTGGAAACGGTCGGATAAACCGTAGCTTGTATTAACGGGAAGGCTAGATACGGGGTTATTTAACTCAAATAAGAATACACGTGGACTGAAATAACCGATAGTAAGGAGTATCGATTTGCACCACTAGGAGCAAGTTAGAAAAAGACAGATAAAATGCGCAAGGCAGAGACACAGATAATAAAAGGCGTGATTTGAGCAACGTCACGAGGAAATGATTGGTTGAAATAAGTTGCAGATATGAGAGGTGTAAACGTAACGATTTCTATACAAAATTAATTAGTATTCTCGGACGTGTTTGCGAGCCGTGTGAAAATTCTTAGATTTTCAACTGGCGCGTGTGCAAATTTTTAGAATCGCTGTGCCGGACTGTCGAAAAGGGAACATAGTATGCGAAATTCTGAAAACTGGCCGTCGCGGGAAAAAAAACCGACGTACAGGCGAGCTATTATATAAACCCGGACTTTAAACAGTTTTGCTCTCTTAGATTTTCGATTTTGATTCAATACTTTAAACAGTTTGCTCTTATATTTTGGTGATTATTGAATACTTTAAAACAGTTTGCTCTTTACGTGCTACGATACAAGTTATTATGCATTAGTGCACTTAGAAAAGAAGATACAAGGTAATAAAGTCTAGTTATATTTGCGAGTATTACTGTACCAATTATCCAAATTTGTAACGATAAATGAATAAACAAAAGTAGGCAGTTTTGGGGTATAGCGTGAAAGAAGTATGAATTTCTTGGCTATTTTTCGGGGGTGTTAATAATTAAATGTTATTCGTAATTGTGATTGGATCCACAAAACAAGATTTTGATATACTTAGATGAGTCCTGGGAAGCCCTGAAACAATTTTAGATGAATGGTGGTGTAGAAAATTTTAAAAGCGTTCAGAATCAGAAGCCGTAAACATAACCCAGTTGGAATGGTGTGATTAACAAAGGACGATGTACATTGGAGCCACGAGTGCATTAACCTTCAGGTAACTTATACTTTGTTGTTCGATTTTTGATGTTTTGGTGTGTGTTGAATAACTTTATAATTTGTTTGCTAAAAAATGGACAGTAGTGAATTTGTACAAACAACAAATTTTTAATTTTAAGGTGAAATTTTCTTGTTTAAGTAGAAAGGAGTATTTAGCAGTTTATGTTCTTGATTATGATGAAAATTTGGGTCTGTCTTTGAGCTCAATTAGACTAACCTCTTTGATTAACGTAAAGGGGTGGGAGATGCTCCCTTTGTACTCAGACTCAGGTCTGCAAATATTGTTAAATTAATTAGTAGGCATCCTACAAGGACTTTAATTCTGGATGCAAATTAAAATGATGACAAATTTAATCTTGAAATTTTATGATACTGAAATTTATGCTACATTTGATTTTGAAATTTTAATGTATTATGAATATTGATGTAAATAGAGTTAACATTAATGTTTGTGGTAGGAATGTGTTTGTTTGTTTTTATAAATGAGGATGAAAGTTTTAACTAGGTGAGCAGCCGAGGCGGAAAGAGTAAAGAGGCGATTATCAGAAGAGAGTCAACAGGGCGAGAATCACAGCAAATCTTGGTGCCAAATTCGAGAGGTTCGAATATTTTTTTTTACTCTGGTGAGGCTTTTTGTAGGATACACAGCAATATATATATATATATATATATATATATATATATATATCTGTATATCTCAAGTTAGGTAAGTAATGGAAGGAGCTTCCTTTTATGCAATTGTGTGGGCTTCAGAACGGCCCACTTGTTGCATTACTTACTACGAAGGCGGGGCAAACCGGCACCTCCTGTTTTAAGTTTTAGGTAGCATACCATGAAGAGTGTTGGATAAATAAATGTTGGATTTCCAAGTGTCCACTCATTTGTTCTCGAAATCGTCCTCATGTTGCTGCAGTATTTCCGGGTTTACCCTGTTATATAATGACGTAGTTATTATAAATCTTAGTCTATGACATTCATGATTTACTAAGGCAGCAGTTGTGTCTAGGTTTGTTAGTATTTGCATATAATATTACGCTATTCTTTGATTTGCGCTGTCGGATGTATATCTGAGAGTGGGCGCTCTAATGGCAAAGTTCCCCTGACGTCAGATACCCTGTAGGTGGTCTACAAATTGGGAATAAATTAATATTATATAAACATCGTTCGCAAAGCTACTTTTAACTGCATGATTTGCTAATATCAAGTTAATAGCTATAATTCATTTATAAAGCATCAAAAGATGTATACTATGTTGCTTTGATTTTTGTGCGTATGGTAGACCTTTGCATGAGTCTCTGACTAAAGCTGGGTCCACGGCGCTAGCGGCATAGTTTCAATTCAAAGTCAAAAGCTCATCGAATAGCTATGAGGTAAATGTTAATGAATGTTAATGCAATGTGCTACCTTGCACCCAAATATCATGACAATAAGTAAATCCAGTTTTATCAATAGCGTCATGATTGGATATAAAATGAATAAAATGAATTGGGGTTCTGCGTGGTGATCGATCGTTCTTTATGCGACAGGTACCCCAAAGTAAGAACGTATCAACATTGGTTGATTTTTAGCTCGGCTTACAAAGCAGGTTTTCATCCACTAATGTCACGTATATGCAGTATAAAGAAAATGCTACCTGGTAGCATACACAGCTATTTGACGCCCTAGACTTTATTTTGCAATATCCTATTATGGTTTATTGCAGTACGGTACTTAGTATTGTGACAATTTGAGTGTTATGTGGGCCAGTTTGGTCAAAAAGGCGCGATTATAATAACACAATGTATTGGCGGCTTAGATCGCAACCGATTGAGCAACTATTGATTGAGCGTAGCCCAATACTAACCATTATGACGAACTTGGCTCTGTAATTGCAAAAGTGACGTGTTATCAAAACATTATTCAACTTTATTTTTTGAAAATACAATGCAGATACAAGTTATATAGATATTTTGTTTTCTAGCCATGGGGTATTCTCGGGAATATCTTCGGTAGTCTAACGTTCCACTATATTGGATGTATAAGGAGACATTTTTGCTTATCCAATTAGTATTGATTCTAATGTTAGAGACGGCAAAGCTGGTGTTGTGGATGTTGATGTTGGTGCTGTAGTTGTTTGATAGTTTGGTAAGCTTGGTAAAGTTGATTATGTTGTTGAAGGAGTTGAGGTTGTTCAGATTGATGAGGTTGATAAATTGGTAATGTTGCTGAAGTTGATAGGGTTGATGTTGATGGAGTCGGCAGGGTTTATGAGGTTGTTGAAGCTGAGTTTGGTTGATGAGGCTGGTGATGTAGACGTTCGTGTGGGTGGCTTATATTGTATAAGGCCCGAGAGCATAGCAATGCCTATTTATTACCCATATAATACGAATACTTTCCGTTTTTGGTTGTATTCCCAGTTACCCAGGCGTAGCTGCTTTCAATCCCTCTAGAAATACCTCTATTGTGGCGATGTTTTATTGATTGCCTGGCCGCTTGCGTTCTAATTTATGTGTTTCCGGTCATCTGGCTATTTATAAGGAGACTCAACCTATTTTCCTCTTCCGCGATCGCAAAAACTTCGTCTCCATGTTTTAAACTGTGTAATAACATCGTTTTATTATGTAGATTACATTGGAATCCTGGGGCGACGTTATGATTGACTGTGAGCAAGCGCTCTAATTACGTCTTTCCGTTTTTGCTCATCCGGCCATTTACAGGGGTCTCAGCCCATTTTCCTCAGTTATGTTTCTTCCACGATCGCAAAACATCGCGGTTTACGTGTTTCTAAACCAAGTAGTAAACATCGTTTTATTGTGCAGATTACAATAGAATTTGTCAAAGTGTTCGCCTGTAAAGTGTGCCAGAAAAATTTTTCGATCCAGAGCAACCCTAACCGACACAAAAAGTAGACCACCACGTCAGGTTACAGTCCCCGTTCCACCGACTGGATAACCAGCGCCAACACAAACTGTGTGCGACACTTGTGGCTTGGGGTTTGGGCGTCAAGCTAATTTAACCCGGCATCAGCATGTCTTCCACACAAATACTGCCTCTTCTACCTCGATGTCAGTCAAATGTGGAGCATCACCGCCGCGTGTTACACCCGCCCCAAAACAACAGCGACAGAACATACGATATTGTGAGGATTGCAATGTGGACGAACGTCATGCCAGTTCCTTAGACATTTACGCAGTGCCGCGCATAAGGCCGAATCCGGAGGTCCTAAACAAGAAGCGATAGAACTGTTATCGTCAACCTTCCAACTGGGATATGACGACAAGAATATTAGCGTTTTACCGAACAATAAAGAACGGATCATCTCGTTTTTGAAAACTGTACGACTATACAATGTAGAAGTGACCTTGGACGACAAAAAAAGACTGCCGACAAGTCCTGTGTCCAACTTTGATTTTTCGACTCTCTCCAACTTATGGCGTTAGGGTTGGACATACTGGCGAAGAATTTGGCTCATGACCAGTTTGTATAGGTCAGACATCACTTCCCTAAAGACTCCAAGTTCTAACTGGTTACCAAGAAAGGAATGTTTTCATAACTTACCTACAAAGTATGGAAGCATTGGAGGAAACAGCCCTACCACCACAGGCCGCTTTCTACAATGACCTCACCTCTACATCCATTACCACCGAAGAATACGAGAGGGCTCAGAAGGTATGGCGCGACTTTGGTCTTAATACGCTCAGGGAATGTAGCGACTTCTATTTGAAGACAGATGTACTGTTGTTGGCAGACGTCTTCGAGAACTTTCGTAGGGTGTGCATGTCGACCTATGACCTCAGTCGGCGTCAGTACGTGACAGCGCCCTCATTAACTTGGGACGCGTTGTTAAAATACACTGGCGCGAAACTGGAGCTTCTCACGGATGTTGACATGTACCATTTTATAAAGTCTGAAATCAGAGGAGGCCTGACCCAGTGTAGTGGACGCTACGCTGCTATCAACAACAAGTACATGGAAAAGTACAATCCTATGGCTCCGTCCAAGTATTTGCCCTATAACGATGCCAATAACTTATATAGCTGGGTCATGAGCCAGGCTCTTTTTCGTGGAAAATTCGATGGCTACCTCTGCCGATGCACCCGTTCTCCAGGCCACCATCTTAAATGTTTCCAAGGACTCTGCGAAAGGATTCATTCTGGAAATCGACTTGGAGTACCCTCCACATTTACACGATCTCCCAAACGACCTGCCATTCTGTCCGGAAATGGAGACGCCGCCTTATATCTCATCTAAAACACCGAAGCTCCTCGCGACCTTAGAAGACAATCGCTGCTACATTATGCATTACCGGAATCTACAGCAGTGTGTGCGGAACGAATTAGTGTTGACCTCTATCCACCGGGTTCTCTCCATGGTTGAAGCTTTATATCGAATTAAACACAGACTCTCGCACTTGTGCCACCAACGCTTTTGAGAAAAACCTTTTCAAACTCATAAACAATGCTATTTTTTGTAAAACCATGGAGAACGTAAACAAGCGCGTCGACGTCAAGGTGGTGGCTCGGTGGGAGTGTGACCGTAAGACCTTGTGTGCGAGTACCCTGATTGTCCGCCCGAACTTTAATTATAATCTGGTACTAGGCAAAAATTTAGCGCCCATACAGATGGACCACGTTGGATTTACCTATAACAGGCCTATATATGCCAGCTTTTCGATTTTAGATCTATTAAAAACCTTGATTTACGACTTTCACTATGAGGAACTGATGTATCCGTATGGGTCTAAGCTTTCGCTTTTGTATATAGATACTGATTCCCTCGTGTATAGCGTAGAGACAGAAGACTTGTACAGTAATATTCACGCCCGCCTGGACCTATTCGACACTAGTGACTACCGCGCAGACAATAAATATAAGATCCCACTTGTAAACAAGAAAGTGCTGGGAAAGTTCAAGGATGAGTTTAATGGTGAGTTAGTTTTAGAGTTTGTGGTCATTTGCGTCGAGTTACTGTATAGTTAGCGAAAGGGATGTAATAAAAAAGATTAAAGGAGTTAAGCGTAGTGTTGTTCAGGGTATAAGTGTTGATAGTTTTAAGGACGTAGCACATAACAGTAACTTCCGAGCCCTCATGCACCCGATGCGATTTATTAGGAATAAAAAACACGATTTGTTTACGCTGTTACTTAGTAAGGTTAGTTTATCGAGCGCAGATGACAAACGTTTTGTCATCCCTAACACGGCCTTAACGTATTCATAGGGAAATAGATAGATTTTATGTTACCTAGTTTATAAGTTGTATATATTGCTTAGATTTAAGTTGTATATATTACTTGCTTGTTTTAGGGGTCACAATGTATATACATGATACTGTCGGAGATATTCACAGCTGGAGTCATTATAAATATTTATAGTTCCGGGTTGGGACCGTGTCATCTTATAAACTAAGGTTTTGGTTTAAATGGGCTGATGAGTCTGCTAGTTCAGGTTAAATAGTTGTTTCATACAGTAAGCAATGAGTTGAACGGTCGCTTATCTTCCTCAGTTGTTTGAGACTAGAGATACCAAATATTTCTACATTTTCAACATTGTTTGCAGGCAAATACTTTGAAATAACACGTTTCTTTTCCAGTACTTCTACATAGGCGGTGGTATATGGTGGTATAATCTTTTGCAAGTACTGTGCTAAATATAGTGACGATAAGCCGCTTGTTAACGATTTTTCAAACTAAGTCTATACAAGTACTTATGTAGACAGGCGTTCTTTTTCTTAAAACTTTCGTTTGAGTTGGTAGTGTCCAATAATATCTCCAAAAACTTGCGCCATATTTCGGCGGTTTCCACTAAAGGTCTGTAGCATTATCTGTAGAAATTGAATCTCAAAGTTTTGAAAAAGGGCATATTTTTGAGAAATGTCTTCAAATTAATATCTCTACTTTTTGTTAATCAAATAATAAAACCCATCACTAATATTAAACTTATATGTGTGTGTGTGTGTATATATATATATATATATATATATATATATATATATTATAGTGGTTTTAAAAGATTAAAAATAAAAATAAAGGAAGCAATTTCAAAACACCCTGTATAAAGGAACAACCAGAAATTACGTGCGAAAGTTATATTAGTTAATTCATTTTTAAGTAACGGGTATTAATCAAATTGTACAAATAATGATAAATACTTACTAGGTTTGCAAAGAAATTAAATGGTTGAAGCCAATGCCATTAGTTTATTAATTTAATTGAATTTAATTGAACGATTATTGATGTATAATATTCATAAAAGCGTAGAAAAAATCAATAATACCAAGGTGACACGCGTTGCTAACAAACATATATCGGTGCGGTAGAAATACACCGAACTCCAAATTGTAGAAGTGTTATTTAAAACGCGTTAAGATTAAACACCTGCAGAATTTTAAATGTCAAGTTCCAATAAATTTGTATAGATAAACATGAAGATTCGACGTATATTGTAAACGGTCGCAGGCGTTCTCTAGAAATACTAATAGGGGGTTGTTTAAATCACGTAGTAAGTCCACGTGGTGTAGATAGCAAATAAACAGAAATATCGATTTTGTACCACTCAGACCAGGTTAGAAAGAGACGTAGAAAACGCATAAGCAAGAGACAACGATAGTATAGGAGGGACTTGTAGGACGTCAGTAGATATACGATGGGTCGATATAGTTAGTTGAACGCGAGACAAATACAAGCATAGTGTAGCGTAGTTTTCTAAAAATATTATAACAATGTGCTAAACTTCGCGGGATTAAATATTGGTGGAGTGCAAAATTTTAAGAATGTGTTGTTGTAGATGGAGATTTTGCGCTAGGCGGGTATGGAGAGGTTACATTCA